>OY757907.1:89551183-89618683 GCA_963585895.1 Sepioteuthis lessoniana
AAAACAAACCATTGCAGCCATCATGATGCTATATAGAAAGTCTGTTCCCCAGATGGTGACACAGACTAGTTCAACATTGTAGCAGGAGTACTGCCAGGAGACACACTAGCCCCATACCTCTTTAGCCTCTGCCTAGACTACATGCTTAGAACATCTATTGATAAAATACAAAAAGGAAAGAAGCAGAAGGTACCCACAAAAATAATTTCCAATGCCCATGACAGTACTTCTGGCAAATGCACCTGCCCAAGCCGAAACCCAGCTACATAGTCAGGAATGAGCTGCTGCAGACATAGGGCTCCACGTCAAGGCACACAAGCCAGAATATATGTGCTTTAATCAAACATGCAACATCTCCACAGTAAACAGTAGCTCACAGAAACTAGTAGAAGAGTTCACCTACCTAGGAAACAGTGTCTCATCAACAGAAAGAGAGACATCAACACACAACTAGCAAAGGCATGGACAGCTATCAGTCATATAAAATCAGACAAAGTTTTTTTCAAGCTAGAGTCATGTCGATACTGCTATATGGATGCACTACATGGACACTAACTAAACACATGGAGAAAAAGCTTGACGGCAACTACACAAGAATCCTTTGAGTAATATTGAACAAGACTTGGAGGAAGAACCCCACCAAGCAGCAGCTGTAGGCCACCTACCACAAAAACTATCCAAGTTAGACAAACCAGACATGCAGGACACTGCTGGAGAAGTAGGGACTAGATCATAAGTGATGTACTTCTGTAGACTCCTTCACAGAGACGAGCTAAAGCAGAAGGACCAGCCCAAACCTACATACAACAGCTCTGTGCCGATACGGGATGTAGCCCCCAAAGACCTGCCGGAAGCAATGGACAATAGGGAGGGGTGGCAAGAGAGGGTTAGGGATATGCATGCTGATGGCACGACATGATTACATACACACAGCTGTAATTATTGCTCATTTTCAAATAATGATTCATAATCTAAAAGAAGACATAACATATACTCACCTGAGTCGACTATGAATTCACTTACTTCCAGATTTGTCAAAAGGATTACAAGTTCTGACTCACTACTCTTATTGCATAACATGGAAAGTTTTTCTGAAGGATTCTAGGTTAAAAACAAAAAGAAAAAAATTTACAATTAAAGAAATTAAAATACAGAAAAACAGAAATACTCTCCATATAAAAAAAAAAAAATTCATGTTTAAATCTTGTGAAATGCTTTTTAGCTAGTTTTTTGCTTGTTTATTTTTTGCATGGAATTGTTTTCTTTCAGTCTCTTTGTGACATCTGTATTCGCTTCAGATATTCTTAATATTTAACAGAGAAACATTTGGACAAAATAGGAGCAGCAATAGAAATAGAACAAATGATAAAATCACATCTGCTAATTCTTAACAAAATTATCTTTAGTGGAGCAGAGATTGGACTTGATGTCAATATTACAGTGTGCGTGTGTGTGTGTGTGTGTGTATCACACAAATTATAAAAGTGAAAATTGGGTCTGCTCATCAGTGATCCCCCCACACACACACACATCAAAGACTTTGCGTCTTAGTTGCATTAGATATTCTTATCTTATCCCAATCTGTAAAGTGTGACAGCTACACAATGATAAGTCAGAATGCTCCCACCAATAACCAATCAACTATGCCCTTTCCTCTCCGCAAATCATTATTTTCAGTTTATTATTTAAATTCTTTCTAGTTTTTTTTCTCTTTAATTTCTTGAAAAAGAATAACAATTCATGCACACATATACACCTGCTTATAATCATGAAAAAAAAATTAATGATTGATTAAAACTGTCACCACCCCAAAAGTGTTTTACAAATAAAGCAGAAATGAAGAACCCCCATATTCTAATTAACAAAACTATATATATATATATATATATATATATATATATATATATATATATATATATAAGCCCAAAGGCATATCCTTCCTGGCATTTTGAATATCACCAAAGTCAAGTTTTTTGAGGTGACTATTTCAAAAAAATTAAAATTCAAAAAATAAATAAAATGAAAAAATCCCAGAAATTAACAGTTTATGTTTGATTAATAATAGAATAAGAAACGATTTCCAAGCAAATTACTTCACCCTCTAACCACTACATATGCTTGTTAATATTTGGAATAAAAGATTGATACAAAAATATTATTCCCATAGACAATCAATTTTTTTATAGATGGGATCCCACACTAGGAGTAATGTCAATGAAAGGGTCTATCATATACGAGGTGCCTTCCATAAGTTTCCAGACTTTTTTCATATGGGCACTTTTATTGATAGTACACATGAAACTATCCCCTTTGAAGTAATCTCCTCCAGCTGCAATGCACTTGTTGTACTCTTCCAACAACTTCTGCAAGGCCCCATAGAAGTCCTCTTGTGTGAGCATGTCAATCACCTTCATCACAGCCTCTTTCATCTCAATTGTCTCATAATGACAGCCTCTGAGCTTAGAGAATAGCCAAAAGTCACAGGGAGCAAGGTCTGGACTATAGAGACAGTGAGGAGCTGTCTTGATGCCCATCTTGGTCAAATAGTCTGTGACAAGGATGGACTTGTGGACTGGTGCATTGTCCTGATGGAAATGCCAGCCACTGACCCGATTTCAAGAGTGCTGGCTTCTTCCAACGGAATCTCTTCCTCAACTCCCTTAAAACCTCAACATAGTATTCCTTGTTCAGTGTCTGTCCAGTGGGAACCCAGTGCATGTAGATCATGCCAGTGCTGTCAAAAAAGGGGATCATCAAAACTGTGGGTGGATTTGCTCTGTCTGGCCTTCTTGGGTCTGAGAGAGCCAGCATGCTTCCACTGGCAACTCTGTCTCTTGGTCATAGCAGTAGATCCAGCTTTCATCACAGGTCACCAGAGCATCAAGAACTGCGGGATCTGAATTGATCAGCTCGACCATCTCCCTGCTGTCATGACGTCTTTCTGATCTTCTCTGAGCATCCTTGGGACAAACTTTGCGCAAATATTCCGATTCTTCATTTCCTCTCGAAAAATTGAGTGTACAGTTTCCACACTGACATCAAACTGTGCATTTATTGTCTCTATAGACACACGACAGTCCTTATCCAGGAAATTCTTTATTTGGCCAATCAACTCTGGTGTTCTGACTTCCTTACTCCTCCCACACCTCTCATCATGCCTCACAGACTCCCTGCCTTCCTTGAATCTCTTATGCCACTCAAAAACTGATGCTCGATTCATGCTAGATGATACAAAAGCAGTCTGAAGCATTCAATATGTTTCTCTGGCTTTTTTTCCAAGTTCAAAACAGAATTTTATTGCATATCATTCTTCTAAAGTGTCCTCACATCCAGATTGCATTTTTGAAATTCACCAGTTGTGACAATCACACTTTAGTAGGGTGTATTCCAATTCCTGCTGTAGCTGTTCATTTCAACCTGAAATCATAAAAATTAGTCATTTCATAACATATATAGTAATAACATACTGAATTTTCAAGAGTCTCCGAGAATTTTAAATGCCTGTACAAAAAGTCTGGAAACTTATTTAATGGCCCTTGTACCTAAGATCTCTAGAACTGGAGCCTCACCATCAAATGCAATTTAGTGCCATATACAGGAAACCCTTTTTTGGTGGTGGTGGGGGGAGGTCTTACTCTTCTATAGAGGATACAATCACCTTAATTTAAGCCTCACCAACAAGATGACCTTGTGTTAAGACTGATTGCCTAGCAAAACTAAAGAACCCAGGCTGCCACTACTTTTTACTCATAGCTGGCAAACAGCTTTGACCAGAACTTAAACTTTGCAGATTCCAAGTTCTACATCAGTCACTGTTATGATATCTGAACCTCCTGACATTGTGTCACATCCTGCCTATAGTGGTATTAGCTAACTACATATTTAAACCACCTTAATCATTTTAAAAAATGTATTAAAATGCAATTCAGTAAAAACTATGGATCAATAGCTGTCCATATAAAAAAATTAGAACTTTTCATAAACTAATGACAATAACTTGGATCTAGGAGATTCCAACGTTAGAGTAATAGCTCCAACTGTACACCTTATGTTACCATGTTAAAATGATTATACGTGACTTCTATTCCTCTGGAGAGGTAGTTAAATACTGACAATTTAAAGGTCTTAAGAAGTGAATACTTACATTGTCTTGAGAAGATATTTGCCTTGGACGCAAGATACCTTTAAAGACTGTGGCAATTGTGTAGAGCAAGAGTTTAGCCTGGCAATCTGCTGCTCGGTGATAACTCGTTTCACTGCTCTTGTACAGGGCCATCTTGATTGCTAGAAGACGGGAACACATCAACTCTTGGACTGCAGTTGGCTGCTTTTGAAAATTTTCATTTAGTTTTTGGCACATATCTTCAATAATGTCTGAAACAATAGAATAACAATATTTACAACTCTTGACAAAAACTCCTGACATTTTCTTTTTTAAATAAAAACTAAATCACATTTCTGTACACTAATTAATACAAATGACAAATACAGATTTTAAAAATAGATTAATTTATAATAGAAATAGCACCAAAAAGGCATGGCACATTATATAGTTTTCTAGGTTTATAAAGAAAGGGTGCTCAATATTGGCAGAACAGCCACACATACACTGTAATGGTTAGCAAGTGAGACTACAAACCTTCACAAGTGAGTTTGAGTTTCAATGCCCCATTAATACAACCTTGAGGCACATCTGAGGAAAACACTTAGTAAATTATTACACACACACCTTTGTAAGATTTTTTCCCCCCACTTGTTCTAACTGAAGGAATTAAGTTTTAAGACACTTATTTACTTTTATGATATGCTCCAGAGTTTAGATACAAAGTTTTTTGGTTTGAAATAGTTTACTGGATCAAACTAAGGCATATAATCTAATATAATTGAAGCAGGATTGTATTTTTAAGTGCAAGATATGCACACACACATCTCTCTCTCTCTATATATATATATATATATATCTCACACACACATTAAGATAAATTATTTTATAACTCTTGGTGGGGGTGAAATCATTGGGTATCACCCATTAACAAATTGCTAGGAAAAAAAAAAAAAAAAGAAAAAAAAAAAAAAAAAAAAAAAATGGCTACCCAAATTCCAATAGGTTATAGGCCCAGAGCAGCAAAACTTTTTTGATGGCAATGAATCCAAGTATGAGTTGTGGGAAATGAAGTTCCTTGGATATCTTAGAATTCAACATTTACATCAAATTATATTGTCACCAACAGATCAGTGATGATATTGACTTGGTAGAAAAGAATGCTACCATCTTTACCGAACTCATTCAGTAATTTGACGATAAAAGTCTGTCATTAGTAATGAGAGGTGCAAGAGACAATGGAAGAAAAGCCTTAACAATATTAAGGGAACATTATTTGTCAAAAGGAAAGCCAAAAGTCTTGTTTGCTCTATACAGAGCAAACATTTTTGAGAAGATTGGAATCAGAGTCTATTACAGACTGTATAATAAGAACAGATAATATTTCTAACACTCTGAAGGAAGCAGAGAAAATTATAAGTGACAAACTTCTGATTGCAATGGTTCTCAAGGGTTTACCTCCGAATTTTTAACCTTTTACAAGTTATAACCCAGAAGAAAACTTTGACTTTTTCCGAATTTCAAGTATGTTTAAGAAGTTATGAAGAAACAGAGCATATGTTACCCCCCCCAGATGAATCTAAAAATATATTACAAATGAAGGCCACATTTAAAATGATTAACCCAAGAAATAAAGTCAGTATAAGTAACCATTCTGGCTAGGATTATAAATCAACTAATTATTATTACAACAATTACCAGAAAAATCAGCAATGTAGAGAGGACACAAAGCCTTTGAATGTAAAAATCAAAGACAAAAAGATTCTTGTCATAATATAAGAACCTATTTCTTTGTTTTAGGACGTGTTATTATTTTAGACAAGACTAATTTATTAGTTCATTGCAGGGCTACCAAACATGTAATAACTGGTAAGTCAAAATGTATTAAATTTGACCAAAATTTTGAACCAGGCAACCATTTTGTAGAATTAGCTGACTGGAGCCAAGCTGAAAGTGCTGAAAAGAGATGACACCTGCATTCATCTACACAATAGAAAAGGATGCGTAGATATATCTTAAAAAAAAAAAAAAAAAAAAAAAAAAAAGCGCTATATATATATATATATATATATATATATATTTTTTTGTCAAGCGATGACAAAAAATGGTGTGCATGTAAGTTTTGAGTGTAGTAACTGCCAATTAACTTACCCGAATGGAGCAGTTTTCAACATAAGACAACATTTGTATGTTCTGAAAAATATTGTTTCTGCCAGAAATGCCACTTATGACTTACATACTTGGCATAAAATCTTAGGCCACTATAACAAATCCGATATTAAAAAAATTACTCAACTTAATAAAAGGAATGAAGATAAAACCAACACCAAATTATGCTCTTAACTGTGATATATGTATTCAAGGACAGATGTCTAATGACAAAAATAAGACTTCGGATTGCAAGGCAACAAAAAGCCTTACACCTGTACACAGTGATTTAGCAGGTCCCATTCAACCCTTAGCAAAAGATGGTTGTAAATATCTGATTTTTATGATTATTCTGGCCTTACAATGTTATATATTTATTAAAACAGAAGTCCGACATTTTGCTCACTACAACAAAATATCTTACAACCATCTAAAATATTTATGGATAGACAACAGAACGGTTACTTGTACTTAACTGAATCAAACACAAGCAGTTAGCTCCTTATTCTCCACATCAAATGGGACCGCTGAACAATCAGGGCAAACTTTTTCTATGGCAAGGTGTCTCAACATTGAATCAAAATTGCCCCAAAACTTGAGGGTTTACACATTGATGGCTTCAGCATATATTAGAAATCATTGTAATAATAAAAACACAAGAAAAACCCCATTTGAAAGTTTTACCAGTTCAAAATCAGACTTAAAGATGCATATTTTTGGCACTACATTTTGTCATGTACAAAATAAAACGAAATTGGATCCTCTTTATGAAAAAGGCATCTTTGTCAGCTATGATGAACAAAGTCCAGCTTACTTTATTTATTTTCTGGAAACACTGGCTATTAAGAGTTAGACGTGTAAAATTCACCAACTCTTATGATAATAGCTCATTTTTGAAATCAGATAAAAATACCAAAAATCCAGAATACCTAATCATGTCAAGTAGAACTGGAAGACAACCCAAACACTGAAAGGGAGGGGCAAAAAACCCATAATCCCATCCGACAGAGAAAAAGACCCGATTTTTTTTGTTGTAAAAAACTTTGGTAGGGTTGATTACTGTTGTACTCTGCATACAATTCCTGCTGAGGCCGTAAACTCAACAGATTCAAATAACTAGATTTTAGCAATGAGGAGAGATTTTCATTCCTTAATAGAAAATAATACTTTTGAATGGCAGAAGGCTCCAAAAAATAAAAATATTGTCAGTAGTAGGTGTTTTTTTTTTTTAATATAAAAAGTAAAAGCAATGGACATTATGAGTATATAAAGCTTGTTTCATAGCCAAAGGCTACTCGCAAATATATATGGTAAGGACTTTTGAGTAACTTTCACCACAACAACAAATATGGCTTTCATAAGGTTACTACTGCAAATAACAGTCCAGTATGACTTGTTAATTCATCATATGGAGTTTACAGTGCATATTTAAATGCCCCCTTAGACTATGAAATTTATTTTGAGCCACCAGAAGGCTTTGAAGGAAAGAGCAGGGATTATGTTTGGAAACTTAAGGAAATCCTTATATGGGTTAAAACAGAGCAGTTGAGGTTGGAATAAAACATTCCATATTTATTCAACTATGTAAAATTTTGTGCAGTCACCTGTCAGCCACTGCATGTACGTTCAAAATGTCCACAATCAAATATCCATCGTTTTATTGTGGGTTGACAATTAATAGCTTCAAAAACTGAGGCACACCTTATGCAAATTAAGACAAGGCTGAACTCAAGATTCAAAATTACTGATCCAGGAAATTATCCTGGTTTTTAGGAATATAATAAGAATAGTATTAAAATGAATCAATCTAGATATATCAAGAAGATATTATCAAAGTCTGGTATGGCAGATTGTAAACCACACAACTCAATATGAAATGGATATAATGAAAACAAGTGACGGAGCCAATTTGATAGATAGCAAACCTTATGAGATTACCTGCAGTCTAATAAACATAATGGTTGCAACAAGACCTAGCAAAACCAAATTGTTTCCATTTAACAAAGGCAAAACACGTTCTACATTATTTCAAAGGCACAATCAATCAGTGACTAATATTTAAGAAACTGCAGAAACCCTTGAAATTGGAAGAATTTTGTCATTCGGATTGGGATAATTTAAATGACAGAAAAAGCATGAGTGGATTTTGCTTTAGATTGGCAGACAATAACCCAATGATTTCATGGAAATCTAAAAAGCCTAGTCAACACACAAAGTGGAATTTATTGCTGTTAGCAAGCCAAGAAACCCTGCATCTTAGAGCACTATTGAGAACTATGACAGAACTTGAGTCACTTAAAACCCAACAACTATTCATTGTGATAATCAGTTCAGTATTGTTTTGGCAAAAAAACCCAGTCATTCAAAGATCAAAACATATTGGATTTCAGTTGAGACGTGGTGAAATGAATAAAGGGTCAATTCTTTTAGAATACATTGAAACAAAGAAAAATGTAGCAGACAGGTTCATGAAGCCAATGACAAGAATAAAATTAAACACTTTCAGAAAGACTATAATTGGTGACTGATTCTTAACTTAGTAAGTTAGGCATTACTAGCTCAGTCAACTGGGCAGAAGAATATATCAACTGCATCTCAGCAGAGGAATAAAACTCCTCCAAATGAGTGTCCAGGATATGACAAACCAGCCAATTAATCCTAACCAAAAAAAAAAAAATCACTAATTGTGTTTTTGTGCTAAAATACAAAAATTGTATTAATACTAATAATTAAAAAAAAAGAAAAATTTTTTTCTTCACCTTTTTCTTTTTTAATATGTATTTTTCAAGGTGGAAAATCTTATACCCGCAAACAGGGAGGCATGTTGGATTGTTTGGGATGGGGGGAACCATCTACAAATTGCTAACAAATATTCATAGACTTTCCCCATCAGTAGATTAGCCAATCAGTAAAGACTGAGGCATATATGAACAATGGCAAATTACAAAGTATTTTTTGTATTGCTCACCTAAAAACAAGGTGGCTACCCAAATTCCAATAATAACCTCTAATAGGATAATTTTTAATTATTTGAAAAAAAATTCAAAGAATATTCTAACATTTTTCTAATGAAATTGAGCTCCAAGATAAACTAAACAACCCTGTTGGCTATATCCCAATAATAGAAAAAAAAAAAAAAAAAAAAAAAAAAAAGCATTTATTTTTCAACTTCATCTTTGATTTCAAATTTTTACTGTATCATGTTTGATGCATGTGATCAATTGTAAAGTATTGGATTAATTAAGTACTTTTTAACTGATCACATGCATTAAACATGATACAGTAAAGATTTCAAATCAAAATTCAGAAAATGTGTTTCAGAAAATGTGTCAGCCTACAAATTTATGGAAATATATATATTTTACACACACAAAAAACTTACTTTGCTTGGCAGCCAAGAGAATATCCCACCAATCCCAACCAGCAGTGGCAGCATACTCAAGCAGTAGCACAATATATGCAGGAGATATTTGAACTCCTGTCTCATTGACATTAACAGAGCGAAATAAATAGATATTATTGTCTCTAACGCCAACCAACCCACAGCTGCTGTGAGTTTGTAAAAGTACAGAGAGATGTGATGCTTGATTTCGATTCAGATTCTTTTTTTCTGGTATACTCAATTCTCTTAATTGATCCACAGAACAATTACAGATCACCTGAAAATAGAAGATCAAAAAAAATGAAACAAATATTTCAAAGTTAAGTAGAATAAAGTAAGCAAATAGGTCATAAATTTTATCAAAATTCAGTTTTCTCAAATTAAACATAATAAGCTTTGTTTTAAAGAAGAGCACATTATCCCATCATTTTGCTAATAGTTTGCTGCTGAGCTATTAGTGTTCACTTGAATAAGGCATTACAGAAATTACAAGGAAAAGCAAATAAAAAGCAGATATGGTTAAGTAACAAAAATATATTTCCTTACAATTAATAGAGAGAATGCTGAAAGATTCCCAATATATTTTCAGTAGGCAAAATATATAGAGGTGTGCATTTTTGAGTATGCCTAATGTATAGAGGTGTACATTTTTGAGTAGGCCCAATGTATGCAGAGGTGCATTTGTTATATTCTAAATGATGCAATGATAAAGACACAGGAAGACTTCTTTATAAATATATTTACCTCTCACTTTATTTGTAAGGGTTCGAAAAGGGTTACTCAAGGTTTGCGTGAGAGGGAGTTGGAGACCAAACAGAAACTGAAATATTTTGACCTCCACTCTTATGGCCGTCAGCATTGTGTCTTTCTCGTTCTCCTGATACTCAACCGGAGGTCCTGGGGTCCACTCTGCTGGGTGCTGGCTTTCTTTACTGCATCTTCCCTGGACCCCAACTCATCAGGGCCCCAAGCCCCTTCGGCCTGGTGTGGCTTTCCCTACCCCATCTTGTCTCCAACTGTACTGGAACTCCAACTGGCTGCAACTCAACTGGCTTGACTTCTGTCTTGACTGAGCTATATAATAGTTCAACGCCCACTCGATCTTTGAAATCGCATGTTTAATCGTCATCAAGTGGAAATAACTGTCATGCAGTTCACAGGTCACTCTCTTCCGGTGCATCAGTCTATGAGTGTACCATGGGAATTTTTTAGCTCGTCCCATTTCATCAGCCAATTTCCGCCCACGCGATTTCCTCTCCTAATTGCCATTGGAATGTGTCACTTCCTTCCGATGCATCACCTTGAATGGCATTTTGGGCCGGGGTCGAAGGTCAAAATATAACACATTTTTAAGTATGCACAATGTATGGAAGTATGCATGCTATAATGGCTATCATTATAGAAAATAAATTTGGCAAGTCAAGTTCAAATCCTGGTCAAGGCTCTTTGCATTTTACTTCACACGAATTTACGCAGAAGAGTAAATATCCATTTAGTCTCATTTTTTTGAGTAAATAGTAAAGTAGACTGGGCCCTTTAGCCTTGGTATTGCAACTGGTCTAGAAGGTAAACTTTAAATTCAAACAAGTTGTACATGACTTAAAAGTTGATCATGTGTTGTGGAGAGGGTAATAAATGCATTTATAAATATACTCATTTTAAGATATGAAAGATTTAGTGAAGCTAATTTACTTAAGACAATATATGAGCCTAGTGGAAAGTTAACCCCAAAATAGATATCTTGGTGATGTACTGCCATAACTACCAAAAGAGTAAGCAAAAAATTTCTTTTTTTATATGCACTCATATAAAGCAGCATTCTGACAGTCAAACCAAAGTTTGGGTCAGCAGCTACAAATTTTGTCTTTGTTTATTGTACTCTTTACTGGACTGTTAAAGATTCCATCAAAATTAAACTTTGAAAGTCAACTACAAACTATGCAAATCTTGTACACAGAAAACAATTAAGTTGGTTTTTGAACATGCTGAAAGTTAAATTTGTATGGATATAAACCAGGTGTCAAACATATGGCCCATAACTATGTTCAGTTTGGCTTGCAACTCAATTTTATAAAAAAAAAATAAATAAATAAAAAATAATTTTAATATACTCTTAATTTTTATAGAGTTTATAAAACACCACGTTTTGTTTAACCATTATGAATTAAAGATACATTTGAACTATTTAAATCTCCACTCTCACTCAAAAGACTTTCTTACAAAGGACTATGTGTATGCCATGTAGATGAGCTTTTTACTACACATCTCTGTACAAAAGAAATGGACACAAATGGATAAAGCTGTTTGCATTTCACTTCCAGCTAATGCCCTTGAGAAAGGCCTGAATCTACCTCTTCTTTCACAAGTAAATAGCAGCTATGAGTAAATAGTAAGCAGACTAACCTCTCTTGCCTTGGCACAGCAACAGGTCTAAAAGAAAAAACTTAATTCAAACTAACACTATTCAGCTGAAAAATTGACCTTGTGTCACACACTGCCCATGATGGAGGAATTAAGTTAATACATACACATCTCTGCACCCATTCCACATTTTTTATTGTAAATAAAGTTCTAATAATATATATTGGGTTCTTTGTCTTTTTAATTTGGTCTATACTATGAATAGTGGTTTTGTTAATAATTGTCCTTATCCAGCTCACGAGATTTAGTTTATGCTTCAATCCAACCTGCAATGCTAAATGAGTTCAGGTACAAACCATAAGACAACATTTGAAGAAGAAAGAAAATACTTTCTGACTTACCTGAAAACTATATCGATGAATCATCTTAATAGTGCCATCCCTGTAGGCCACAGCAATGTAAGGTGTGAAACCACTTGTCTCCATAACACAAGGCATGGTAGGAAGCTTGGGCCCAGCAATGGCTGTAACCATAGTATTATGTGTAATTGTAGCTTTATGCATCCATTTGGGTGTTTTATACACTGTGTTGGGTTTACTGTTTGTATGGAACATTCGATGTAAGGAATGTGTTTGCTCAACCAGCTGCCAAAAGTCAATCCAGCTATAGTTTTGTGCTCCGACACAGATCACCAGTGTGTCACTATAGTCCTTGTTCACGAACTGGAGATGAGTGACACACAGATTCTGGTGGTCTGCGCCACTTGAGGCCGGGCCGCTTGAGTTGCGTCCCACACTGCCGACCCCGCCAGTGGTTTCTGTGTGGCACTTGACGTACAGACTAGCGCTGGCACGACTTGAGATGACGCAGCTGGTCTGCTCCATGGACAAAGACACAAGGAAACACTGGATGGCAGATGAAGGCAGACCATCGCTAGTGGCGATCATCAGGTCCCCGTTAGCTGTGTAGGCAATGTCAGCAAGGCATGCACGCAAATGAGCAGGGGAAAGACTTTCAATACTTGACTGGATGTGAGGCTCAGAGTTCTGAATTAAGCCAACAGAAACCTAGAGAAAAAAAAAAGTTTTATTTAAATAAAACTCAGCAACAATTTTAGAAAAACTTTATTTTGTTTAACTCTTTCAAGACATTTCTAAATTTTGCCATTTTAAAGATAGATCAAAGCTCAATTCAATTTCTGAGTTACCTACACAAATGACTGATTTTAATGGCACATCAACCAGTTTCAGGATATTTTATGCCAAGAGATTAGGAAACTATTCACTGTACATACACAAAATTTTTTTAACAATCTACTTGAACCATAGATGGAACCCTAACCAACTGCAGATGAGGGGATAATGGCAATGAATGAGTACTCCACACTCCCCAGAACTAGAACTTTAGCAGCAGGTGCAGTCTAATGTCATATCTAGGACAGCCCTTTCTTTGGACAGGTTTTAGCCCTTAGCAAGGGATACAGTCAGCATATTTTAAGTCCTGCTGACAGGTCATGCAATTTACACAAGTTAACCCTTGTATAACACGAGTTGCTACACAAAGTAACCAACCAATATACCATTCAGAGTGAAAATACTTTTGTTAAAAAAAGAAAAAAAAATTATATATAAGTAAAGTTGGCAACTGGAGTCAAGGGCAACCCAAAGGCTACCTTTTCGATAGCTACTACACCAAGGTGTCGGGGAGGGCACTACTTTTTTCCCTGCATTGCTTCACTTACTCTTTCTTGATCCATGCCTTATAATGCTAAGTGTAAAGCAAGGACATATCAAGTACCATTTTTTTGAGTCTTTGGTATGACTCAACCTGGGATTGAACCACAATCTCCCAGACCATTGGCAAACACTACTATATATCAAATTGGTCAAGTTTTGATCTTGATTTTCTAAACTTTAAAAATGGCTTGGTGGGTACTTATACACAACTACTTACATATTCTAATAAGATTATGCTCAAATCATATGGTTTATTTGTTTTACATATGAATTATTTAATGCAACAATTTGATCATACATCATAACCATTTATATTTCCAACATTCCACTACAGTTTGTTTTTTTAATTCACATTTTTATGATAATCAGTTGTTTGCATACAATAATATGGCATCAAGTATTCCTATATGATAAGTAATTTGGACAACTGTATAGCTCATGTATTCCTATCCATTGATAATTTGCATACTAATCTATTTGAGTTATAGATGGGACACTAACTGTTACTATCACCAAGTCAGAGTAGACCTTGGAGTAATGGAAATGAAGGGGTATTCCATAACCCCCAGAGCTCCAGACATGGAGTTTCACCACCTGATACAATTTCATATCATACTGTCACGTGGTATCCCACTGAGACGATAGAAATAAAATTACTACTATCCTCGTGTTCGAATTAACAGTAGCAAGCCGTCAAAGAATGACCGTTAAGAACAGATGTTTGTACTCGGTGACCTCCCTCGAGTCACCTGACACGGGAAGGAAGAAGGTAGAAGCCAAATGATTGGCTGGGACCCTAAAAACGGAAGTGGCACCTTCTTCCCGTCAGCGAAAAAAGGAAAAGACAAAGTTAGTTGTTGGACAGGGTTCATGGCCGACAGAACCAAAAGCCAAGTACTCCGGGTAAAAGAAGACAAAAAGAATATCTCAGACACGAAGGAGCCATTTCTTTAAGCCAGTATTAAAAATAGCATAAAGTCTATTAGCCCGTAAAAGAGGAAACATTCACCACAGGAACCCCGTCAAAAAAAAAAAAAAAAAAAAAAAAAAAAAAAAAAAAAAAAAAAAGGTAAGTAAACTTTGAGACCGTTTCTCCTTATACCCAATTTTATATACCCTCTCTCTCTCTCTCTCTCTCAATTTGAAGAAAAACGAAAGAAAAGAAAAGAAAAAAGTTAGTTGTTGGACAGGGTTCGTGGCGGACAGAACCAAAGCCAAGTACTCCGGGTAAAAGACTAAAAACATCTTGGACACGAAGGAGCCATTTCTTCAAGCCAGTACTAAAAATAGCATAAAGTCTATTAGCCCGTAAAAGAGGAAACATTCTCCACAGGAACCCCGTCAAAAAAAAAAAAAAAAAAAAAAAAAAAAAAGATAAGTAAACTTTGAGACTGTTTCTCCTTCTACCCAATTTTATATACCCTCTCTCTCAATTAAAATGAGGAAGAAAGAAAAGAAAGACATTTATGTTCATGGACTATTCATTCATGATATATTGGACACGTTGAAGGTGAATATTTATGTGTAGTAAAAGATTGATATATTTTAATGTTCCCACGTGGTCGAAGTTGTTATTTGCAATGTCTTCTACGAGTTTGTTATGTCATTTCTTTTTCAGCTTCTATTCGCCTTATGTTATCTTGCTTAAAATTGTCCTATTAATTCCTTTAAAATATCACACGGGAAACCGGAGTTGCCGACTACTATAAATAATATTATTACGTCTAAACCTAGAGGTCCATGTCTTCCATTGTTCTAGGGGAGGAAGTCTAGTGGCCTTGGTGGGTGTGTGGATAGTGTGAAATTTGGAACCCCTTGCCAGCAGCAGTCAGTCTAGCCCTAAATTGATCCCCCACATAATGTGCCAGTTCTTATTTGCCTGAGAAAAAAACTCTGAACGAGGACTTATTCTACAAGAGATCAAGTGCCAAATTGCCCCGTCTTCACACGTGCGAAAATAAAGTCCCGCTTTGGGATTTTAAAGAATTTGCCGCCACAATACCCAGGATACCCACTTTGTAAGGGTATCTTACACTCCCTGCAGAGGATGCAATTGGCATATTCTATATTCCTGAATATCACTGGTTTTGTTATTTCTATGAAAACAAAAAACCTGCAAAATGAACATCTAGAGAGAATTAAATGAAGTTTGAATCAAAGATAACATTGTAACAGTTAATAAAATTCTGTAGAAAATATAGTTATATATCTTTATGATCTATATGTTTTAACTCCATTTGCTGGGTGCCTCAGGTGGTGTAATGATTAGCAAGCTAGACTAGCAAACCATCGCCAGTAAGTCTGAGTCTCATAAGGTGCCCCATTTATACAGCCTTGTGACCCATCTAAGCAAAAAGCTTAGTAAATTACTCCATTTGTTAAAAGTTGTGTTCATGACATTTTTAAGATCTACATCTGATAATATTCATTGTTGACTAATAAAGATATGACAAAAATGTATAAGGTTTTCATATGAAAAGTGGTAGATACTTATACAAACAAGTTAGAAGCAAAAACAATTTCAACAACAGTAAATGTTTGAAAATAGATATTAAATTAATGAACAATATGTTTTATACTTTTAAAAAGTCAAAGAAACCAGAATTTTTTTCAACTTGTCAAATTCTTTGCATTTTTTCAATCAAAATCATACATTCTACAAACCACTGAAACAACAATATCCTAATATAGATAACTTTTTCACCCTTTAATTGCCAATTTTTAAAAAGTTCTGGATATGCAAAATTAAGCTTTGAGGACAACATTTTAAGGGTTAAAATAAAAATAAAATTCAAGTAAGATACTGGTGTCCCAGTTAGAGTGAAAGGGTTAGAGAAATAAATATCTTGAAAAGTTGTGGTATAAGTAATCTAAATTATTACAAAGAGAAAATGAAAGTTTAGCTCTTGTTGGAGTTTTATGGTATAACCTACAAAGGTATCAACCTTTGTAGGTTATTTAAAACCAAATCCA
Organism: Sepioteuthis lessoniana; assembly: GCA_963585895.1. Classification (NCBI taxonomy): domain Eukaryota; kingdom Metazoa; phylum Mollusca; class Cephalopoda; order Myopsida; family Loliginidae; genus Sepioteuthis; species Sepioteuthis lessoniana. The sequence goes on from OY757907.1 coordinate 89,567,886, forward strand.
TTTTTATACAAATATTCAGTTTAGCATATGTACAGTTTGTCAAAAACATTCCTATTTCAAGCTATTCAGTTTAGCATAAGTACACAGTTTAAATGTCAAAGCAGTCCTATATCAACCAACACAGTTTAGTTCTATTTGACCCATAGATAGGACCCTAGCAAGTGCTACTACTCCAGGCCAGAGTGGACCTGGAAGCAATGGCAATGAACAGGTACTCAGCATTCCCCAAAGCTTCAGCATTACTGGAACCTCACCATCAGATTGCTTAGCATTATATCCAGGACACTCATTTGTTTTTTTTTTGGGTGGGGGGTCTTACCCCTCTGCAGAGAAGCAGTCAGCTGGGGCAAGTTAGCTCTTCAGAATTCACTAATCAGGTTTCATTCAGAAGAAAAAGATTTTGCTTGCTTAGGTTTTTAAAAAAAAAAATAAATAAATAAATTAAAATGAAAACTTTTTAAAGGTTTTCAAAGTAAAAAACAACACCTACCAGCCCAGTAGAAGTAACAGCAATAAAGCCATCCAATGGACGTCCTCCAAAATGACTGAGAGATGGTGAAAATGGAGTGTGGGGGAATTTTTCACCATATTTGAGATTATCACGTTTGTCAGCATTGAATTTTATCTGTGGAATGGAATAAATAATTTACTAACATAAAACAATTATCAATAAAGAATGTTTAATATGAATAAACCTTTCATCAAAACTAAGTAAATAGAAATTAAGTCTTTGCTTAAAAGAAACTTAAAAACCTTTAAAAATCAACAAAAAAAAAAAAAAAAAAAAAAACACACACTAAGTGCTTCAATTTAGAGTTATATAAAGAAAAAAGTCCATATTTCTCTCCTCAAAATGGCTATATTTTATTTTTACTAAATGTTTGTAAATATCAGTAAGAAAAAATTTTCAAATTATTTAAGTTTAAGCATTTAACACTGAAATATTCATTTATCCTTTAAATAAAAAATTGTTACATTTTCTTTTCCCAATTAAATACATACATACATACATACATACATACATAAAAAAAAAAAAAGGAAAAAAAAAAAGAAAAAAATACAGAAAATTATATGGGGAAAAAGTTCTAGCCACACAAAAAATTTTTAATAAATTTAATACTCACCAAAACCCCATTATGTAACCAAGCTAAAGAAAGTATATCTTCACCAGATAAGTCTACTTCTCCAAGATGGGTCCATTTGTTTAACATATAGTTCTTTAAAATAAAAGAGAAAAAAAAATAAGGGTAAAGAAAAAAAATTAAAAAAAAATAAAAAAATAAAAAAGTCTTTTTTTTAATATTGTTGAAGTCATCACTTTCAAAACAATAATAATTGACTATATGCATGCTGTAAAGATGATCAATCTGCATAGTGATCAGTTTGTGGATTTAAGAGAAAATAAATTTTTTTGCAACTCTCATAAAATGAGTTTGATTTTGCTTTTCAAAAGCAAGCAAGTTACATAAGTGACATTCATGGTATTTTTTAATGCTTTTTTAAAGCAAACATTCACTTTTATCATTCTGGACTATTGTCTTCATCTTTATAGTTATATTCAAAACGTTTCAGCCAATATGTGCTTACATCACTATGATTACAACTAGAATATATGATTTTTATCTGAGCTCATTCAAATTCTTTTCATCAGGAAGGGTTCAAACACTGCTTGATCATGTGAATTCAACCCAACCATCTATAATAAAGATAATAAATTACTCTTCCTTGATGTATTAGTAACATGTACAGAGCAAGGATTCAGGTCATCGGTGTATCATAAACCCACCTTCAGACAGTACATCAATTTCAACTCCCATCATCCATATAATGTAAAGAAAGGAATACTCCGTTGCTTACAACATCGAGAAAAAGCCATTAGTAGTGATACTGATGCATATCAAGATGAGACGGTTAGTTTAAGACACCCTCCATCGTAACAACTACCCAGAGTGCATAACATCAGCTCCAAGAAACCTGGATAGGGGGATAGAAGACAATACCCAAAAACTCACCACGATATGTCTGCCCTATGTCAAAGGCCTAGCCAAAAAAAAAAAAAAAAAAAAAAAAAAAAAAAAAAGTGTAATTCATATATCAGGACAAAAGATATCTCTTCCATGTCAAGCCACCAACAGAATTCAACATGACCAAGAACTGTGTGTACTCCATCCCTTGTAGCCGTGGTAAAGTATACAAAGGCAAGACATGCCACACACTAAAAGTAAAGCTCCAAGAACATCAAAAAGCAGTAGTACAAAGTGAAATTGAAAAGTCAGGTATGGTGGACCATATATGGAAGGAAAAAGGAAACCATCTGCCTTAAGGGATGAAGTTAAAATATCTAATCAACTGGTCACTGTAGCCTAAGTATAGAGATGAATACAATATGGGAACCCATAATCAAAAAGGTTAGATAAAAAAATATCATACATAGTAGTAGTAATCATATTGATGGAAGAACATTAACTTTGTAAGTCCCAAAATTTCACTGAATTGTCCAGCAAGACACACAGGGAATCAACGCCTATAGCCATTCTAAGCTCCTAAAGAGACAATTATCTGGGAGGTTGCAGGTTAACTCCTGACTACAGGCGAGTAACAATACAGGAATACTTAGCACTTATATCCAGTTATGGTTAACAGAATCAGAACAAGCAAACTAAATAAAGGACATGGTTTGAAGTTCCATGTAGGCTCCCAAGTTCAACAAACACCAGAAGAAAGCTGGAGGGTATTGGCCAAAACACTGAATATAACAATACAGATGAAGACAATAGACCAAAAACCCTTAATGATAAAAATCATCAAGCTTCGTCGCAAAAATTCAGACAACTAATATCAAACATTTACTGATAGCTACCATTGAAGTAGTCCACTGAACAAAAGATAACTGACTCTTCAGTTGACCCAGTATAAGGAAGAAACTCATGCTTTTATCATTAGGAGTATTTAATTTACTTCATTTAAAAACATCGATTTTGATTTGAGTGTGACAGCAATTTATATGTTTATTACACACACAAAAAAGTGCTAGCAATGACTTTGAAGAAACATTATGTTCACTTTTGGACTCATATCATTGGGAAAGGTATTAAACCACTTTATCCTCCATCTATCAGTTGAATAGTATCACTGCTTTTCTTCTACAAGAATGGCTTTGGCATTAAATAACCCACAAAGGCTGATATGCCATTAAACCAAACCAAACTAGAGCTGGAGATTTACCACTAAATGCAGTTTAGTGTCATACACAGAACATGTCTTTTTGGAGGGGTAGGCTTATAAAGCATATAGTTGATGCATTCTCAGTCCTGCCAACAGGTGTTTTTACACCTTTATTCAATAAAGATAATGTTGAAAAAAAAAGTCTTAAAAACCTTCTGGTCACTTAATATTTCACAAAAAAGTCCTCAAATATTCAATATGGAAACCTTTAACTTTCTTTTACAGATTTCTTTGTTCTTACTTCAACAAATTACAATTTTAACTAGTTGTTTATATAACACATAATATGGGTAGGCTTTATTAAATGCATTATTCATTCTGCCCAAAATTACATTTGACACACAAAATTCATAAAAAGCATATAAAAGTAGTAAGCTAATACCAAAATTTCCATAATACATTTAATGTATAAATATACAGTAAATCCAATACAAATTCAAATCATTCAATATGTATTTATATTCTGCTTGGAAAAAAAATAAGTGATAATCCACTTCCAGTAAGTTTTGTTAAAATATTTTAAAAATTCACATTAACAAGTGAAATTCGATGATTTAGTGGCAAATTTTAACTGTTTTTTGTTTTTTTTTTTAACTCAAAATTTATAAGCCAGTTTCAACATTACATCTGTATGTCATGAAAAGTAGAAAAAAATTTTCTATAGTCAAGAACTGATTGAAGAGCAATTTTCTTATTCCAAAATTTATTTCTTGGTAACTAACTTATATCAAATGATGCTTTCTGCTTGATACATAAGAGTGATTATTTCTTTTAATTTTGTCACCTCCACTTGGATTAAACAGGGTTAGTAGCTTAATTTGTCAGTAAAATGATATTATCATAAAAAAAAAAAAAAAAAAAAAAAAAAAAAAAAACCCACACCCACAAATCCTGAAGAAAAGGCTAGCAAGAATGGATCTACTACCATGTATCCAGACCTGCCATCACTACTGAGATCCTTGTACCCTATCAATAAAATAAAATTTTAGATTACAATTTCAGAGATGAAGTTAGAGAGAAAGAAAAACTCATACTACCTCAAACAAATTACTTTATCAGAAATTTTAACAGAACAAAATTGAGTGCAAATCTTTTAATATTCAAGTTCAAGGAGTGGTAGTTGTATGAATGTTTGCAAGTTGAATGTCAAAGTGAAAAAAAAAAAAAAAAACAATGAATTAAATTGGTCTATATCAAAATTTTTTTGTATTTTCTTGACACTGTTAAGTGATTTTAGGGGGCATGGACCGAGAAGCATTCCTACACGCCCATGACGGCATTGACAGAATTTCTCCACGTAGATGCAGAGACAAACACCCAGCTATAGCTAGTATTGTGGTATTTTATTTCTACTTCACTATGATAGCATCTGTGTTAATGATGGTAGCTACATTTAATGCCAACCACAACACAATGATCATCTCCCGCTACAGTCCATCCAATGCTAGTGATCAAAAGGACCTTGACACCTTCTACAACAAGCTATTCTCCTTGTTCGTAGCATCCCTAAATACAACATTCTCATCATTGGAGGAGACGCGAATGCTCAAATAGGTAGAAGCAAAAACAACAAATTCAACTTACACAGTTCGTCAAACAGAAACAAGGAGCACCTAACGGATTTCTCACAAGAAAATGAACAAACATGCTTTAATACTAAATTTCAGAAAAAGAAAGGAAAATTATGGATCTACATTTACACAAATGATACTAAAGCTCAGATAGACTAGATCCTCATGAATAAGCAATGGATTAATAGTGGTTTAAATTGTGAGGCATACTCCTCTTTCTTCCGACCACTGCATTGTCACAGCAAAGATATGCTCGAGCTTACACAGGAATGTCATATAAACAACCAAAACCACACACTATGACTGGTCTCTGCTTAACAATAGGGATATTAGCAATAAATATATGATAACACAAAGAAACATATTCAATGCACTTCAGGAGATCGAAAAAACACAAATATGAGAACTTTGTCAATGCTCACATGGAAGCAGCAGTAGAATGCATACCAACCAAAAAGCAAAACTGAGTTCCATGAGAGACATTAACAGTTAAGGAAAAACGTGACATGAAAATGACATCCCTATGTAATAAAAAATAACCCAACTAATGCCAATGCTCAGAAACTTAAGGCACAAATTGAACTAACTAAAGCATACCTAAAAGAACAGAATACATTCAAGACTAGATTAATAAGATTAGAAACTCAGTAGAAGATGGACAATCTCGAATAGCATGGCAAACAGCAAATGAAGTGAGTCAAAGGAAAAGCACCTCCAGCTAAACTAAAAACTACCAGCCAAGAAGAACGAATACACATGGAAAGAATATTTCAAGAATCTGCTTGGAAAAAATCCCCTCAAGTTACAGATAAACCTATCACAAAAATCATTAATAATCAACAAGACATCAAACTAGGACAGTTTACTCATGAACTCAATGTAGTACCGACAAAAATTAAAAACAAGAGAACTTTTGCTCCTGATGAAATACCACCAGAAGTATGGAAAACAAGGAAATTTGACGACACACTACTCCAATACTGTAACACCTTGTGTAAACAGAACACAATAGACGGGTGGACAAAATGTTGCACCCTGCCTTTCCACAAGAAAAGTGACCTTGGAATTGCCAAGAATTACTGAGGCATAACCCTTACTCCCTTAGTGGCTAAGATTTACAATGCTCTGCTACTCAACTGCATCAAACCTGAAATTGAGAGAGTTCTTAGGAAGAATCTAAATGGTTTTCGGAGAAATCGATCCACAACATCACAAATTCGATCAAATTTTAGGAGTGTGTGCAAAAATCCTTGAGGCAACATTTATAGATTCCTCCAAGGCATTTGATTTGACAAATTCACCTACCTCAGAAGCAGCGTCTCAGCTATCAATAGGTTATTGGTCATATAGAAGTCAGACTTATCCAATAAAATAAAACTCAATTTTTTCCAAGCAGCACTCATGTGCATAATACTATAAGGATGCAGACTGAGAACATAGAGAAAAAGCTTGACAGTAATTGCACAAGAATGCTACGAGCTATATTGAACAAATCCCAAAAGCAACATCCCACAAAACAGCAGCTATACAGTCACCTACCTCCCATCTCTAAAACCATTCGAATCAGATGAACAAGACATGCAAGACTAATGGAGAAGTAAGGTTGAGCTTATAAGCAACATTCTTCAAATGGACCTCTTCACATAGAAAAGTAAGTGTGGGACAACCAGCTAGAACTCGTATACAACAGCTCTATGCAGACACAGGATGTAGTCTAGAGGACCTGCTGAGTGCAATGGACAACAGAGATGAATGGCAAGGGAGAGTCAGGGAAATCATGTTAACAGCACAACTTAATGGCATAAAAAAAAAATTTTTTTAATAAAATATATAAAAATATGTCACCCAATATTGAAATGTTTAAAACATTTTCATGATTTTTATTCTTGGTCTCTAAAAAATTTTACTTGTTACAATTAGTTACAGAACAATTTTTTTAGTTAATCTTTGAAAAAAGCAGCCAAGTTTTAAATCAAATTTTTATTCACCCTCAAAAATTTAACTTTAAAAGAATCTAAGATTTCACATATTACGATATTCTTTCGTTTTAGGAATTTTTTGTTTACATTTTAAATAAAAAAAAATAAAGATTTAACCCTAAACACAGTGGTTTGAAACAATTCTATTTTTTTAAATGCTTAAATATAAATTTCAATTTAGAGCTTGATTGCCTTTTGAGCTACAGTGATAAAAAAAAAAAAAAAAAAAAAAAAAAAAAAAAAAGTAATCATTTTCTTTTTTAACCAATAGAAAAAGAAAAAAAAACCTCTTGAGTTATCAGTATATTTACTGATAACTCAAGGTTTTTTTTTTTCATACTTTCATTTAATTTTAATCTTTTTCATTTTTTTTTCACCCACTAAAAATCTAACATCATAAGTAGGTATAATAAAAAAAAGCTCAAAATGTCTATAATAAAACGGTATCCTTAAAATAAACAAAGCCAATTAAAACTGTAAATTTTTTTGTATTAGATTTTCTTTTTGAGGTAGGGGTACATTTAAAAATAGTATCAAAACAAAAACATACCCCTTGATTTGAAACAATTTCATGATTTTTTTTAGTTCACAAAAACTAAAAAAATAAAAAAAACATGAAAATTTCACTTATGGAATATCACAGGTTTTCAGAAGAACTGAAGAGTCACAAGTGCTTTTTGTACTTATGAAACTTATAAAGAGGTGGGAAGAGTTCTACAAATTGATTGATTTTTTTTTTTTATTGAATTATATCATTTAATCAGTAAAAATCAAAAACTAAATTTTGTACTTTTCTTTATCATAAACATTAAAGTATATGTACAATTCTACTGCTCAACAACATCTCTAATCCAAGTTGTAAAGCGACACATACACACAAAAACGACTTCTTTATATATTAAATTACACCAAAGAAAATATTTCAATCTAAATATAAACTATGTTTGTAAAATGTGGTTAAAGACATGTATAGAATATTTCATTGCTACAAATGTACCATTACATTTGTTTAATTTGGGTAATCTTGCAATACCTCCACACTAAATCATAAGAGTTAAATTATTTTTTGAAGTAAACAGGTGTTTTTTTATTAAATATCTAAGATGCTTAAAACAAAATAGTATCAAGAATGTCGATAATCTAAACAGTACAAGTCTGTACTTGAGGAAAGTGCCTCCCCCACAAAAGTGAATGTGTAAAATATCTCCAATTCAATTTAGATCAGCTTACATTCAACACAAATTTGGAAAGTAAAATAACCCTCAACTAAAAGCCACATAAACAAAGTTTGATGTAGTGAACAAACATAAAAGAGGTGTTTACTTGGTTTGCTATTAAGAAAAAAAAAGGCAGCCAAAACACATCCTAAGATTATAAGTTTAAAAGTGTTTCAAGGCTAACTCACCTTCTCTGACCCCACAAATACTAAATGAGAAATAAATTATATGAAACTAGCTGAAGTATCCATCTACATTATGTAATATATCAAGTGAGACTTACAGACAAATGCCAAAAATCCCTTATACTTATTTCAGTTTTCAAAACAAATGAAACATTGTCAATTAAAAAATTTACACTGAATCATGACAGATGGTAATTGTTATAATAAAAGATGAATCTACATAATAAAAAGGGATCTATTAATTACATTTTTATATCAGTTATATCACTGAATATTTCTATATTATCTTATAATTTTTTAAATAATAATGCCAAGTAATAATCTTACATCTATTAAGAAACTATCTGTAAACCTAATTAATAATAAAAAAAAAAAAATAAAAAATAAAAAAAATAAAAAAAAAAACCAAAATAATTATTGGGCTAGATTTTGCAGTTATATATCAAGTATTCCTACCCAATACTAATAATTTGGGCATAGTTGTATAGTTTCCACTATTGTCTAATACTAATAATCAGCAAGTTTCAAGTTATTAATTTCTATTTAGCTAAATGTTTGCACAGTTACATGGTTTCAAGTAACTAATAATAATCCTTTGGAAACAATTATAGCTTCAAGTAACTAGGTTGGTTGGGTTTTATGGTATATCAAGACTTGTAGGTTATGCCAAGTCCTTTTTACACACACACAAGATTTGTAAACTAATAGTTTGTAAGTAACATTTTTAAATGAGCCAGTGCTAATTTGTTTGCACACAGTTAAATAGTCTCAAGTACAGTAAATGATTAAACAGTTACATTTGACTCGTAGATAGAACTCTAACAGGTACTACCATTACAGGTCAAAGTGGACCTGGGACTAATGGTAATGAAGAGGTATTCCATATTCCCTGAAGCCTCACCATCAGATGCAGTTTACTGTCATACCCAGGACACTTCAAATAACCATTCTTAAAAAAATGCTTTAAACTTATATGGCATCAAGTATTCCTATTGAATACTAATAATTTTTAAACAGATCTATTTGACCTATAGATGAGACCACTCAGTCAAAGTAAACCTGGGAGTAATGGCAATGAAGGGAGTACACCACACCTTCCAGATCTCTATCAGATGCAGTTTAGCGTCATATCCAAGACACTTTTCTTTGAGAGGGAAGGATCTTACCTCTTTTCAGGGAGATACAGTCAACATATTTTAAGCCTCATAAAAGCCAAATATAATATGAAGAATCAGGAAAAAAGGTAAGTGTAGATCAAAAATTTAACTTATTCCTAGACATTTTTTCCCTCTGAAAACAATTTCAGATAATTTCAATAAGGGAGTAAAAGTCTCAAAATTCAACACTTAATGTTTTTATTTTGGTTGCTTTTCAAAACATAAGCAGCCAACTTAGATAAAAATTTAACTTTGCTTAAAAGTTTTTTTTTTTTTTCAAGTCAAATTTTTATCTAAGCTTGCTGCTAGTCCATGAAATACAACCCTAATAAAAACATTGAAAATGTTAAGTTCTAAGACTTACATATTTAGATTCTTTAAAATGTAAATATCATTTTATCAAGGAATAATTTTCAGCCATACATTCTTGAGATATAATATAAATAAATTTAAAATAACTCCATATTTGACTTTTTATTTCAGCAAAATGCCATATCCTAATCACACACTGTTTCTAAGTCAAATGCACAAATATACAATACAGCTTTTCTAAATCAAATTTCCAGAAAATATTTTCATCAATTTACTATATAGAAGGCATAGTAACGTGAAACAAATCGTAATCTTGAATACATTAAAGAATAACAAGCAAAAATAAAATATATTTAGAATCTGAAATGAGTAAAGACGAGGAGTGTATAAAATGGGTTTTGAGTCATAAGAACAATTAGTTTCTTTGAAATGTCTTCGATAAGTGATGTTAATTAAATGAGAAATAGGGTGTGTGTGTGCAAGAGTATATTCTCAGTTTTTAAACTAAGTCATCAAATTAATAGTAAGTATCCAGTGAAACAAAGTAAATCTGTGTTGGAATGAGGGGTTGGTAAAGAGGTGCACGTTTGTTTTTTTTGGTAAAAAAATAAAAAATAAATAAATAAAACATTCCTTCATTACTAAGATTGTTATTTCTTTTGAAGCCTTTACTTTTAAGATTGGGATTTTCCAATGAAAGGCTATAGAAAAGGAAATGACCTAATCTTTGATCAGGCATTTAACAGAACTTTAAGTTTTGGGACAATCCTACACAAAATTAACTTAAAATTGGAATGCAGATTAAGAAATCTGCAATTTTAAATTGAAAAAAAATCTTAGCTACTAACATGCTTTCTGGAAATAGCAATGCAAAGTGAATTATAACAGTAGTATTTTCAAGACAAGGACATTTCCCAATCAAACAATTACTACAAGTGGTTTACTCCTATCTTTTGCTCGTAATGTATTAAAAGAAAGAAAAAAAAATGGACTTGATGACCAGGTTTAGTTTGGTTTCTTTGTTTAATGGCATATTAACTTTTAAGTTATTTAATGCCAAAGCCATCCTTCAAGAAGAACAGCTGAGGGTATAAGGGGGTTCAATACCTTTCCCAATGAATGTAATACCTTGACTGGAGTTACTTATAGGTTGCAATCCAGCACTTTAGCCATGACGTCATGAGGACTGAGCCCCTCAATGACCAGAGTTCAAATCCTAGACAAAGCTGTTTGCATTTCATATAGCACTAATACTCTGGAGAATCAAACAATTCAACCCCACTTAATCTAGGTGTAAATAATAGGGGCAGACTAGTCTCTTTAAACAAAGAATGGCAACCAGTCTAGGTAAAGGAAAACTAAATTCAAACTCCTTATAATTTGCTTAAAAATTAACCTTGTATCATATCCTGCTCATGGTGGAGGAGTTGGGCAGATATACATTCATATTTCTCTTTCTTGGTATATAGCCATTTTTCTAACAGATCAATCGCCAATTTTAGAAAAATGTAAGTAAAATAGAAGTATTAAAAGACTAAATAGGGTTACAAAGTTAGTAGAAAATTGGTACTGGCTTGAGTGGCAAGATCTTAAACATCTTAATTTTAAACCAAATTTCTTCGGTTCTGAGGTAAAGTATTTTCATTATATCTATATTATTCAGAGGAGCATCCTCATCTGTTTTTATTATATTCAGATTTTCAAACTGTATTTACCAAATAAATGCCAAGGAGCAGACTCATGATACTCACTGAATTTCAAATTCACTTATGCAATTTCTTTCAAATGAAAAGAAATCTTTAGTTTTTGATAAATTTGCAACATCAATTTATTAACACATTATGCTGCTTTCTGGGAAAAAAAAAATTAACAAATACAAAAATATTTTTAAATTATTCTATTAAAAAGAATTATATCAAGAAAAAAGTATCAATTAGTGGATCTTGCCATTCCAGCTGGCCATAGAACAAAAATGAAACAAAGTAAAAAGACAAATCTTGCTGAAAAACTGGAACATGAAAGTGACAATGATACCAAATGTAATTGGTGCACTCGGAGCAGTCTCCCAAAAGATTGAAAAAGAGACTGGGGAAACTGGAAGGAAGGAAAAAAAAAAAAAAAAAAAAAATTACATTATATATAATCTCAATCATCATCCAGGCCACAGTACTGTCAAAATCAACTAGAATACTTAGAGTACTGGAGACCTGCTATCACTCAGACTTCAGATAAAACTGGTGTGAAAAAGTTGTTTATAGTAAAAAAAATAAAATATTAGTAAATGATAGCCATTATATATTATAGGCTTTTTTCCTATTAATAATGCTTGTATTATTTCATTACCACTGACAATCTTTTGCCCATAACCAATTTTCAATGCACAAAATATTTAATACAGAGTTTTGCACAAACAAATTTGAAGTCAAAAATTTTTAAATTCTAGATTTTGTGAAACCAGTTTCTTCTACTGCAAGAAATATCTGTTAGTGCAATAAATGATTTTTTTTTTTTAAACAAATCAGAATGCACTTTTTCAAGAAGCAGAAAATCTCATTAGTCACATTAAATACAAATGAAAAACTACTTACTTTCATTTGCCAAACTTCAAGATGTCCTTCACTTGTGGCAATCAATAATTTGGTACCATTTCTGTCCCACACCAGACTGACTACCTGACTAGGTAAGGTTGCTACTTTATAAACAACCCATGGTTTATCCAGGTCCAGAATCTGTACTTGTGTTGTAGTGATTGGCTCACATTCTTCTCTGTCAAGAAAGAAAATACCATCAAAAGAAATCTTGCTGACAATACATTTCTTTAGCTATAAAATAAAAACACTCTTCAACTTGTCATATAGTTATAGATATTTATTTTCTCACCAGCAGAATCTTTGCACACCCCTCCCACTGCTAAAAGGGTAGTGAAATACAAGATGGTGTTCACCCCTCTAACACAGCTGTGTGTGCTGAAATTTGCTAAAACACTTGTCAGCAACATGCTTTCAAACAAGAATTTTATATGGATCTGCCCACAAACAAATCCATTCTGGAGTGGTACGATAATTTCATTGACATGATCAGGAAAAGGGACAGTCAGGTCAATCAGTCTTGGAGAAAGTTGTTGATTGCAGAGAAGCCTTTGTGTGTAGCCCCACCACCCAAAGAAAAAAAAATCAACACCCAGAGCTAGCCAACAGTTGTGTCTTGCAAAACACACGAACAGGATCTTATGCAAATGCCTGCAGTTTAACCCTCACAAGATGCACGTGGTCCAAAAGTTATGCCTGCAGACAATGGAATAAGACTTTATTTTGTAAGAATCTCCAAACATTAACGGAAAATAAGGATCATTTTTACCAATGAGGTGACCTTTCACTTAAGTGGAAAGGTCAATTATATATATATAAAAAAATGTGAATATTCTCATCAGCTAATCCATAAAATTACATAATGCAGAGAAAAATGTACCCAAATCTGTACACATACAATTTTTACCTACATTACCATAAAAAATGACACATTGTAGCTCTTATGGAATAAACTATTTCCAATACAATTTTGATGTTTTTAGTGTGGGTCACCCTAATCATTATAATTTCTCAAAGGAGATTACTTAAATGTTAATCATAGATTCTTTTCCCTTATGATAATTTAAATTCTGTGAATAAGAAGTAACTTGACCAGAATTAATGTCCAACTAAAGGTGGACTTTAAGCAAGTATTTAAAGAAACCAGTACTTATGAGGAACTATCAAATTGATTTGTTTCATTAAAACAAATCAATTTAATAGCATATGGCATTCAAACTTCAGTCATTCTCACTTTTCAGTGAGAAAAAGGGATTGATCATTTAATCATCTCTTTGAACCAATTCTAGCTATTCTTCAATTTTGTTTTCATTTATTCATTAAATAAATGAAAGCATATTCTACATGTAATCCTTTCTTTGCACCAATCTATATACAAATATTCCCTGATGATTTCATTTATCATAATTATATTTGTTCATGACAAGGCTTATATAGTCTTAATTTGACCTTATAATCATGGTCTGTTCCTCAGACTTTTTATTAATCATAATTTAGATTAATTCAGATTGTTTCATTTATCCAAGCTTAAGACCGTTTTTTTTCTTCCCATTATATATTTAATTGGAGAGTTGAACATGTTCTTTAACTCCTAACTTCATATACATATTTACCCAATCCCTCCACCATGGGCAGAATATGACACAATGTCAATTTTTTTTATACCAAATACAAACTGGTTTGATAGAGTTTTTCTTCTAGACTGGTTGCCTAACCAAGGCTAAAGAACCCAGTCTACTCACCGATAGGGTGGTTAATCAGAAACTAAAGGCTTTGAAAAGTCATAACTGGTTAGTTTTCAAATCTTTATTTTATTTTTTGCAGGTTATGGAGCATCCCTTGAAGATTAAAATGTCTATGTATGAAGTACAGCAAGTAAAACTCATTTGTTATATTTTGACCTTTTGACCCGGCCCAAAATGGCATTTAAGGTGATGCACCGGAAGGAAGTGACACATTCCAATGGCATTTAGGAGAGGAAATCGCGTGGGCGGAAATTGGCTAACAAAATGGGACAAGCTAAAAAATCCCATGATACTCTCATAGACTGACGCACCGGAAGAGAGTGACCTGTGAACTGCATGACAGTTATTTCTGCTTGATGACGATTAAACATTCAATTTCAGCGATCGAGTGGGCGTTGAACTCTTATATAACGCAGTCAAGACGGAAGTCAAGAGCCAGTTGAGTCGCAGACAGTTGGAGAAGAAGTTATAGACGAGATGTGGTAGGGAAAGCCACACCCAGCCGAGGGGGCCCTTATGAACCCCGATGGAGTTTGGGGACCAGAGAAGTTGCTGATAAGATGCAGTAAAGAAAGCCATCACCCAGCAGAGTGGGCCCAGGGCCTCCAGTTGAGTAACCCTGGAGAACAAGAAAGACACAACGTTGACGGCCATAAGAGTGGAGGTCAAAATATTGCAGTTTCTGTTCGGTCTCCAGCTCCCTCTCACACGCAACCTTGAGTAACCCTTTTCGAACCCTTACAATAAAGTGAGAGGTAAATATTTTGTTAAAGAAGTCTTCCTGCGTCTGTTGTTCATTGCGTCAGTATGTATCCAGCATATATATGTATATTTCTGCATGAACATGTATATGAGAATGCAACACATTGAGTTTTTCTATTCCAGTGAAAGATCAATAATTCAAACTAAGAACATACCAGCAGCATTTTAATGTTAGGTATTTTTTTGTAATAACATGATTCGGAACCTAATCACTCAGTTTGCCAACTGATTCAGTTCTTTCAATCTTCTAGGAAGAAGCCCTAGGTGAACAGTGTACACTGACACAGTGGTGGAAGCTGTATGAGTGTTCTTGATGATCCATCAGCTTCAACCTGTAGTCAGTCTGCTTAAGAAGAATCTGAAATTAGATTTTAAAATATTTCCATACAAGATCCAAATGGCCCAAGTTTTACTACAAGTAATGCTTGCAGCATGGCAGAGATAACTTTCTGAACAACTTGATAATGAGTGATGAGGCCTATTTTCATTTAAACAGATATATAAACAAGCAAAACTGCAGAGTTTAGGGTACTAAGAATCCTAGAGAATTGCATCAACATCGATTGCACTGTTTGGTGTGGTGTTAGGGTTGAAAGGGTTATTGGCCCTTATTTCTTTGAAAATAAGGAGCATCAGCTAGAAAGAATTAACAGGGCCTTGTATAGAAGAAAGCTTGAAAATTTTCTTATACCCAGCAGTCAAAAATAATCAACAGGTAGGGTTCCAACAGGATGGAGCTATGGTGCACACTAACAATGGACTTCCTCAGAAATTTTTGATGAATAATTCTTTTAAAAATAATGCCTCAGCATTCACCTTATTTAATGGCACCAGACTTCTTTTTCTGAGATTACTTGAAAGAATGGGTTTATGTAAATAAACCTCAAACAATTCAAGAACTCAAGAACATTTAAGCCAGAATCAGACATTTAGATCCTGAAACCTTAAATATGGTTATGGAAAATGCTGTGGAAAGAGCTTGTATTTGCGAGCCAGAAAATGGTGGTCATTTAAGGAAGTTGTTTTTCACACATAATACAAATAAATAAATAAATCCATTAATTATATTTCCAAATAAAATAATAAATTAAAAAACATATTTGTAAAAGTTATTTTGTGTTATATCATTCAGTCTTTCAGTGATCACCCAGTATTTACCCATAGCTGGGAGGTAGGGAAGAATAGATAGATTCATACCTTTTCCTATGGGTAAATAGTAAAATACACTGGGTTCTTTTGCCTTGTTAGAGCAACCCATTAAGGAGAAAAAACTAAATTCAAACTAGCCATACTTAGCATAAAAATGTGAAGTGAAATGGATTTGAACTCAATTTGCCAATTCCATTTCTGACAATAACTTATGCAAAGTAAAAGTAAGTAAACTTGGCAACCATAGTCGAGGGTGACTAGAAGGCTCCTTTTTCAACAATTACTACACCAAGGTGTAGGGGAAGGTGCTACTCCTTTCCCTGGATTTCTCCACTTTACCCTTGATACGTACCTGATACTGCTGAGTGTTAAGTTTATTTGTTTAATGGCATATCAATTTTCATGGGTTATTTAATGCCCAAATAATCTTTGTAAAAGAACAGTAATAGTATATTTAGCCCATAGCTGGGGGAGGATAGGGTTGTGGAGGGATTGGGTAAATAGATATTTTAGAAGTTAACTATTAATCTACACTATTTCAAATATTTTACTTTCCTGCACAAAGAATACGAGGTATTTTATACATAAAAAAAAAGTAGTGAAAGGGTTGAAAAAAAAAAAAAAAAAAAAAAAAAAAAAAAATTATGTTAAAGAATTCTATTTTTAATTGGATAGAATATTTGATTTACTGTCTATTAATGTTATAGAGTTCTGAGCTTTAAAAAATATTGGATGTTACCACAATTTGCAGTATTTGTATATAAGTTGAGCTTATACAAGATTAACTCAAGATTTTGGATAATTTTCTTTTTTTTTTTTTTTTAAATTTAATCATGCAAGGTTTGTGGGGTTAATGGAACAAATTACAATAACAAAAGGCAATATATTTGGCTATGTCATATTTGTTATTATAAGGTAGATCTGTCCTACCAACAGCAATAACACCTTATATTACCAATATATTTAAAGAGTTTCACATTTTTTCCAGATCTATTGGTACTCTGCCACCTGGTAAGCAAGGTAGGTTATAATTACACAGACTAAAATCATAAGTGTTCATTATAGTAAATAAAAGTAAAATATTTCAAAATTTATACAAGATTTTTAATTTGATGCACTAAATAAAATAGATATTTTCATCAGACAGGAATTATTTTTCAATACCTTTCAAATTCAGTATTGCCTATCAATAAAAAGTAACGTTTTAGAAAAGATTCAATTTTCATCTAAATCAAATATACAAGAATCTCATTTCTAAGAGAACTTTATCCAATAAAAATGGATATTGGTATTATTACTAAACTCTACAGTCCTGAAACTTTGAAATATGAATATGTAGCAGTCTAAAAATAAATTCAATCCTGATATACAGATATTACTGCAATTTTATTTTTGGCTACAGAGGTGATTAAATCTTATTTTTTTATCACATAAGAAAAAAAATATTTTTCATTTAAGGTTTCTTTTTTATAATTATTTACTAAGCTTTTCTTAGTTGTGGCATGGGGCACCCAGTGAGACACGAACTCACTATTCATACTTTGCTAGGTCTAGCTTGCTTACCATTACACTTAACGAATAAGATTTTTTAATTTCTTAAATTTTAGGTTTTCTAATTTCTCAAAAAAAAAAAAAAAAAAAAAAAAAAAAAACCCATTTTATCAATGTAAATAATATTAAAGATTTTCAAAAATTACAGAAAATTAAAAGTCAGGAAATTGGGAGGTAGGGGTAGTGATTTATTCAGGTAAATTTTTACCTCATTGGATTTTAGCAAAATGTAAAAGGTTCTCTTTTTTAGGCAAATACATGTAAACAGCCTGAAAAAATAAAGAAATTTGAAAAACCCCAATATTTTAGAAGTGGAGGGGGTATTTTTTTATAAAAAATTTAAAAATTTCACCCACTTCAGGACCAGCAAACTTTACTGATGACCAGAGATAGTGGCAAAGGGACATGTAACCAAATTCTTTTCCTCATTTTTTTTTGTAGGAAAATCAGATGGTGAGGGTGGGCATGTTAACAAAGCTTATTTGGGGTGGGGATTTGTTTTTTTTTCACAAAAAAAAAAAAATAAATAAATAAATAAAATAAAAATAAAAGATAATGTGTTAAAGAAGAAAATCAGGGGGGGGGCAGGTTGTAAAGTTATGAAAACTTAAAATAAAAAGCCACCCATGTTTCAGCAGAAAAAAAAAAAAAAAAAAAAAAAAAAGACATTGTGTAGTGGCAGGCACTACCTTTGACCAATTTTTTTCCCACTTTTTACTTACTTTTCTTATAGGCACAGCTTCAGGGGATTTTTTTTTTTTTTAAATGAAACTCCTTTTTATCCAATGATTTTTTTCTGCTTTTTTTTTGGGGGGGGGGATACATAATCCTTTTATTTATCCAAGTTTTTTTTTCCACTTTGCGCATGTGTAGGCATTTGTTAGTGTTTTTGGGCACCATTCTTGATTTGTTTTTTCCAGATGTTTCTCTGATGTGGAAATTGCATCATTTCTTATAGGGTCAATATTTGGATTCAGTTGAACTAAGCTGTCTTGTCAATCATGTTCCTTCAATTATTACAGTTGTAGTGTCCAGTTTTTTGAAAATGATGAGAAAAGCATGGAATTTCTGCATTCCCATGGCATCTTACCCACGACTGTCACCTGCCCCCATTGTAAATCCTTATGTAATTATAGAAAAGAGCAGAAAACTTGGCGTTGTCAAAAAAGGATTAGTGTGCCAAAGTCCAAGAAAACAACATGCAGCTTTACCATTTCGGACTTTAAAGGCTTTTAGCATAATACCAATACTTGGAAAATTGTGTTATTTGTTAACCACTACCTCAGCCATATCCGGAACTGCAGGGTTATGTTGGAATGCTTAAACATTTCAAGAACATCAGTAGACTGACGGTCATTTTGCTCAGAAGTGGCAGATACAGGGTTTAATAACCAGGACTCTATTGGTGGCGAAGGAGTTGAAGTGGAAATCGACTAAACAGTAATTGTACGTCGTAAGGTCAACAGGGGTCATGTACTAAAACAATTGTGGTTGTTCGGTGGAATTAGGAGGTTAAGCAAACGAAGGTTTGTTGTCGGCTTAAATGATCCCACTGGTGAAAAAAGACAAAAGGACACTTCTTCCTTTGATAAAAAAAGTACATAAACAGGGTTCAATGATATTGTATATCATTGAACCCAGTTTTATGTACTTTTTTATGCTTGGCCGGCGTACAAAAGCATCAGTTTGTTAGGTTTATGCTACAAACATTTTGTCATCAACCACTCAGAAAATTTTGTGACTTCTGAAGAAATCCCCCCCCCACACACACACACAATAGAGAAATTTTGGCGCAATCTCAAAGAATGAATTAAGTGACCAGGTATGAAGTCCAAATATATGCACCAGTACTTGACAAGATATTTGTTCGCTTCCTCAGTTTCAGATAAAATAACTCCAGTGCATCAATTCTTTTATCCAAGCGGCAAGATTTTTAGACCACGACCATTATGCCACAAATAGTAGAAACCGATTCTTCATTAGAAGACGAAGAAGAACCTCAGAAAAAGAAAAAATAATTGGATAAAAAGGATTTAAAAAAAAAAAAAAAAAAAAAAAAAAAATTCCTCTGAAGCTGTGCCCATAAGAAAAGTATGTACAAGTTTAAAAAAAAAAAAAAAAAAAAAAAAAAGGCCAAAGTTAGTGTTCCCCACCACACAGTTTGTCTTATTTTCTTTTTTTTTTCCTACTGAAACGTGGGCGTTTTTTTTTTTATTTTAAGTCTTTTCATCACTTATAAATAAAGATAATAAATAATTATTTAAAAATCCCCACCCCAAATAAGTTTAGTTAACACCGCCACCCTCTCCACCTGATTTCCCAACAAAAACAATGGGGGGAAAAAAATTGGTTACACGTCCCTTTGCTGCTATCTCTGGTTGTCAGTAATGTTTCCTGGTCCTGAAGTGGGTGATCATTTTACATTAAATTTATATAATAAAGAGACCCCCCAGCATTCTAAAATATTAGGGTTGTCTTGAAGATTTCTTCTTTGCGGATATTTTTTCAGATGGTTTACAGGTATTCGCAAAAAAATAAAAATAAAAGATTTTTAGTTTTCGCTAAAATCTGATGGGTTAAAGGGTAAAAAATTTACCTTTATTCATTACAGAAATGTTTATTAATGTGTGAATTAATTTAAAAAATAAATTAATAAATAAATAAAAAAGGGGTTTTTAGAAAGGTTTTTAAATAAATTGAAAAAAAAAAAAAAAAAAGATAATTTATCAAGTAATAATTTTAAAATAACTGATAAATACATTGTTTTGATGAACAATAATAAAAGAGAAAAAAGGGATTTTTCAACACAATACTAATATAAACAAAAACTACGGCGGCAAAGAGAAGAGTAGCTGTAATACTACTTTACACTGACGTGTATTTTGTTAATACACGTGGTGTCTGAAAATATGGATTCTATAAAATTTTACATTAATTGACTAATTGTAAAACATCTAACATCGATAACAACTACTGACCCTTACCTGTAAAAATTAGTTTTGAAATGAATGGTAAAAACAACAGTTAACAGAGTTAATAGAAACAACTACAGAACCCAAAGCCGAGACTTCCTGTCATAAAGTCTAAATGACGTGAAAAAATTAAGACAAAAGAAGATTTAAGAAATATATTTGTTTTTTTTTTCTTAGATATAAATATAAGCATGCCGCCAAGTAATTAATTGGCGAGCTGGAAAACGGAAGCACTCGGTTAACAAAAAGAAAAGAAAAAGAGAAGCTGTTTACAAAGCTTCCTGTGCCGGTTGTTAAATCAGTACAGAAAAAAAAAGAAAATCCTTATTGTTCCACGTGTTTTCACGCGATGCAATCGATATAAGAACTAAGCTCATCTTTTTAAAATTAAAAGCAAAAAAATAGTTGAATAAATACAAGAAAATATATAATCCTAGTAGAGTCGTGCATTAATATTATCGTTGTTTAATGCTTAAGTTTTCCCCTGGATGTTTTCAACAACATGAGATGCTAAATAGCAGTTACCTGTCGTCAGACACAGAACTGAAAGCCAGAATATTTCTACTGGATAAACTGCAACATATCTGGTCATCAGGGCACCAATCGTAGAGTTCTGACGAGATTTTAGCTGGATTCTTAATAACATAAAAGACTTCCATGTTGCCACTTTCCCCCCCAACAGATGAAAACTTTCTCCCAGAATGCTCGACTTATAGATCACTACTTCCGCTTTCGAAACAGCAACACCGCATAAGCAAAGCTACGGATGACAAAAAGGGATATATTTGTTTCTTTTTCTTTTTATGATTTTCTGTTTTTGAATCTGCGATATAATTTCTTTTAATATTTTTTTTCCTTTTTTATATGACCACTTAGTTTACTTATTGAAAAGTGAGTATAGTATAGAACGATACTCAGCAGGCTAACTTTGATTGAGACAATGCACTATAGTTATGAATAGAGTTGGTTGGTTGGTTGGTTGGTTGAAATTTACGGCATATCAACCTTTGTAGGTTATTTAACGCCAAATCCATTTTTATGCAAATAGTCAGTTCTATTTCAAACAATTTAGTTTAGCCCGAGTACACAATTTAGTTGTCAAAAATATTATTTCAAACAATTCAGTTTATTCAATTAGTTCGATTTCAGCTAATTCAGTTTAGTATAAGTACATATTTTGTTTACACACAATTAATTGTCAGAAAACTTCACTATATAACAATTCAGTTTAGTGTAAGAACAGTTTCAATGTCAAAAACTGTTCCATTTCAAACAGTTCAGTTTAGTATAAGCACGCAGTTTACATGTAAGTACAGTTCAATTGTCAAAAATATTTCTATTTCAAGCTATTCGGTTTAGTCAAACAGTTCTAATTGAAACAATTAAGACAAGCAGAAGTATGTAATTAGTTCTATTCAACGCATAGGGGATCTGGGAGCAATGGCAATGAAGAGATGCTCCGCATCCCCCAAATCCCCAGCATCACCGGAACCTCACCATCAAATTGTTTAGTGTCATATCCTGGACACTCATTGGGGAGGGGGTCTTTCATCCTCTGCAGAAGTGCAGTCGGTGTATTCTACAGCTCCAGCTGACTGGGCAATACACAGAGTTAATGTCAAAACAGTTTTATTTCAGATAATTCAGTTTAGCATAAGTACACAGTTTAGAGGTCAAAACAGTTTTATTTCGAGCAATTCAGTTTAGCATAAGTATGCAGTTTAAATGTTAAAACAGTTCTATTTTAAACAATTCAGTTTAGCATAAATACTAAGTTTAAATGCAAAAAACAGTAAACTCAAGAAATCACGGTTTCGTTCTATTCAACCCATAGATAGGACCCTTTTTCTTTCAATTTTTTTTTTTTCAAATTTTTTTTTTCAAATTTTTTTTAAAGTATAGAATTTACACTCCTACATTTTTAAATGGCTGGCATGAGCCCGAGGAACAGAGAAATTCTACAAAAATAGGATCTGTGCCTTCCACAGTATTCTTTTGCATACTCCTACCATCATTTCTACAAAAGTGTCACACTGCAGATAATGTGGAGATGATGTCTTGTGTAGAAAATTTATAGAGAAATCAGCAAATTCTCTGCGGGTCGTTATCCATCTACAGGATCTCTGGTATGCCTCGTTCTTCGAATACAGCTTTTGTATTTTTAATAATGGCTGTGGATAATGTAGAATGAAGGGGTCTTTTGAATAGGCTTTGGCTGTATTAGTCTATAGGATACAAATTTTTCTGTTCTTAAAATAAGCAATAAAAACATACTTAAGAACATTCTAGAAATTTAGGATCAAACCCGTATTAACATTTAAATTACATTTTTATATTTTTCAACCAATCAGCTAAAAACATGGAATAGAACATTCTGGAAAATTAGGATCGGAAGTGAACCTACAGAAAATATTTAGGCTCGAAAATAAAATAGTAGAATACAGGTCTGATTGGTCAATAAATGTTTACGCGCAAAAGTTTTAGGACGATTCTTTGATCCACCTGTAGGATATAAATAACACAGAGTTAGGAAGCCAGACAGACAAGACACAAGCTTACACACAAACGAAGACACAGAGAACACGAGCCACTAAGCCAGTAGCCGATATTATGTCCAACCAATTCCTTTCCTTCCTCAACTAAAGTTCATGACCTCTTTTCAAATGACCGAGAATTATTTTCAAAAGGAAAACCCGACAAACTTTCTTTCATCAACGAGACACACTGTCACCAAAATCATAAAACCCGCTATAAACTTAATGTAAGTAAGAACGACTTATTTACGGACTTCGTTAACATGACCCTACGCACATCTTTAAACAAATTCATTTTCCTTTTGTCAAACTTCATTTTCCAAAAGGCCATTTACACATCATATATTTTGTTTGTTTTCATATTCTGTTATATGCATATTAAATTGTTTGTTGTTTGATGTTCGTTGTGTTCTATTCCATTTCTTTCACGCGATTGTAAAGTTTTGTGTTGTATTTGTGGTGGGAATAATTTAGAGAGCAATCTACTGAAATAAACAAATTACATACTCCCCCCACAAGTCTGCTTTTTGCAAGTATTCTTTTCCTCCCATAGTAAACAAACCAGTGCTGACATATTACCGAGAATAGGTAAGTTTCGTGTTGTTGCACTGGTTCGACTGGGGTACTTGCTTGATACTTTTGGCTGGTGTGGCAATTAGCGACATCCTCGATGTCTCTATTTATCGCTACCCAGTATACAACTGTCCGAGCCGTCAATCTCATTTTTTCTACACCTTGGTGTGATGCATGAAGTTCTCCCGGTATAAAGACGTAAATATTATGATTTTGTTGCTCTTGAGCATGTAGGATATAAATAACACAGAGTTAGGAAGCCAGGCAGACAAGACACAAGCTTACACACAAACGAAGACACAGACGAACACAAGCCCCTAAGCCAGTAGCCGATACTATGTCCAACCAATTCCTTTCCTACCTCAACTAAAGTTCATGACCTCTTTTCAAATGGCCGAGAATTATATTCAAAAGGAAAACCCGACAAACTTTCTTTCAGCAACGAGACACGCTGTCGCCAAAATCATAAAACCCGCTATAAACTTAATGTAAGAATGACTTATTTACGGACTCTGATAACATGAACATACACACATCTTTCAGCAAATTTATTCTCTTCTTCAAACTTTATTTTCCAAAAGGCCATTTACACATCATATATTTTGTTTGTTTTCATATTCTGTTATATGCATATTAAATTGTTTGTTGTTTAATGTTCGTTGTGTTCTATTCCATTTCTTTTGCGCGATTGTAATGTTTTGTGTTGTATTTGTGGTGGGAATAATTTAGAGAGCAATCTACAGAAATAACCAAATTACATACTCCCCCCACAAGCATCTTGAACTCCCATTTTATC
The DNA here is from genome assembly GCA_963585895.1 of Sepioteuthis lessoniana. Classification (NCBI taxonomy): domain Eukaryota; kingdom Metazoa; phylum Mollusca; class Cephalopoda; order Myopsida; family Loliginidae; genus Sepioteuthis; species Sepioteuthis lessoniana. The sequence goes on from OY757907.1 coordinate 89,592,202, forward strand.
TCTGAAGTTTCAAAAGGGTAAGATGCAGCTTGGACAGCTAGAGCTAGCAGCTAACCAACCAGACATTACTATATGTGTAAGTTCTTTTAGAATTGGATCGTTTAGTCTTTCCACTTTGAGAGTCTCAATCCTGGTTGGTGATAAGTTGAGGTAGGTTTTTAAGCTAAGTACCTTGAGACCGATTTCTTCAATGTGCGATACTTGTGATCGGCAGTCTGCGATTAGAACTGCTTTTCTTGGGGATTCACTTCAATGTGAAATCATATCCCTCAACTTTTGATAACATTCTTGCAACATCCTTGCAAGTCTAAGCGGCACTCGAGCTCTGTTCTTTAGTGCTAAAGGCTTGTAGTGCGTTTGGAGCGTTACCTTGTGACCCCAGCTCTGCTTTGAGTTTTCTCTCGAGAGCAATTAGGATTCATCGGGGTGGGTGCACGACTGGTGGAATTGTTGTTGGGTCTACATTAATGGTGTATTCACCGGGCAAACAGGCAATGGAATCGAATATATCGGGAAATTCCAGGATAATTCTATTCCTTGCCTTTAAGACTCGACCTCGATGTTGAGACTGGTTTCACACTCGTATGAGCTCCTTGATCACTGTCAATGCTTTGTTTTCCCTTTTGGCAGAAGATTTTGATGCTATTGCTATATTTAAGGTTACTAAGCCTAACTCTCATGATGTTTGGAATCCTTTGAATTGACAACATGGAATGTTGAGCCAATAAATCTGTCACGGAACCTTACTCCTGGACGACATATCTCTTCCTGTTTAATTGTTGCTTCACCAAAAACGAATAGTCACACAGAACACTAATTTTAAGTGGTATTCCCTTGAGATTTCTAAACACCCTTTGGATAGTAGGTTGCTCTTGGCCCCATATCTACCTTTGCATCGATATCTATTTGGTTTCTTCTTTTGCCAATTTTTATTTTGATATATGCCTCCATGGCTCTTGAAGGTAATTTCAAGACTGAATGAAAATAAATATCTTTTTAGCGAGGTAATGTTGTCATTGTTTTTAGCGTGGAAATGTTGTAACGTGCGTGTGTGTGTGTGTTTGGTTAATTCCTCGCTAAGTTTTAAAGGTAAATAAATGAGAGAGAGAAGTACGAAGATACCGTAAGGTTTTATATGAAGGTTTTAATGGCAGCATGGAATAAAGGGTTTACGTTTATGCTGCAAGTCTCGTAGGAAGGAAAGAAGTAAGGAAACGAAATGAAGTTGTTATAGATTTGAGAAAGCATATTAGCAGCTAAATGCCTGATCGAAAAGTGCATCGTTAGGTTAAGGCATTGTTAAATGTGTGAGGGAGATATGTTCGCCATAGTGTAGCAAAAGTCGTGTTTGCTTTTTGAGGACAGAAACGATGTAGTCACCTATGGATTTGTAGTACTGGTCGTTTCGGGGAGAAGCATGAATGTCTCCAGAAAATGTTGCCCAGTGGTGAAGTAGCTTGGTGTCGGAACGTGATTTTGCATCGCAGTCGACATAGCCAATACAGGAGGCGACTAATAGTCGTTCCTGTGTGTGGCGTATTGAATTCATCTCATTCATATTCAACTGGGAACCCTTGGTCTAAGAGAATAGACGCAAGGGGTCCATAAATTAGATGGCTTTCGTCATAGTGGTGTGAAGAGCAGACAATAAGACGTCTATCCTGAACGAAGAAGTTCTGAGGAAGAGAAAGTGTTTAGCGGCTTTCCCCAATTTGTGGTGCCCGGAAAGAAGAGGATAAGTCACCCTGATTGGGTGAAAATATGCGTCGACCCTAACGGTCGAATTAAATTACGCGCCAAACAAAAATAGGAAATTCTTTCTGCTACATCTTCTCTAGAGTCGCTGCTTTTACTATCTTGTGTTGCAGTGTGGTTACCCCTGTTTTTGTGCTCTTGTGACTTTGTCGTTCTTTGCTTCTTTCTTTGAGCGATAAACGTTCGTAAAGTGCCTTTTTTTATTGCATATAATGCATGTTTTTCCTTTCGTCGGACATTCTCCTCGGAGGGGGGGGTCTCTGCCATAGTATCTGCACTGTAAAAACTTTTTAATACCTTTCAAGTGAATCACGTGTGCATTCGTTTGTTGTTGTTTTTTTTTAAACAGAAGCGAATAGCCTTGATTTGTTTACTAGTGGCTTCCTCCATCTCTTTTATTCGTAGCCGTTGCGATATCCAGATCTCTTCCTTCCTTAATGAGGAATTTTGGGGTTAAATGCTGAATATAAAAAGGTCGACTATCAATGTCTCTTCCACGATGGGGTCGTACTCGCAGCCGATTTTTTAAATAAGTGTACTGACTTGCACCGACGGCACTGTGGCCACTGGAAAATTTAACTGTGGGCTAATATATTGTTGGAAATATTTAATGTAAGTCTCAATAGTTCTTGCTTCATCCTACCGAAGGTAAATGCTTCGCTTATTTTTTGTCCCTCAACGCTTGTCCATAGGGGAAAAAATCGTCGTCGCCTATTTTTCGAGAAAGGCCTAAAAACGAAGCTTAACTTGTAAAATCTTTCCATTACTTTAGCGAGGCTTGAGCTCGGCCATTCTCTCGTCGGTAGAGGCATCTGGCAAGCTACCATTGTGAGTGTCTAAGAGAAAAGTATAGAGCAATAAAAATCCTTTTACTTTGACGAGGAGCGAGTGAGAGAACATATGCAGTTGTTGCGGAGCCGATAATTATGTCGACCCCGCAAATGTATTTAATGTGAATGAGAACAGCCAAAGCAATATGAAGGAACAAAGGTGAGATTATGATAATTATAAATGACAATTTATTTCGTCGTATTTACAAGCGTGAATGTAAATGTTCGTGGCGGTTGTATGTGTTCGCAGCTGGGCGTTCGACGAGGGTCGCTGGCGTAGGTCGAGTCGTTGAGTTCAGCTAGACGTTGGATGCTGGTAAGCTGAGGTCGGTCGAGTCGTTGAGTTCAGCTAGATGGTCGGTGCTGGTCGTTGAGTACAGCTAGATGGTTGGTGCTGGTCGTCGAGTACAGCTAGATGGTCGGTGCTGGTCGTTGAGTACAGCTAGATGGTCGGTGCTGGTCGTTGAGTACAGCTAGATGGTCGGTGCTGGTCGTTGAGTACAGCTAGATGGTCGGTGCTGGTCGTTGAGTACAGCTAGATGGTTGATGCTGGTCGTTGAGTACAGCTAGATGGTCGGTGCTGGTCGTTGAGTACAGCTAGATGGTCGGTCGATGTTGGTAGATCGATATCCCTGGTTGTGACGGTATGTTGGGGTTAACCAAGGGTGTGTCGATCGGGTTGCTGACTCGTGCGGCGGGTCAAGTGTTGCAGTAGTAGAACAGTCTGTAACAGCGAGTCGTTACGAGGACTGCGTTGTACCTTGCAAGAGCGTCGAGTTCGGTAGATCGACATCCTCGGTTATGACGATATGTTGGATTAACCGGGGGTGTGTCGGTCTGGTTTCTGGCTCGTACAGCGGGTCGTACGTGAGCCAGTTGTTGCAGTGATAGAACAGTCCGTAACAGCGAGTCGTTACGTGGACTGCGTTGTACCTTGCAAGAGTGTCGAGGTCGAGGAAAGGCTAGGGCCTTGCTGGGCCCCCTAGCCGTGCGGACGGGAACGAAAGCTTTGCCGTGTCAAAGCCGTGCAGACAATGGCTATGGCTAGGTTCGCGCCAAAGCCGTGCGGACGAGCGGACGAGAGCGAAAGCTTTGTCGGGTAAAAGCCGTGCGGACGAGCGGACAAGAGCGAAGGCTTTGTCGGGTCCAAAGCCGCGCGGGCGAGCGGATGGGAACGAAGGCTTTGTCGGGTCAAAGCCGAGCTGACGAGCGGACAGCAGCGAGGGCTTTGTCGGGTCGAAGCCGAGCTGACGATCGGACAGGCCAGAAGGCCGAGGCTAAGATGGGCGTTATCTTAGCGCTGCGCAGATAGCGAAGGAGTAGCTAAAGGCTGGACCGTGCCATTAGCGCTGCGCAGCTTATCGGACTATCGGAACCGAGTGAGAGTTAAGACCGGTTGGTCTTAGAATCCGTCTTCGTGTTTGCCGCCTGGCCGTCTACTTCGACTGATCATTACTGACCAGTCAGAGATGCTCTGACCCGCAGACAGACCTCTTATTGTCCTAAAAAGGACCTTTGTGCATACCTATATAGGTGGGAGAAAGGCAGGTCTACCCCGAGAAGTGGGGCCAACGCCGTAAGTTAAGGTGAATGCGACCGCACAGAATGCGGGATTCCTCCTTAATGAGCTTCGCCAGGAGCGCGCCGTAGTATTTGTCGCTGCCTCCCACCAGACAAGACTTGACACAAGGTCAAAAGCCCGAAGGCCAATTAAAGTGGGGATAAAGGGGAAGGGAAGGTCGGGAAGGAGCCGAGACTCGAACCCTGCTTGTCAGTGCTGCTCATCGGCTCACTTAGTGCAATGTGAGCCTGATGAGGCAAGCGGTTTCACGAACCCAAATGTGGGTCCGGGCACGTATGCCAGTTAACGGCTTAAACTAGACGCTTGGTCTAGTGCCGTACAAGGGGGACAAAGGAGACAAAAATGCAGCTCGCCCACCCGAAGGTAGCCTAGTCGAAACTAGATGCCTAATTAAAGGCCCCAAGTCTGCCATTGTTCCTTTTCCAGGGCCACGCTCCGGACCGAAGTCCAGAACAGGCCCCGGGGCACTCGCCGGGAGCGCGCCGTAGTATTTGTCGCTGCCTCCCACCAGACACGACTTGACACAAGGTCAAAAGCCCGAAGGCCAATTAAAGTGGGGATAAAGGGGAGGGGAAGGTCGGGAAGGAGCCGAGACTCGAACCCTGCTTGTCAGTGCTGCTCATCGGCTCACTTAGTGCAATGTGAGCCCGATGAGGCAAGCGGTTTCACGAACCCAAATGTGGGTCCGGGCACGTATGCCAGTTTACGGCTTAAACTAGACGCTTGGTCTAGTGCCGTACAAAGGGGACAAAAAGTGCAGCTCGCCCACCCGAAGGTTGCCCAGCCGAAGGTGGGGGCCTATTCGGCCCCGAGTCTGCTCTTGGTTTCGAGCGCCCATCCGGCACGAATGCCAGACGGCCCAGCTGAAAAGCCGGGGAGCGCGCCGTAGTATTTGTCGCTGCCTCCCACCAGACACGACTTGACACAAGGTCAAAAGCCCGAAGGCCAATTAAAGTGGGGATAAAGGGGAGGGAAGGTCGGGAAGGAGCCGAGACTCGAACCCTGCTTGTCTGTGCTGCTCATCGGTTCACTTAGTGCAATGTGAGCCTGATGAGGCAAGCAGTTTCACGAACCCAAATGTGGGTCCGGGCACGTATGCCAGTTTACGGCTTAAACTAGACGCTTGGTCTAGTGCCGTACAAAGGGGACAAAAAGTGCAGCTCGCCCACCCGAAGGTTGCCCAGCCGAAACTGGGGGCCTATTCGGCCCCGAGTCTGCTCTTGGTTTCGAGCGCCCATCCGGCACGAATGCCAGACGGCCCAGCTGAAAAGCCGGGGAGCGCGCCGTAGTATTTGTCGCTGCCTCCCACCAGACACGACTTGACACAAGGTCAAAAGCCCGAAGGCCAATTAAAGTGGGGATAAAGGGGAGGGGAAGGTCGGGAAGGAGCCGAGACTCGAACCCTGCTTGTCAGTGCTGCTCATCGGCTCACTTAGTGCAATGTGAGCCTGATGAGGCAAGCAGTTTCACGAACCCAAATGTGGGTCCGGGCACGTATGCCAGTTTACGGCTTAAACTAGACGCTTGGTCTAGTGCCGTAGAAAGGGGACAAAAGTGCAGCTCGCCCACCCGAAGGTTGCCCAGCCGAAGCTGGGGGCCTATTCGGCCCCGAGTCTGCTCTTGGTTTCGAGCGCCCATCCGGCACGAATGCCAGACGGCCCAGCTAAAAAGCCGGGGAGCGCGCCGTAGTATTTGTCGCTGCCTCCCACCAGACACGACTTGACACAAGGTCAAAAGCCCGAAGGCCAATTAAAGTGGGGATAAAGGGGAGGGGAAGGTCGGGAAGGAGCCGAGACTCGAACCCTGCTTGTCAGTGCTGCTCATCGGCTCACTTAGTGCAATGTGAGCCTGATGAGGCAAGCGGTTTCACGAACCCAAATGTGGGTCCGGGCACGTATGCCTGTTTACGGCTTAAACTAGACGCTTGGTCTAGTGCCGTACAAAGGGGACAAAAGTGCAGCTCGCCCACCCGAAGGTTGCCCAGCCGAAGCTGGGGGCCTATTCGGCCCCGAGTCTGCTCTTGGTTTCGAGCGCCCATCCGGCACGAATGCCAGACGGCCCAGCTAAAAAGCCGAGGAGCGCGCCGTTTAAGCGTTGAAAAGGGCTTGCTGATATTTCGAAGGTGCTGTGACACATAGCTCCAGCCGCGTGGATATGAAATTCTTTGATAAAAAATGAGTGTAGCCGTAAAGTATTTTTCCTAACCTGCTATAGGCTGGCGACGACTATTAGTTCAAGTCTTATCAGGTAATTTTTGGCCGACGTGTTTTGTGAATGTTATTAATTTTAATTCTCCCTTTTTCTTTTAGCTATAACGAAATGTCATGGTCGTTAGAAAGAAAAAGGGCTTAGTCAGTTCCGGTCGTACTCGGATATGATCGTCCTAACTCGGGCGTGTAACTTAATATGTTTAGGTTTATCAGCAGGTCGCGGCAAGGGTTTATCGGCCGGTCGCGGCACAGTCCTTTTTTACGGTATTCTTTTTTTTATCTTAGCTGCGTAGAAATGTTCGTGATAACTGTGATTTTCAACATCTTTTTTTATGGTCCTTGTGTTGTAGTCCATTTTCCTGACACCATTTCATATGAGGTTAATTCACCAGGATAACTCGGATTGATAAACTAAGCTTAGAGCTGCGTTAAAACTGTTTTATTGATAGGATGCCAATAAAGGAAGTCCTTAAAATCAGAGGTGGGTAATCGTGCTAATATTGGAGCTCAAAGGATTATCTTAGGGGCTTAACTAATACAACTGTAGTAGTCATGAAGGATTCGAGAGATAACGAATTTTGGGCCTTCAAATAGTGGCTTTCGAAATATAAAGTCGAATAGTTGGGACTTGAGTGAAACCGCCGCCCAATGGGGATGGAGAGGAAAACTACTACTAATTGAAAGGGGGGCTTCTTTTCTACCAGTAACTGGACCAGGTCACTGTACGTCTTGTTTTTGCGACAGGTTCAAAAGAAAATGTGACATGAGTGGTTTTTGTGGTCAAGGTGTTCGTCGTTCCTTTCCGCCATCGGAATCAAGTGATAACCTTTTGATACACCCGAATATATTACACACACACACACACACATATATATATAGATAGATAGATAAGCACAGACATATGCATATTACAGATATTAGAAACAGAGTTGCGTTGTATCAATTTAAAAAGAGTATTTAGCAAAATCTGGTCAAATCCACATTGGCATAATGGTTAGAGTGTTCTGTATCGGACATTGGCATGATGGTTAGAGTGTTCGCCAATGGCCTGGGAGACCTGGATTCAATCTCAGGCTGGGTTCAATCCAAGGTCGAGTCATACCAAAGACTCAAAAAATGGTACTTGATGTCTCCTTGTGTAACACTTGGTGGTCCGCCAAGCAGACGATCCCTTCGTCTGTTTTTGCGCGAAACCAAACAAAGGCCTGAGCCCGCGTTCTTCGACGTGACTGGAAGTGGGTAAGGGAACGCGAGTAGGAGTTGGACAAAAGAACTCACAGAAGTCAGTTGGCGAAGGGTGACGCAAGTGGCCAGTCGACACCGGACAGCAGAGACACCAGTTGGCATGAGATAGAGTCCAGAGCAGTGAGGGAAGACCGGTCAAGATGGGTTGGCATTCCTAGTAGCTTTGTAGAAATTTCGCTGGAAATCCACGCTAGCGCTAGTCTACATATACACAAGGGAATGCAATGTTACATAACTCCTCTTCTTGCGCTTAAATTAACCCAAGCATATGGTTCATTTGTTCTCTTTCCTCCCACTCCCTTGATTGTATTTCTTGTAGCCATGAAGAAATATGCGATGCCCCTCTCGGAACCACTAGTTGATCACCGGCCAAGAAGTGAAATGGTTAAGAAGTTGATGTATTCGTGGGGGCCGAGGTGGTATTGTCACACTTGCTTAACACTCAGCATTATAAGATATGGATCAAGGGTAAAGTGGAACAATCCGGGAAAAGAAGTAGCATCTTCCCCTAAACCTTGGTGTAGTTGCTATTGAAAAGGGGGTTTTCGGGTCACCCTCGACTAAGGTCGCCAACTTTACTTACTTTTATAAGTCCTTAAGTGGACGTAATAGCGCGATTGGAGTTCGAATTCACTTACTGCAATGTTGTAGTCCAGCACGTTAGTCCCTACTCCAAAGAGATGTCTTTGGTACGACACTAAAGTACATCTGATGGTGAGGCTCCATTTCTGGATATCTGGAAAGTATAGAGTATTTCTTCAATACCATTACTCTCTGGTCCACTCCAACTGAAGAGGCAATACTTTTTAGGTTCCTCTCAATGAGTCAAATGATGTTTGCAAATTATTTGTATTTGAAAAGAATACTAGATATCACATAACCGCATGCAAAAAAAAAAAAAAATTGCACAGAAATATAAATATAAATGTATAATGAACACAATTCCCTAACCTCTTGGCATAAAATAACCCTTGAGGGGTTGGCATGCCGTTAAAATCAATCAATCCATAAACTTAACTTGGTAACGCGTTCTGACTGGAACAATAATCTAAGAGCCCACCATAAATGAACAGGGGAAGCAGAAAGCTCAGGAGTCACCAAACATGTTGGACAGTGACATCGTAATAAGCGAGTTCGAACTCCACTCGTGCTATTACGTTCACATTCGGATTAGAACTCTTGGGAGAGGTATGAACACCCTTATCCCCACCCCCGCTATGAGTTAATATTATCACTACTGTTCTTCTACAAGGCATTAAATGACCCACAAAGGTTGATAAGCCATTAAACAAAGAAACCAAACCAGAAAGCCCTATAACTCACGTTCTCTCTCTCTCTCTCTCTCTCTCTCTCTCTCTCTCTCTCTCTCTCTCTCTCTCTCTCTCAAAGATGATTTATTTCGACTAAACTTAGTTATATATTTATTGACGGGTCATGTTAATGAGCAAGATTTTTTCTATCAGAGCCGATATTTTTAAGGATACATATGTGATTAATTGATTAATTTTAACGGCATGTCAACCTGTTTTATTTCATGCTTAGAGGTTAGGGAATCACGTTTATTGTACGTTCATATCTATATCTATTGTGTAGTTGTGGCTTAAGAGTTTGCTTTTTTTCTGGGGTTTTTTTTTTTTGCACTTGGTCCTATTGAGTACGAATAATTTTTTAGACAGATCTATTTGACCCTAATAGGTATTACCACTCCGAGTCAGAGTGGACTGGGGAGTAATAATTATGAAGAGGTACTCCACACTCCCCCAAAGCTCCAAAACAAGAGCCTCACTACTATATGCTGTTTATTTTTATATCTCTCTGCGGGGACAGGGGAGTCTTATCCGTCGGCATGAAATACAGTCAGCCTATTCTAAGACTTGCCGACAGGTTGAGCATATATTTGTATCCCATTTATAAAAGACGCACAAAGTCCAAGGATCCGATTAGGATTCTATCATTATAGTTAAAAGTTAATTGGACCAACCAGTTTAAAACCTTGCTTATAAACTATTAGCATTAAATTTGGTTATAAACTATTGAATATAAATTTGCTTATAAACTGAACTATTAGCATTAAATTTAGTTTGTTTTGTTTTTAATCACATGTCAACCTTCATGGGTTATCTAATGCCAAAGTCATCACTGTAGAACAGTCGTGGTAAGAAACCAAACCAGAAAGCCCTATAACTCACGTTCTCTCTCTCTCTCTCTCTCTCTCTCTCTCTCTCTCTCTCTCTCTCTCTCTCTCTTCTCTCTCTCTCTCTCTCTCTCTCTCTCTCAAAGATGATTTAGCGGTTGCGGCCGCTGAATTATTTATTTCGACTAAACTTAGTTATATATTTATTGACGGGTCATGTTAATGAGCAAGATTTTTTCTATCAGAGCCGATATTTTTAAGGATACATATGTGATTAATTGATTAATTTTAACGGCATGTCAACCTGTTTTATTTCATGCTTAGAGGTTAGGGAATCACGTTTATTGTACGTTCATATCTATATCTATTGTGTAGTTGTGGCTTAAGAGTTTGCTTTTTTTCTGGGGGATAATGAGATTCATAAAAAGTATTAGATTGAAAGTGAGCGTAATAGCACGACTGGAGTTCGAACTCGCTTACTACGATGTCACAGTACAGCACATTTGCTACTATGACACGGAGACTCCACTCCTGCGCCGCTGACATTAGGAAACAACACGAAGAGATATGGAACTAGTGCAACATGCCTTTTCATTTCCGGTCAGAAACATATTTAAGTACTTGTGCGTCTAAATAAAAATAAAAAAAATATTTTCATAAACTTTGACTTTTTATTGGTCGGCTCATATACATAGTCATGTTGGAGTTTATATATAAGGAGATTGGTAATGCTTTTATTCTTCGATAATTGATTTGATATTTTTGTTCATTTCAATAGAAGGATACAAAGCTTGACATTATCTAAATTGGGAACCATCTCACTATTTAACTATGCAATTGATTAATCACCCAATTCTAAGCCAAATACATTTAGGTAAATTAGTTTAATTTACACACAGACGATATTTTCTATAAAGAGGCATTTGACCTATCACATATACGGAAATTTGAACTAGTTAAAAATATGTATTTAATTGAATAAATTCTAACATACACGAATATACATTTCATAACCTTATACGTACACATACATGTATAAATGTTTTTGAGTATAAATAACGAAATAATGTAAAAACAAGAAGTCTACTGAAATTCAGGATGTGAAGCTCTCCAGCTGTTGTAATGTAATTGTAGTAAGGATGTTAGTTCTTATCAAGAAAAAAAAATTAATTGCTCCCAAGAACCAAATAATTTCAAAGGTTGTTTGGCCTACTTCAAACGTCTAACAACATAACTGAACATTGACACGCTCTTGTACTCTTCCTTCTTCGTTTGACTATTTTTGTATTTGTTTATTTTTATTTTGTTCCACAATTGTGATAACAAAGTGGAAGAATTGGCCTTAATTTGTTCTGTCCTTACCACCTTTCAGAAATGAGGACAACTTTTATTAATGTTTGGCTAGTTTTTTCTTTCAGTTATTATTACTAATTTTTCGACTGGTATTTCTTTTATCTTTATCACATTCCTCCGTCGGCTGGGGCTGCAGAAGACACCGACTGCATCTCTGCAGAGGAGTAAAACTCTCTCAACGAGAGTCCTGGATATGGTAATAAACAATCTGATGGTGTGACTCCGGGAATGCTGGCGCTTTGGGGAATGCGGAGTACCCCTGCATTGCTATCACTCCCAGACCAACTCTGGCCCGGAATTTTTGCAACTGATAGAATCCTATGTATAGGTTAAATAGAAAAGTTTCACATTTAAATTCAGTGCCAAAAAATGACTTATGCTAAATTGAATTGTTAGAAATAGAGCAGTTTGATCCTTTAACTATGTGTAAACAAATGACGGATGTTTAATTGAATTGTTAATTATATATAGCAACACTTGGAACTATTTAACTTTGTTGACTTATGCTAAATTGAATTGTTAGAAATAGAACTGACCATTTCACAATCTATCAACACAATAAGTTTACAAATCTTGTATATTTAATATATATGTAAAAACAGGATTTGGCATTAAATAATCTACAATTGTTGATCTGTCATAAAACCAAACCATCTTTATCACATTTTTTTTATTGCCCCTCTCAGAATGTCATTCTAGGGTCCTTTGTAAACGTGGTTAGTTTTTCCCTCAAATTATTTTTGTTGCTTTTTTAATGCTTTTTAAAAAGATTTTTATGTTTCCACGACCTCTAAGTAAGGTACACGAAAAGAATGGGAAGCTTTAACAATTCTGCTGAGTGTCAATGGATGTTACAAATTGAGTTGCTACTTTTGTCATGTATTACAGAACTTTGCATGGGTTTGATCTGCTCTTTTTTAAAACCCCTTACACGTGTTTCTACGCGGTCGCTGTATTTACTTTATTTTCGAATTCTTGCTGTCAGTAAATTTGACTGTCAATGCCTTTGGACTGTCTGACAGGATTCACCGTGTTATATAAAGTTCTGAAGCTTTGTTTATCAGATCTCTGTGTTATCGTTATTGTTGTAAGTGTATGCCATGGTGCGGAAGCAAAACACAGAATGATTTTTAAAACTTTTTTTAGTTTGATTACTCTAATTAAAAAAAAAAAAACGCAATAAATCTAAATTTTCATGAGCAACAAAAGAAACGACAAAGAATCTATGATTTACTTAACGCCGAAACCAAATCAAAAATATTCCGAAATAATTAGAATTTCTTTATAGCCTCCATCAAGTCCAGAACTCAACCCCCTTGATTACGCTCTATGGAGCATTTTAAAAGACAAAAAAAAAGCAATTGCCCATCCAAATACTGGTTCGCTTAAGACTGCTAATGAGGAGGAATGGAATAAAATGTCAAAAGAATTCATTTTGAAAGCATGCAAATCGTTTGGAAGGCGTTTTGATAGAATAATTGAAAAATATGGCGGATATATTGAGTAAATTTACTGTTTTGTGTCTATCTCCATTTTTTTTGTTGTTTATTTTTTAAATTAAAATTAATCTTGCTTTATGATAGAGTTGTTTATTATTATACGAGAATATTCCTAATTCTTCTTCCGCACCACACACACACACACACACACACACAGACACTCATATATATATATATATATATATATATGCAAATGTATATCTGGTGAAATTCAAACTTAGTCATTTAATTACACCAGGCGCACCAGATAATCAAGAAAAAATTATAATATACAGAAAAACATATCCCATAGGTTTGGTTTGTTTGGTTTGAATTCTTTCTTTTAATGGCATATCAATCATCATGGGTTATTTAATGCCAAAGCCATTCTTGGAGAACATTAGTAGTACTATTTAACCCATTGCTGATGGTTTATAAGAGAATCAGACCTTTCCTGAGGGTATTAGTCCGAAAGAGAACATAATAACGCGACTAGAGTTCGAACTCATTTACTACGATGTCGTAATCCAGCACATTCGCCACTACGCCCCAAGGATTCCTCTTTCCAATTGGAAAAATTAGAATATTTTCAATAACAAAAATGAACACATGTTCAACTTAGAAAAGCAGAAAAAGACAACTTAATAATAAAAACAAGCCTTGAGGATGACCTCAAGAATGGTGCTCGAAGCATCTGCTTGCCAGAGTCAGGTGTATTTTGTTCACATTGCCCATCACGTTCATGATGTCTACTTTTAATGACTCCTTGGTATTGCGAGGTTGAGGTTGTTGGTTGGTTTCCTGTTCGACGATGCCCCGCACGTAGAAGTCCAGGGGATTGAAATCAGAAGACTAAGGAATCCACTTATTGTGGGAAGATTCTCGGCCAGCCAATCCAAGAGTCACATGGGTCATATGGAAGTCCTCAGAGTCTTCTAGCAAATGTTCTTGCGCACCATACGTCTGACAGCGGATCCTACGGCCTTGAGCTGTAAGACGATAGTCAACTTGTGTAGCGTAGTTACTGCCGACTTCAATTATTGGTGATAGCTAATCGTCGGATAAAGGAAGAGAAACACAAAAATACAACTCACCTCAAGTGTTAGGACCTCTGTTGCTTTATTTTCTCCGTTCGGTTTTTCAGGTCGTGCAAGCAGATGGAAATGGCTAACGGACACAACGTGCAGGGTAGTTTCTTTGTTCTGGTTGCAACCAGCTCTTACTGTATCTTTGAATCATTCCTTATTCTCCGTTCATACAAACGTTTGTCTCCTCGTATCCCAGCCACTAAAAGAGGATGAGTCTAGAAATCCCATCGTTTTTTTTTACTGAAGTTTAAAGAACTTCCCACCTCGACTTCCGCTTTGCGTGCATGGTATCGTCAAGCCAATCTTCACTACCACTTTGATGTCTGATCAAACCTGGTGACTTCGGCAAATACTGATTAACTTCTGTTTTCAGTCAGGGTCGTTAGCTCAAGCATATCTTATAATACCTAACCCACTGGACGAGATGTTGAACTTTGTCAAGTCGTCTTTCTTTTTTTTTTATAGCATTGACACGCTCTTGTACTCTTCTTTTTTTATTTTGTTATTTTTGTTTTAATTTAATTCAATTTTCTTCCACGATTGTGATAACAAATAGGGAGAATTGGCCTTTCATAATTTGTTCTGTTCTTACAACCTTTCAGAAACGAGGACAACTTCTATTTAATGTTTGGCGAGTTTTTTCTTTCAATTATCATTACTAATTTTCCGACTGGTATTTCTTTTATCTTAATTACAGTTTCTTTTTATCGCACCTCTGAGTGTCATTCTACGTTTTCAAATACTTGATGCATGCTTTAATCTTCCTTAAAAATTCAGGATTTTTTAAAATTTGGTCACAACGGAATCAGCTCGGCTTTTGTGGCCAATAGAAGAAAAACTAGTCAAAATTTGATAGTGACATTGATTAGATAAGGTTACGTTATATGGTTTGATGGCATTTCAATCTTTGATGGTTACTAAATACCAAATCCTATTCATACATATGTATATTATATATATGAATTTTAAGTGAACAGTCTGTAGGTAACTTTATTTTTAAACAAGTTAGAGCTCGTTTGTTTGTACAAAGTTAAAGTTGCGCTATTTATTGTTTACACACAATTAAATGGTTTCAGGTATTGTTATTTATTGTTTGCACACAGTTAAAGGGTTTTAAGTATTGTTATTTAACACTAATAATTCTATATAATATCAATTATTTGTTTGGTCGTAGTTAAATTTTTTCAAGTAAAAGATTAAATGATTCTATTTAACCAATACATAGGACCCTATCAAGTACTACCTATCACTCCGGACCTGAGTGAACTTGGCAGTAATGGCAATGAAGGAGTACTCCACATTCCCCCAAAGCTCAAGAACTAGAGCCTCACTGTCAGATGCAGTTAACTGTCATATCCGGTACACTCATTGGTGGAAGGGGAGGCTTACTCCTCTGCAGAGGTGCAGTCAGTGTTTTTTACAGACCCTGGTGACAGGGCGATAATGACATTGATTCTTGTCACGAATTAAGATGACTGAAGTCTTTCTCTATTCTACAGCTATGAAGGAAGTGACATCTGTCATCAAATAAAAATATTTCTGACAGGATGTAAACTCCCATCATTTATCTTTGTAAGCTTGTGTTACATCCAATGGCGTCCTTGAGGTCATCAAATGATACTTCTACGTATTTAATTGCCCTCACCCAATGGTGCTGACATGTAACACAAGGTCGATTTAAAATTGGGTGCCCTGCAGGAAGTAAGGCTTCCAGAGTGAGGGGTAGCTTAAAAATTGCTCAGTTCCTTCCGCATTCCTTTTAAGAAGCCCCTCAGACGTCGAGTAATCAACGCAGACCTTACCCCTTTCAGACGAGGGGATAGGTGCCGCTTGACAGAAAGGTACCCTATAACTGAGCGGAGTAATTTTTTCACCACTCTGCGCGAATGCCACCTGCTTTAAAAGAAGCAAGGTACTTCAATACTATTGGCAGTCAACTATTTACGTGGCCAGATTGTGACACAAGATCGGTTTAAAGTGGATTTCTATGCCAGAAACAACCCTCCTTGTGAAGGCAGGGGAGTAAAAATTGTCCAGTTTCTTCGGTATTCCTCTTCAGAAGTGCCTTAGGCACCGGGCAATCAAATCAGTCCATATCTCTTTTAGGTGAATGGGGCAGGTACTGTCTAGGAAGAACGTCTCCTGGAACTGAGTTGGGTCATTTTTGCACGAACCATCTATCAAGCGACGCAGTTAGCCTTTACTAAATTTAGTTTAGGTGTGGCAAAAGGCAAGACGCATAAAACACTCTTTGACGATTCAATTCATTCACTATACTATTCTAGCCTTGGTTGAACGGAGTACAATATTCTATCTTAGAGAATTAGAATAAAAGATAAATATACAAAGATTATACTGTTTATTGAGAGAATATTTATCTACTCTCCCATGGTATAGGATGTAGTACAAGGCTTTTTTATGAGGAAATCTCACACTTACATAGGTTCAGTGACCAAAACTGCCCAATTTCTTCCACATTTACCTGTCGGGGTATGTCCTCTCCACTCAATAGGAATTGACCCTGTTCCAACCCTTTTCCAGTGCAATGGGGTAATGCTGCTTTGGAGTGTGGAGAACGGTCCTTGGAATGAGGCATCGACTTTCATTCATTCCTTTAGCCAAGTTGTCGATAAGCGATTAGTGTAGAGAATATAAATTCTACAAAATCTCTCTCTTTCAGGGTGGGGAAAGGAAGCCCATTGCTCTTAAATGAGGTAGGGTCAGGGACAATCCCGGATGCCTGAAGTGTTCCAAAAATTCCCACGATACTCCATAATTTTTCTAACCACAGGTATGCGTGTGAGTCTTCATGTAAAGGTCGACCTTGTATCACATTTCTCTCTCTCTTGAGGAAGTAGATAACCCCATAAAAAAGATATTTGTTCATTATTCCAATTTTAATCGATCATTCAATGAATGACCTTTCATTCGGAAACCCCAGAGAATAGTGTTATATGAGGCACCGGTACCTCTTGTCTTGCAATATCGCCCATAAATAAGTACACCTATAATAATTATTTCATAAAAAGTTACTTTTCTTTAAAACGAAAGATACCGGGATTTTATCATTTTTGATGGAATATTATACAGCCCAAACGGATATTATTACGCATTATTTATACAGCAGTGAAACTATTCAAAAAAATCATGAATATGTAGCACTTCAAAAACAAGTTAACCTTTTATATGAATTTACACAATTTTATTTTTTTGACAAGAGATGTTGCAATTTCATTTATTTTATATATATTTTACAGAGTTTAATGTTCGACAGGCCAGCAGAAAGGTTTTGTCACTCGCTTCTTGAACAACCGATGAGTATTTCAAATAGGCAAGAAGCTTCCCAAGAAATAAAAGTCAAATTAAACGAAAGTAGACAACTGAAACTCTACCAAGTAAAACCAACTGAAAGAAAATTCAACTCGAGAATTCTGTTGAAAAGATAATTTTACTGAAGACACAGTTAAGATCAAATGAAAATTAAAATGACTCCATTAAAACCAACTAAAAGAAAATTCAACTCGAAAATTCTGTTGAAAAGATAACTTCACAGAAGACTCAATTGAAATTAAAACAAAATTAAAAGGACACAAAACCAAATGAAGGAAAATTCAACCCGAGAATTCTGCTGAAAAGATAACTTTACAGAAAACTCGAGATTAAATGAAAACTGAAACATTTCGACAAAACTAAAAAGAAAAAATTCTTTAATTCAAAGAACTTTGTTTCCCGGATAGTCTCTCAGATAAACCCTCGCAAATTACACTAAAATTTGCAACACCTTATCTTTTCTACTCCATTCTTTCTTGTTTCTTTTGTATAAAATTCCCTTTTAAAAATTTTATTGTCTGTGTTATTTTTTTTAATCAGTGTCCGAACTAGAAATCTGCGGAACGTACCGTTTAAAATTACCGTTTAATATTACACACTAAATCTCCCTAAAAACATTACCCAGTTAAATACTAAATCTGGCTTTAGTGTCATTTCCTTCATATTAAAATTTATTCTTTAATTCCTTTATATTGCACATTTTATCCTTTAAATTTCTTTAGATTAGAATATTATTTACCCAACCCCTCCGCCACAAACTGGATAATCTTCTAGACTGGTTGCCGCACCAAGGCTAATTAACCGAGTCTACCTCATTATTAGAGGTAGGGAGAAGCGATGGATACATGCCCTTCCAAAGGGCATTAGCACGAAAATGAAATACGAACAGTCTCATTCATTATTTTAGTTCGGTTCACCGTATCTATTTCCTAAGACAATAAACGTTTTGAGTAGGAAGATGGCGTTAGGCCAATCTTCCACATAAGAAACATTTTTCTGCTTAGAAACTCAACGATAGAAGAATTTGCTTTTACCTGGATAACCACTGTCACCGATGTGGATATATGTAATTGCTCAGGCCATGAAGCAGGCATTCGAAAGACGCCCGCATCCTTTATGTCAGTTCGCAGGCTCGAATGATAAGCCGCAATTTAACCAACGAAAAACCTGCATCGCATACGTCAGTTTGATTCATATAAAAGTTGTGAAGGATTTTTTTTTTTTAAACTTAATTTTATGCTTAAGTGGAAAGGAAGTCAATTAACATTTCTAACAGTCTTGTTTTTAAAAACTAAAAACGAAATAAGTTTTATACTTGTATTTCTCAGGAGCATTAAAAATTTGACCCATCCCAAGATAATTCTGCATTCTTTTTTTAAAAATTTATTCCAGTAGATGACGTAGTCAAATATTTCATATCCGTTCAGAAAATTAAAAATATAATGTAATTACAAAAAACAAAAAATAAACAAAAACAAACAAAAAAAAAACGGTATCTGTACGAATATTCATTGCTTTTGATATTCAAACCAAACTCGGTAAAACTTTTGATAACCTTATAGAATGGAAAATGAAAACCAAGTCTAGACAAAATTGGTACGCTTGAAACTTAAAAAAAGTCGTGCACTTAGGTTTAAACAAGCAATCCCCCCAAAAGTCCTGTCCTTTTATATACTTATACAAGTTTTTCATATACAGGCCCGATTTCGAGGACCGAGTAACATAAATTTACTACCTACGTTTCACCGAAAAGGATTGTGAGATAAGATCGAGTGGACGGATTGGGTTCGACAACTTAAAGGTTGGTCTTCGTATATTAATCATTTTTGAATATCAAAACTCACGGCCATCATTATTATAGGATGAAGAACATAACTCGGGCACTTATAGATGAGGAAATGTATTATGGTTTAACATTTCCTCGTGTCAAACAATATAAAATAATTTACGACAAATTTACAACATATTTATTGCCAGAACTAAATAGAAAGAATTCAGAAATTAGATTTAATACTAAGAGAACTTAATGGTGAGAAAGTTCTATTTAGTCGTTGAAGAGTCTTTTACTGAATGAAAGTTGCTGTATGAAGACTTATGTCAAAGCATGGTACTGTGCGTGGTACGACACGATGTTTGTTGGGGAGAATGCCCCTTCTGTTGAGAGACGCACCCACTCCCGCGTGCTTTTTATTATCGAGATCGGAAAGAAGAGAGAGAGAGAGAGAGAGAGAGAGAGAGAGAGAGAGAGGTTCGACTTTGCCTCGTGTTTATAATGCTACTTTAGTCACGCCATCTGAAGTGCCATTTTGGAAAGTACAGTTTTGAAAAGCAAAATATATAATCCCGACTGGACCTTCAAGAAAACTAAGTCATTTTTTCAATTCCGACGATTTAATCAATTTGTTTTCACGTATTTCTCTCTCTCTCTCTCTCTCTCTCTCTCTCTCTCTCTCTCTGTATATATATATAAAGTTAGTATAGTGTACACATATAGTCAACCGAGCTGGGTAACTATCAGTTTCTCGCGAATGCGATCATAGGATTGGTTGGTTGGTTGTTTGGGTTTTATGCCATATCAACCTTTGTAGGTTATTTAACGCCAAATCCATTTTTATGCAAAAAGCCAGTTCTATTTCGAATAATTAAGTTTAGCATGAGTACACAGTTTAATTGTCATAAACATTTCTATTTCAAGCTATTCAGTTTATTCAAACAGTTCTATTTTAGCTAATTCAGTTTAATATATGTATAGATTTTCATTTCACACAGTTAAATGTCAAAACACTTCTAGGGTAAACAATTCAGTTTAGTGTAAGTACAGTTTCAATGTCAAAAACAGTTCCATTTCAAACAATTTGGTTTAGCATAAGTATGCAGTTTCAATGTAAGTACGGTTTAATTGTCAAAAACATTTCTATTTCAAGCTATTCAGTTCAGTTAAACAATTCAGTTTAGTATAAGTATGCAGTTAGTTCTATTTAACCCATAGATAGGGCCCTATCAGGTGCAACCATATCGGGCTAGAGTGGACCTGGGAGCAATGGCAACGAAGGGGTGCTCCGCATTTCCCAAAGCCCCAGCATCACTGATTGTTTAGTGTCATATCCAGGACTCTCATTGGGGAATCTTACCCCTCTGCAGAGGTGCAGTCGGTGTATTCTACGGCCCCAGCCGACTGGGCAAGCGATCATAGGACCAGAAACTGATAGTTACCAAACTCTATATCTATGCTATCCTAAATTATATATGCACTACTACTGTTATTACTCTTTATTTATAAATATAGTAAATTAAATTATTCATATATATATATATATATATATGAATAATTTTTATATATATATATATATATATATATACATATATATGAATTTTTGGGTTGTAGGTTCAAAGAGTGAGAGAAATATTTTTAAATGAGTAGGTCCACGAAGAGATTTGTATTTTTTAAAAGGATTTATAATTTCGTTCTTACATACGTAAATGTTTCCAGCTTTTTGCTTTCGTCAGAGAACATATAGAGCACAAGGCCTTGTTAATGAGGTACTTAATGGGACTTGAACTCACTCGTGCCTGCAGTTTGAATAGTTTTCAGTTGGTTATGGGTTTATATGGCGGTCACTCTTCTCTTTTTCTTAGAGTGTGTTTACCTTAGCCTGCTTTACCCCAAATTGGTCTTTGATATTTGATGTGTTTTGGTCGTTGTGTGTGTGTGTGTGTGTGTGTGTGCCTGTGTGTATGATGAAGTGGTTTCAGATTTCACTTAGTTATTTTTTCTTTGGGGGTGTGAGTGTGTGTCTCGATATTTTTTTTTGTGTGTGTATGTGGTGGGGTGGTTTGAAATTTACTGATAATTTTTTTAGTAATAATTTTTGTGTGTATATATCTACATATCTATATATGTTCGTGTCCATTTGTGTGTGTGTGTGTGGTGGCCATGTTTTATTCAACTCTGGCTTAAATTTATCAATAATTTTTTTCTTTTTTTTTAAGTAGTGTGTAGTCGCTAATTTGGTATATGGCCATTATTTTAAATCTACCTTGACTACATTCATATTGGTGTTTCGATACATTTAATATATATATATATATATATATATATATATATATATATATATATATATATATATATATATATATATATATATACAATGGCTGCTGTGCAAGCAACAGTGTTACTTCCAACAAAGAATTCATCAGATGATGACTCTGGGTTTCGGTATGATTTTGAGACCGAAGAATCATTACCTCTACATCAGGGTGCCTCAGCATTATCTCACGATATCACCAGGCTTTGTTGATTTTTTGTCACTCAGTGGGACATATCTATGCTGATGTAGTTAGGGCCTAATTCTGGATTTTTTTATAAACATATATTTCCTCTCTTCTGATGTTTAAAGTCCAAGATTAGTCACGTATGAGGAGGTTGAGTTGGTAATGAAACCTCGTCATTCAACCTCGATAGAAAATAAATTTGTTATCCAGCCATTTCTGACACATTTTTCGCGCAGATCTTCATATTTTTCCTGTTTACGCTAGAGAGGCCAGTCAATATTTTCCTCAAAAAGAGATCGTTGATTCGACGACACAAACTTTTCTTAAATCAACGGACCAAATAATATCTGGACGCTGGAAGTTAACGTTATTTCAGAAATGCAAATTAATGTTCTAAATCAACCACAACATGACACTCTGTGCAACCATAAAACAATGGTGATATCTTCGTCAATTTTCATTTTTCTTGTATTGGCTGCATTCCTTTTTTATATCGTGAGATTAAAGTTTTATAGATATTTTTTCGATTGCAACGATTTAAACAGTTTCAATTTGGAAGAAAATAATCAAACTAATCTCGATAATTTTTGAAGACATCTCGTATTTATGCATTAAGCAATGCATTCTGTGATAACTTTATTTCTTGCCCCAAATGTCTGTCACCTATTTCACGGACAGGCATTCTTGTACAAGAGGTTAACTAAAATCTAGCGTAATTTTTTTTTTCAATTGTTTATCTTATTTTATCAAAGTTATTTATTTGCAGCTTAGACGTAAGTTGATCCGTAGAAATTACACTGCCTTAGTTAATTATATGCTTTTAATGAGAAAGAGACTAATATTTAAACTCTCACAATAAAATTCTAAGAACAAAACAGACTAAAATAAAAACGGATAGATCAGGTTCCTGCTGATGTCATTCAAGATGCCAGCTATTTACCAATAAATTAGGTTTTCAAGAAATAAATATTTTAATTTTTTTCCTTCAATTCATTCTGGATCATAGACTGTGGTTGTGAGGTCCATCTCCAAAGCGAATGCACAGCAAGTAGAGAGAGAGAGAGAGAGAGAGAGAGAGAGAGAGAGAGAGAGAGAGAGAGAGAGAGAGCAAACGGTTTGACGCAACGATTTATTACTTAAACGGCATTACTTTAACGGCATATAGTTAACCTCGATCTCTTATTACATGAATTCATTGGTCGTAAATAAGTGAGTGTGTGCGTCTATTTGTTCCGAGTGACTCTTATTAAAACGAGCACTCATGCATATATGTGCAATTATTTACAGCTCTCAGAAGTTAAGAGTGATGTTAAGATTTAAAAAAAAAAAACTTCACTAAATGCAATCTGTTTTTGTGTCTTTTCCTTTTTCTTTTTTTTTTTTTCTGATTTTTCTCCGCATGTTAAATGCCTTCCTTTTCTCTTTTCTTCTTGCTTTTTTTCCAGCCTTTCTGTTTATTTATTTATTTATTTATTTATCTATTCATCGTTCTCTCTGTCATTTCTTTTTATTTCTAATGCTTTCCATCTTTCACTCAATATCATTTAATTTCTTTATCGCCCGCAATTTCATCATCATCATCATCCCTCTTCTTCGCGTGGACACGTCTGAGTTCAGGATATCTCAACCAATTAATGAACAAGAAAGACAGGAAACAAAAATGGGTAAAAAAATGGTCACAAAGAAACAAGGCAGTTTATTTTGTGACTGTTTTTCATTAAGCCAGGATTTACATCCAATTTCATTACGGAAAATATTATAATTTATTCCCAATAAACTGAATTTTAAGACTACACAATGTAATTCCTTTGAAGATCTCTTAATGAACCACAAAACAAATCTCTTGAAGTTGATCCCTACTTTTTTGCTTTATTAAGCATTTAAATTGCATCAAAGACAACAAAAATTGTTCAATAATCATACATTAACCTCTTTTGATTCGAATCCTCAGATTTTCAGATATTTTAACCAAGTATGCATTTTATTGGTACATTGTACTCCAAAAAATGAATAACTATTATCGTCCTGAATTTGAACAACGAGAATTTTTTTCTTTTTTAAAATTTTTAATAAAAAGAAGCATGCCCTTGAAAATATGTCATTTTATTGACAGCCTATCACCTTCAAATCCACAAAAAGTAAAATAAATTACAGTCGGAGACAACAGCAAAAGTAGCTGAATCAGTAATAGGTAAAAATTTCATTTGATTCACAGCTAAAGAGCGCAACCAATCAAATAATAAAAAAAAACGCGCTGGACTGTGACATCGTATTCGGACTTCATTTGCAGTATCAATTTTAATCTCGATATATTTTAGATATCGTAAAGTCTTGGTTTTCATCAATTTCCAACTCTAAAATATGCTTTGATTACAAAATTTAAAATGGGGAGTGCTCGTAGCGTAGTAGCTAAGGTGCTGAACTGTGACATTGTAGAAAGCGCGTTCGAACTCCATTTGCACTATTAGTTTTACTCTTGGATTAATACCCTTAGGAAATATAAGGACGCCTATCGCCCAGCTGTGGGTTAAATAGTACCACTACTGTTCTTCTACAAGGATGGATTTTGTATATAATAACCCACGAAAGTTGATATACCATTCAACAAACAGACCAAACCAAAAACAAAATTAAACCACTTGGCAATTAATGAAGTCCAAATTAATTACTTACTTAAAAAATTGAATAGGGTTACTTCTATCAAATACCGGCTCATTGGTCTAGTGGGTAGAGTGTTCGCCAATGGTCCAGGAGACCTGGGTTCAATCTCAGGTCGAGTCATACCAAAGACTTTAAAAATGGTATTGGATACCTCCTTGCTTAATACTCAGCAATATAAGGTACGTATCAAGGGTAAAGTGGAGCAATCCATGGAAAGGAGTTGCGCTCTTCCCTACACCTCGGTGTAGTAGCTATAGAAAAGGGAGCTTTCTGGTCGCACTCGACTACGGTCGCCAACTTTACTTTTTAATTTATTTCTATCAAAAATGATTAGTTGATATCAACCTGTCTAGGGTTATTTTATGCCTAGAGGTTAGAGAAGTGCATTCGTTGTATGTTCTATTTAAATTTTTTGTATAATGTTTCTTAAAAGTTGTTTTTGATTGCTTTTGACGTGGTCCCATCGAATACGAATATTTTTTAAACAGATCTGTTTAACCCATAGAGAGGACCCTAACAGGCACTACCACTCCGAGTCAGAGTGAACCTCAGAGTAATGGCAATGATGAAGGGATGCTCCAAAATTTCCGAATTTCCAGTGCTTAAACCTCCCCATCAGATGGCGTTTAGTGTCATGTCCAAGGCACCATCTTTTTTTAGGATAAAAGGGCTTTACTTTTCACGAGATACAATATTTTGGGCCGCGTCATAACAGGGTGTTTCTATCTTAAAAACCGAGTGATGCCACGTTCATCAAATTTTAAGACCATAACATAGTTATTCATTATGTTCAGTTCAGATGTGCACCAGAAAAGAAGTATGAGGCGCCCAGTGAGAATCGAACTCACTAACAATGGTATGCCAGTCTAGCTTGCTAACTATTACAGTACATGAGGAGCCCAGGCAATAGTAAATAGAGAATAATTCCACTGCTGCAGTCACTACTGCGAGTACAACTACTTCTACTTCTACTTCCTGTTAGAAGATTGATTTATGGGTTATTCGATGCCGAAATTCGATTCATTTCTAAATGTTTGATTATAATCATAGTTATATTTTCATTGTTTCTTTGCATATTTTGTTTTTAATTGCACTTCTTTTATTTGTCTATAATTATTTGTTGGGGTGCCCACGTGACGTAATGACTAACGTGCAGGAGTTTGACATCTTAGTAAGCAAGTTTGAACTCCAGTCGTGCTAATACGTTTATTTTTGGACTAATACTTTAGGAAGAGGTATGAACCCTCTTATCACCCAGTTAAGGGTTTGATAACACCACTACTGTCCTTCTACAAGGATGGCTTTGGAATTAAATAACCCATGAAGGTCGCTATGCCGTTAAACAAAGAACTGTGTGGTTTCAAGTATTCCTATCAATTACTATATACACACTTAACTATTTCTATTCAATAATAATCATTTGTTTGCTCATAGTTATATGGTTTCACCCATTCTTACCCAATCCTAATAATTTGACCCAGAGATGGGACCTTTCTTCGAGTAGATCTGGAAGTAATGACAATAAACGAATATTCTACTCTCCCCAGAGCTCTGGAAGTAGAGCCTCATCAGCAGGTACAGTTTAGTGTTATATCCAAGGGCTATATAGTCGGCGTATTCTAAACCCCACCGACAGAGCAGTGCGAAAAGAAGAGACAAGAAAAGAAAAAGAAATCATTCTAAGAGTTGTTTGGATTGTTGAACTTATTCTCCATGTTGCAAACGGGTGGAAGAAGGCTTTAGCATTGGTGGGCCGAAACGTTAGGTTTACAAAAAAAAAAAAAAAGAAGTTAATTTATTCGAACAATTCTTGGAACGATGGCTCTCGTCGAAATTATGCGCTGTAACTACAGAAATCGTTTTCTTCCTGAGATAGTTTATTTTTTAAGCATTAGTTTCTTTAATTTTTCTGAACAATAAAACACAACATACAATGAAATGAGGGCTAAATATCACAAATATATAAGTATAAATAGATATTATATCTTGGTATATAATGGATATAAGAAATGCAGATGCTATTTTGTCACGTTTAGAATAGCAATCAAACTAGCAGGAGTTCTGACAAAGGATCAGAGAGATGGTATTAACTACAGCACAAATAAACTAAACTAATTTCTCTTCATAGTCAGTCTACATTTATAGAATGTCTGAGTGAGAATTATAATATTTTATAAACTAAACTAATTTCTCTTCATAGTCAGTCTACATTTATAGAATGTCTGAGTGAGAATGATAATATTTCATTTGATTACTTTGAAAAAATAGGCGTAGGAGTTATTTTGATAATCAAGGACCTCCAATAAAGTCAATAAACCTGAAAGTCAGATCTGATCTCGTCCTCTCTACCTTTTGGCTTGGTTTGGTTTGATTTGATTGTTTAACGGCGTATCAACTTAGTGTGGGTTATTTAATGTCGAAATTTGATTCCCTTGTAAATGTTTGATTGTAATCATAAGTATATTTCCAAAGTACAATTGCATTTTTTCTTAATTTCATATGTCTGTTCATAACCATTTGTTTGCTAAGTGTTTCTATTTATCA
>OY757907.1:89623683-89661183 GCA_963585895.1 Sepioteuthis lessoniana
CTATTTTCAACTATAAAATAGAATAACAATAAAAACAAGATAAAAATTTCCGACTCTGACGATCTTCAGGTGAGCCTTTATCGACACGTCGATCAGTAATGTGAAAGTCAATCATGAGTTGTTGTTTTTTTTAATTCTGTTTTCATTGTTATTCTATTTTACCGCCGAAAATATCGTATATATTATATATATAATAATGAGGACTGACACTTCGTGACAGATGACAGCCGTCTTTTCCACCAAAATTACTACTCAAACATTCTGATTAATAGCTAATTCAACTCGTAAAAAACATACAAGATAAATAAGATAAAGTGGTAAGATATTTGTGCATCATTGGGTGATAGTTAAATGCACTTGTACGACATTTTTGCCTCTTTCTGGGTTTACTCAGCTGCAGCTCAGTGACAAGCAGAGCAGGATAACTGGTCACCATACAAACTGCAGATTTTATTCCAGATTACCTTCTCTTTGACTTTTTCTGTTAAAGGATATCAACAAATCTGCAGAAGTTTGATGCGGGAGCTTCTTTCTCCAGTTTTGATTATGGAGTTAACTTAAAACATAGACAAGTTTGCAGATTGAATATCATGAGATAATAAGCAAAAGATTTAAAAAGCGGACAGAGAGGGCGCAATAGAAAATATTTGGATACTTTCTTTCTTATACCTTTTTCACACATATAAATTATTCAGGTGTGTATAAATTTTAGATAAAATCATGGACGGGTATCGCAAACTTAAAGGGTTGGTTTGGTTTGGTCGTTTAATGTCATATCAACCTTCGTGGGTTATTTAATGCTAAAGTGGTACTATTTAACCTATAGCTGGACTGATAAGAGGGTTCATATCCTTCCCAAGGAGCATTAGTCCAAAAATGAACGTCACAGCGTGACAGGAGTTCGAACTCGCTTACTCTGATGTCACAGTCCAGCAATTTATCCAATACACCATAGGAACTCTCCCACTGAAAAGGACAAGAGACATAATACGAAGATACAAGCAAAAGGTAAGAAGAAAGATATGAGATAAGAGATAATCTTTCTATGGATTCAGTCAGTAAAAGTTTGATTGTTTTTAAATTCAAAATTGGTTTTAGCAAGATTCGACATTTACACTGTATTTTGTGAATTAGAAATCAGGAATTACTCATGGAATAGATTATATAAGTATAACTCCACGCTTATATGATCCATGGAAAACGCAGTTATGATAAGAGAAATCCCACTTGTAATACAGGTAGGATTTATTAATCTTTTTGTTGCCTGATTTCAAACAAAAAAACATCTCATATATATATATATATATATATATATATATATATATATATATATATATATATATATATATTATTCAATCCAGCAAATCCGAAGTTTGGAACAATTCCAAGCAGGACCAATAAAATATTTAAAAAAAATAAACTATTAAATTTGAATAATCCCGTTCGAGAGCTCAATGTAAATAAAATACACTGAGCAAATAATTTTCTCTTAAAAACCAAAAAAGACAGCAACAATCAGTCACATTAAGATTATGAATTTATTTCCATCCTGTTAAAAGCATTGATATAAATCAATGCTCTAAAAAATGATCTAGACTTCTTCAGATCAAACAAGAAAATGAACTAAAATAATTAAGTCCTGTTAGAGCATTGATTTATGTCAATGCTTTTAACAGGATAGAAATAAATTTATCTTAATGTAACCGGTTGTTGTTTTTTTTAAAGAGAAAATTATATATTTAAAAACTTAAAATCATCATAAGATATTACTGTATCGTTCACGAATAAGTACACCCATTACAATTTTTAAATAAAAAAGTCAACTTTCTTCTAATACTAGGATTTTATAATTTCTTGCGGAATTTTATAAAGTCAAAACTGATATTACGTATTATATTTGCTGCTTTGCAACTATGAATATTTAGCAATTCAAAAATAAGTTCACCTCTTATATATTTACGAAATTTTACTCTTGATTAAAGAAATGATGCAGTTTTATTTTTGGATAGAATTTCAAGTTCTAAAATTTACTGTTAAATAATACCTAATAATATGCATTTTGATTGTAAAATGACCCACGAGAAATAATCCTGACATCTTTGATTTAGAAAAAAACTATTTCTGAAATAAAAATTAAGGGTATACGTATTTATGAGGATACTGTAAAATAATCTGTGTAAATTTTATGAAAAAAATTTAAATTGATAAAAGAGACATTTTCTCGATAAGTTCAGTAAAATTCCTACCTTGTTCTTAATGTTTATTTTTTCAATAATATGAATGACTATGGCAAAAGTCGTCAAATTTTGTATAAAATAACGAGAAAACACGGACCAGCAAAATTACGAAGAATGAAATTCGACTGTACTGGGAATTCGAATATAGTTGCCTATGGAACGATGTAAGGAAGTCTACTATATTTGCCTATGGGGCGGCGCTAGGAATTCGGCTATAGTCGTACCTGAGATTGAAACGTTTAAACAAACATATCATAACAACTTGTATTTGAACACGTCGTACTTGGTCAGGATTTTTAATGGGTTATATGGTTTCAAGTATTCCTATCTAATACTAACATTTTCAAATTTTACTTATCTGATATGTATTTCCACTCCTCGTTAGACTAGACCTGGAAGTGAAGAGTAACTTCTGGTACAAAGTTTGAATCAAAATCATTACAGTAATAATGATTTATAACTATAATAGTTTGATACCCACTACTTCACAGCAGGGCATTCTCATTTGCTTATTAGGATCACATAGAAATAGGAGAGATCTTAAAATCTTTAAGGTTTCATCCTGCTCTGCTGGGGAGCATTTGAGCACTTGTTTGATCAACAAAAGTTTTTTAAACAATTTGTTTTCTTACATGTTATATATATATATATATATATATATATATATATATATATATATATATATATATATATATATATATGGGGGGTATTTACTTTTCAGAAATACACACACACACACACACACACACACACACACACACACACACACACACACACACACACACGTGCATATATATATAGACAGAGACAGAGACAGAAAGTGAGATTTCGCAAAGTTCTTTCGAGCTTTTTCAACTATTTCAGATTTTAAAAAATCTTATTTTATGTTTTATATCAAATAAAAACAGTTATTTTAAAAAGAAAATGTGCAGACAGGATAAGTGATTAGTTATTTCACAGTGTATTTAAAAGAGTTAACTTTACACGATTGTAAATGTGAGAGATCAGCATAAACGCAAGGTCAGCGAGGGCTGTAGAATTACAACGACTGCACCTCTGCTGAGAGGTAAATGCCCCATACAAGAGAGTCCAGGCTATCATGACACTAAACTGTATCTGATAGCCAGGATCCAGTCCAGGAGTTTTGAGGAACGCGGGGTAATCCTTCATTGCCATTACTCCAAGGTCCACTCTGGCGCGCTTTTGCAGAACCTGTTAGGATTCCATCTACGGGTCAAATAGAACTGTTCAAGCTTTTACTAAGGATTATTATTACCAGTTAGTTGATACTATACAGCTATGTGCAAATTATTTATATTACATCAGAATACTTGATAAAAAGGTTGGTCCGTGGTTTGGGTTTTAGGGCATATCAACCACCCTTGTAGGTTATCTAACGCCAAATCCATTTTTATGTAAATAGTTCTATTTCGAACTATGACGATCTTCAGGTCGATCAGTAATGTGAAAGTCAATCATGAGTTGTTTTTTTTTAAAATTCTGTTTTCATTGTTATTATTTTACCGCCGAAAATATTGTATATATTATATATATAATAATGAGGACTGACACTTCTTGACAGATGATAGCCGTCTTTTCCACCAAAATTAGCATGAGTACACAGTTTAATTGTCAAAAACATTTCTATTTCGAGTTATTCAGTTTATTCAAACAGTTCTATTTCAGCAAATTCAGTTTAGTATAAGTAATGATTTTGTTTACACACAATTAAATGTCAAAACACTTCTATATTAAACAATTCAGTTTAGCGTAATTACAGTTTCAATGTCAAAAACAGTTCCATTTCAAACAATTCAGTTTAGCGTGAGCACGCAGTTTAAAGGTAAGTACACAGTTTAATTGCCAAAAACATTTCTATTTCAAGCTATTCAGTTTAGTCAAACAGTTCTAATTCAAACAATTCAGTTTAGCATAAGCATACAGTTAGTTCTATTTAATCCATTGATAAGACCCTATCAGATGCTACCATTCCGGGCCAGAGTGGACCTGGGAGCAGTGGCAATGAAGGGGTACTCCGCATTCCTCAAAGATCCAGCATCACTTGAACATCACCATCAGATTGTTTAGTGTCATATCCAGGACACTCATTGGGGAGGGGTCTTACTCCTCTGTAAAGGTGCAGTTGGTGTATTTTACAGCCCCAACCGACTGGGCAATACACAGAATTAATGTCAAAACAGCTTTATTTCATAATTCAGTTTAGCATGAGTACGAAGTTTAAATATCAGAACAGTTCTATTTTAAACGATTCAGAATTTAATTCAAGCACATAAATACGCAGTTTAAATGCACCCCCCAATAAACTCAAGAAAACACGGTTTAGTGCTATTTAACCCATAGATAGGACCCTTCTCAAGTGCTACCACAAGGGGCCAGAGTGGACCTGGGAGCGATGGCAATGAAGGGGTACTCAGCATTCCCAAAGTTCCAGCATTACTGGGACCTCACCATCAAATTGTTTAGAGTCATGTCTAGGGTATTCGTTGGGGATGGGTCTTACCCCTCTGTAGAGAAGCAGTCGGTGTATTCTACAGCACCAGTCGACTGGGCAATAGTTAAAAAGAATTATTACGGTTAGCAATACTTGAAACTATGGAATTATGTGCAAAAAAAAAGAGCACAATCAACTCGTTTAAAAATAAAGTTACCTAAAAATTATTCGGTTACTGATTATATATATATATAACAGGATTTGGCATTAAATAACCCACAAGAATTGATATGCCATAAGACGCTAACCAACTAAAGATCAACATAACAATTCTGTCATATTTCAGTTTATTTATTTGGTTTGTTGTTTTTCAGATTAAGTGATTGGCGCTTTTCTCAGCCAGATTATTTATTGGAAAACTGTTGACAATATTTATAGGCAAGGATTTTTCTTTCTAGGTTTATGCTCTTTTATAGAACTCAGATAATTTTCCTTATTTTCATTTGGTAGTTATTCCATACCTGAACCATGAATCAATTTCAAATCTGTTTGTAATAGTATAAATGTAAATGTATACTGGCATACGACTATTATAGGCATATTGTAAATACTATAAGCTATATATTCCTGAAATTCCTTATATCTAAAGAGCTGTGTAAATAGATTAAATTTAATTTAAAGTCCTAATAAAGGCTTGTAATAACGTTTACATGACTGCAAATCTATAGCAAGTACAAATAAGAACTAAGTAGATAAGTGTGGGAAGAAATATTTGCCTCTTGTTTGAATTATTTATTTATTTATTTTCCTTTCTTGTGAGTATTAACTTAAAGCAGTTTGTACCGTTAATAGTATTTCAGATTTTGAGTTTTCAAAAGCCGTTATAACACTGAGCCATTGCAACATTTGAAAATATAAACGTTGCTTATTAGTTGATTAATTTTTCATTTAGCAACCACTTTTAGATTCAAAATATGCAACTTTTCTCTGATTCTTTTTGTAAGAAATTCATTAATCCGAAAAAAAAAAAAAATCGTTGAATTTGTATCAAGTTATCGAGAAAGAAAATAATTTTAGCTTCTGTTCGAACATTTCATATAGAGGCAGTATGAAGTGTAGGAGTATGTATGTATGTACCAAATCCCTTTGTTATAGACAGGATGCGACTCAAGGTTTTCCTTTTCCAAGGCTGGTTGCCGTACCGATGCTAAAAGGCTTTATACTGTTTACCCTTCTCTTTACTCATACCTGGTGGTGGGGAGAGGAGATAGATTTATGCATTTATCAAGAACATTAAGTGAAAAGCAAACAGGATTTGAACTCTGTTCTCCAAATTCATTTTTTACGCGCGACTACTCTTAGAGTGGGAGAGTAAAAACTTGCTGAGTGTGGAGTATCAGGCGAAGAAGGTCGGACGGCAGATGTGTTGTCGGTCCATCTTTCCCTTTCATGGATATATGAATATAATTTTTCTTTTTTTTTCACCAGTGACGCAGACATAACACTTCTAGCTGGGTTGTAGAAACTATAATTTCATATACGGAATAAAATTTCCGCTTAACGGAAATCATCGTAAAGAACTAAATAGTTATGCGAAAGTTAAGACTTAGAAAATTTCGTCAAGTGCATTACAAAAGTGGATTAAGACGTTTTCTATATTTTACCCTAAAAGATTTCAATTGTTGCGTTGCTATTCAATTCTCTCGTAATGTTTTAAGAATCGAGAGTATTCTTACAAAACGTGATAGTTGACTAAGTATCCTTGTGATCATTTACTAAGCTTAGATTTGTTTGACACAATAAAAATAAGGAGCACCCAATTGGAAACAAAAAAAAAATAAGGAGCACCCAATTGGAAACAAACTCACTGGTATTGTTCTACTCCGCGATGCACCTCATATTCTATTGTAGACAGATACTGTCAAATTCGAACATTTTTTTAAATTATGGAAACATTTCATATCAATAGGTATAGTCATTGGAATATAGCTTTTTGGACAGGGGAGGAGAGGCCTTATAAACGAATGATCATCACTTTTCTTGTTACCTTTCTGTTAGTTCGTCGTCTTGAATCACGAGTTCGAACTTCAGTCCGTGCGGTTCGATGGTTTATCAGTTTCACGTTTACGTTTTTGTCGATCGACTTTTGAAAAAGAAACACACACATTGAACACGCTATTGTCTGGTTGAAAATGCCCTTTTGTATGTTTTCAGTTATCCATTCATCAGAAACACAGAGTAAAACAGGACATAAATTTAATAAATTCGAGATGTTAGATCGTTATTTTTCAAAGCAACCATAGGCGAGTAATGACAATAATAATAATGAGCGGACGTATATATGTTAGGATTGTATAGATACAGAATCATCGGCACTTGAGGACAGCCAGTTCCTCGTCATAGCGAAGTCTGTTCTGATGATCGCATAGGCAAGAAACTGACTGTCACCAAGCGCGCGCGCGTGTGTGTGTGTGTAAAAACGAAGTCAGTAAGGAAAATCAGATTTATGTGTACTGGAGATCTGATCGGTAGTTGAAAACACACACACACACACACACACACACACACACACACACACACACACACACACACACAAAAGGGAAACAAAAAGAAAAAGAAAAAACAAATACCAATAAGGTCTGGTTATGTTTATCTCCATATTCCTTTGTGTCGGTTGCATTTTTCACGGTGTTCTCAGACGAGATGTGACCGAAAAAAATCCTTTACAGAACTTATAATGCACGCTCTACTTAAAGCTGTTCTAAAAATCTGTACGTACCACATAATATATATATTATATATATATATATATCATGTGGTACGTATATATATATATATATATATATATATATATATATATATATATATATATATATTAGGACAAACGGCAGTAGAAAATAGTGAGAATTCAGCATAAAACGTATGAATTTCAGCGTCTGCTTTGATATAGCATATTAATCACATTGAGACCTGATTTCTACATTTGTTTACTTATTTATTTTCTTATTGCCGTTGTAGTGTGTAATTCCCGTTCTATTTGATAAGGGTTATTTGGAAACCATCTTCTTCTCTACAGCGCCTCGCCGTCACCAATGCCGCCGCTCCGCCACACACAGCCGAATCTTGCATACAATATTCAGCTCAAGGCCGTCACCGAATTTTGTGGTCACTTTGTTGAGTCCAAAGCAGCGAAACCCGAAACTGTAAAATCTTCAGCAATCCAGTCAGATATTCTAAACGAACGAACGCTCTTCTTCTTCTTCTCCTTCTTCTTGTGATTTTTTTAGACGGCCTTTTGTTTCTTTTTAATTCCCTGTCTTGTTCTACGTAATTTTAGTCATAGAGTACAATGCGTGATTAGTACATAGTTAAACAATCAACCTCATTTGCCCAACTAATTCAGATAAAATACTTCCTTTTACCTTTATACTATCAGAAGATCGACAAGACAAAGCAGTTTCAATGTTTTCTGACCGAAATCTGCTACAAATTAAACTTTCTATTGACGATATACGACAAATTTATTTTATTTCCATTCTTAAGCATTTTAATCAAACATAAAATGACATAATAATAAGGAAATAAATAAAAGAAAGTAAAGAATAAGGAAAAGGGAAGCAAAAGAAAACAAGAAAACAAAGGAAAAAATGTATCGATAAAAAATAGAATCATAAAGAATAAAAAGGAGGATGGAAAAAAGAAAAGAAAAAAGAAAAAAGAGATGATTCTGGAATTGAAAATTTTAAAAATCAGAAGTAAATAAATTTTTTTTAACAAGTACTGTAAACTGACCCATCACTGAATACCAGAACTATTTCGGACAAAATAAAATGAAATATTTCTTCAATACATGATTGATGGATTGATTTTATTGGCAAGATAAAAGAGTTAATTTATACCTTGATCCTCGGGGATCGAGTTCACTGTACGTTCATAATTACCTTTATGTAGTTGTTTCTTAAGAGTTTTTTTTGGGGGGGTGTTTTGTTTTTTGTTTTTTTGGGGGGGTTGTTTGGTTTGTTTTTGCACACAGTCCGATCGAATACAAATAAATCTTTAAAAATTTATTTCACCCTATTTATAGAACCCTAATAGCTACTACTACAACAAGTACGTGTCAGAGCGAACCTAAGTGTAAAAGTTTGGTTTAGTTTAGCTTGGTTTCTTTGTTTCATGGCATATCAACCTTCTTGAGTTAATTTAACCCAAAGCCATCCATGTAGAAAAACAGAATTGGTACTATTATTTCATAGCTAGTGAGGAGTCCATACCTTTCTCAAAAGGGCATTTGTCCGAAAGCGAGCGTAATAGCGCGATTGGAGTTCAAACTCGCTTATTACAATGTTGCATTTCAGCACATTAGCCACTACGATACAGGGAATCCCCTCATTCTGGGAGTTATGGCGGTGAATTACTCCTCTGTAGGGGATACAATCGGCGTATTCTAAGCCCCACCGACTGGACAGATTAATACAATTAGGTCATACAGTCATAAATAGACTCCAAAAGTGCTTTATTTTTATACTATTTTATGATATATTGAAGTAGTTTTATTGTCTGAGTTTATTTGCCGCACGGTCGTGCTAATACTACAAGCTTGCATTTTGCATTTTAGATAAAATTCACTTTTAAAAATTGTCAATCTGTTTAACTTTTCTTGGTATGCTTTATAACAGGTTAACAATCATATGGAAGTCTTACTTCTCTGATAAAATAAAACGGGAATTCTTCCGAGCCGTAGCCGTGTCAGTACTACTGAATGGTTGCACTGTTTGGACTTTACCGAAACGCTTAGACAACAAGCTAGACGGAAACTATACAAGAATATTGCGTGCTGTTTTGAAAAAAGTCCTGGAAGCAGCATTGTACAAAAGAGTAGCTGTATGGCCACTAACCTCCAATCTCACGAACCATTCAAGTAAGACGATCAAGACATTTTGAGCATTAATAAGAAAAATGAACTCATGAGCGAGGTTCTCCAATGGAATCCTACACATGGACATGCTAGAGTTGGCCGACCAGTAAAAAATTGCATTCATCAGCTCTGTGCGAAGACTGTATGTCGTGTAAAGGGCTTCCAAAGTTCCAAAGAGCTGTTTCTGTTAAAGAGAGAGAGAGAGAGACAGACAGAGACAGACAGACAGAGAGAGAGACAGACAGAGAGAGAGAGAGAGAGAGAGAGAGAGTCTAGGAAATCCGTGTTGTCAGTACGCTTTGATGATGATTATGAGGAGGAGGAGGAGGAGGAAAATGATGATTTATGAACAATTTAATTGGAAAGTTGGTTGTTTGATTTGGTTTGGTTTAGTTTAGTTTTATGCCATTTTAACTTATCCAATGCAAAATCCACTTTATTCATATATATTAAATATATAAGATTTTCAAATACATTCTAATGATAACGTTTTTAAACGAGCCCAATTGTACACAATTAAATGGTTCCAAGTATTGCTACGTATCACTAACAATTCAATTAAACATCAGTCATTTGTTTACACACGGTTAAATAATCAAACAGTTCTATTTTAAACAATTCAATTTAGTATAAGTCATTTGTTGTAAAGTCAAACACTTATTTGACCCATATATAGGACCCTATCAGGTGCTACCACTCCGAGCCAGAGTGGACCTGGGAGCGATGGCAATAAAGGGGGACTCCTCATTCCTCAAAACCCCAGTATTACGGGATCCTCACCATCAGATTGTTTAGTGTCATATCCAGGGCACTTGTTGAGCGGGGGTGAGGTCTTACCCCTCTGCAGAGATGCAATCGGTGTATTCTACAGCCCCAACCGACTAAGCCAAGTGATTCTAAATGTTAAAAAGTGAAATACAAAACAATATGATACTGTCAAGACATTAATGTCTTCTCTTTAAAATTTTTGCTGTATACTTTAAAGAACAGTTGTAGAATATTAGTGTCATATAATCAGGACACTCGTTGAGCGGGGGGGGTCTTACCCCTTTGCAGAGATGCTGTCAGTTTATTCTACAGCCCCAGCCGACTAGGCTAATTCAATTGGAAGTTATTTTATAAACATTTAAAATAATAAATGAAATGTGTGCCTCCTAATGTAAGATTTTAATGTAAAGTTAAGTCTTTAAAGTTGTTCCCGTTTTTTGGGTAATTTTGAACGCCTTGTATCATTCTTTTTCATCAATAGCAAGTTTGTTTTTCCTGTTGAAAGATCCAGAACACGCAAGAGTGAAGATTATTAGTAATTTACTAAGCTTTTTGATTAGATGTGGTAAAGGCCATGTGAATTGGGCACCTACACAATACTACTCAAATTCACTCGTGAAGGTTTCCTCGTCTAGCATGCTATTACACCACCCAAGGCGCCCCGCGTAAATTATTAACGTCATATTTACGTTATTTCTTATTTTTAATAAAAACTAGTCCGATGAAATCAGGACCGATCTAAACCTTCATGAAGTTCGAAACGAAATTCATTTATCGCAACAAGTAATATTAACTATTGTCAAGGCTTGAGCGTTTGTAAAAAAAAGATCAAAGCTTTTATTGTATACGCCGTCTTTTTTGACAGCCCGAATATGTTTGCTGACATGATAAATCACAGAAATGTTATGAGTTCTTTAGGGGTCACCTAGTGACCACAGGGCTCTAAAGAACAGTTTGTATGAAATATTGTGCAAGTAGAAGTGTCCAATTTTACATCGTTTATATTAGGATAAAAAGACAGAAGGAGGAAAGTATTTTGAAAAGAAATGAAACAGAAAGGCGACAAAAAGAAATAAAATTTATTTTTCTCAGTAGAAAATGATAAAAAAAAAAGGTATTCATGTCAGAAAAATTCGCAGTTCGATTCCTACTAGGTACGCCACATTTTTAGCCTTGTGCCTCAGCTAAGCTAAACTTATTGAATAACTGTCAGAATTTGTATAATCATTTAGACAATACTGATATAAATTATTTCAAAGAAAGAGAATATGATACACGACTTTTCAGATGTAATTTTTTAGATGTCTGAAGAAAATACTGTTTCTAAGATTGAACCATACTAAGATAAACAATGCGACTGAAAATGGATTCAGCCGATTTGAGAACATCAGTTAGAAAGATTACAATAAAAATATTATTGCTGATATTGATCTTACACTTGAAAGAATATCGGAAACTAAATATTTACAATTATTAAGATAATGAGTTCTCTTTGGTTTAATCAAGACTTTTATTTCTTCTCTCTTCAGAAAAAAAAAGGAAAGAAAGAAAGTTTGGCTGCTGTCTATAGTGTCTTTCCTGTCGCTGTTTGTTGCTCTTAGAATTACTTAATTTAACCGGAAATGCTTCTTTCCAAAGTCCTACATAACAAGACCACGCCTTTCACCTGACCTTTTCCCCCTCTCAACATGATCTTGGTTTGTTTTTATTAGAGGAATAAATACTAGTTTGAAATTAACTGTTTTCCTTCTTGATATTAATACTTAATCATTACCAGTATTTTTCAGATTGTTAAATACGTGATTGATGTAGAGAATAATGAAACTGATCTCTGTGTGTGTGTGTGTGTGTGTGTGTGTGTGTGTGTGTGTGTGTGTCTGTGTGTGTGTGTGTGTGTGTGTGTGTGTGCAAACGTAATAAAACTGATTCATTTTTATTTTTCAGGCTGACAACTTTAATCGAAAATCAGTTGATCAAAGTTGACCTTGAACACATGTGAAAACATTCACTTCATATTTGCCGCTCAGGATTCACGTTCAGCTGATGGTTTGGTTTCAAAGAGATTGAAAAAAAAAAATGATATCTGAAACCAAAAATAACTTTTTTTTAATGAGGATTTTTTGAAGGTGACGTGCTGTTCTCATGTTCGTGACAGAACCCTTCAAAGGACGATGACGATTTTAACCAGGGTATAGTATGCGCATATTAGGTCGGGAGGAAGGATGAAATTTTCAATGTCCTCAGCGTGGAACACTGTATCACGTGCGTGTGTTAATACTCAAGAAGGATATACAGTGTATTAATCTTACTCTTGATATAACGGTCATCGTCGTCGGAAGTTCGAGCCCTGGACGACGCTGTTTGGGTTTCTTTTCACGTTAATATCCTTGGTAAAAGCGTGAATTTATCTGTTCTCTCTCCAGCTATGAAGGGAAGTCAGGGTTGTTTAGCTTTGGTTAGTTAACCAGTATAAGAGTTGGAAAACTTTGAATACAAACCTGTTGAATTCCACTTAAAAATTGGCTTTGTGTCATATACTGCCCGTGTAGGAGGAGTTTGCTATAGTGTATTAATCTGGAGCCTGAATACTGTTGATAATCAACTCCTTCAGCTATGAGTAAATAGCAGAGCAGAATAGGTTGTAGTACAATATTAATAGGTAATTTTGAATAAAGTGCAAGACTCCCTAAAGCAGTCCAACATGGTGCATAATCTTGGTCAGGTCATTACTGTGACAATACTGATGGCAAGATGTATCAACCTTGGCTCTCCCCTTGTCAGTCATGCATAGGAGAGACCTGTTGCGTCGGCAACTGAGAGTCTTCCATGCAACCTTCCCCAGGCCATTGCTCAGATCCAAGCAAGATAGATATTTTGGAAACTCTTCAGATATTGATCTGTATGTGGAATCATTTTCTTTAATACTAACTTTAATAATAACAAACAAGGTGAGTGTCCTGGTTAAAGTGGTGGACTGCGAAATCGTAGTAAGCGAGTTCGTACTCCAGTCGCGCTATTACGTTCACTTTCGGGCAAATACCCTTGGAAAAGGTATGAACCCCCTTA
This sequence comes from Sepioteuthis lessoniana, assembly GCA_963585895.1. Taxonomy (NCBI): domain Eukaryota; kingdom Metazoa; phylum Mollusca; class Cephalopoda; order Myopsida; family Loliginidae; genus Sepioteuthis; species Sepioteuthis lessoniana. Next base: position 89,637,122 of record OY757907.1, read on the forward strand.
TCCTCCCAGCTGTGGGTCAAATAGTACCTCTACTGTTCTTCTAGGAGAATGGCTTTGGTATTAGATAACCTACAAAAGTCGATATGCCATTAAACAAAGAAACCAAACCAATAATACATAATAGCTTTCAGTAGAGCTATACATCATAAGTTCTAAAAAAACAACCTTTTTTCAGTCCTGCCTCGTCAGAGAACACCATGACAAAAGCAAGCAATACAGAGAAATAAAGAGATCAGATAGTAGTTGACGACAGAAAACATGTGAAAAACAAACAAACATTTGTATTGCTTGCTTTTGTCATGGCCGAAAAGAGTATTTTTTTTAAGAATTTATGATGTATACTCTACTTAAAAGCTATTCTAAAATTTTGTACGTATCACAGAATACAAATATATCTTAGTCTGTGTATTTATTTGTATGTTGTATAAAACTTTGAAATCAACTAACTTTACTTAGACAAGCCCTGACAGCGGATCTTAAAATACGTTGACTGTATTCGGATGAGGCCCAAAAATACATCCACAGCATCTCTGCAGAGGAGTAAGAACCCACCTAACGTGTGTCTTGGATATGACGCTAAACAATCAAATGGTGAGGCTCTAGTCCTACAGCTTTGAAGAATGCAGAGTACATTGTCATTGCTCCCAGGTCCACTCTGCCCCGGAGTGGTAGTATCTGATAGGGCCCTATCTTTGGGTCAAATAGAACTGTTTGACATTCCAACTGTGTGCAAACAAATGACTTATGCTAAATTAAATTGTTACAGATAGAACTGTTGGACCATTTAACTGTGTGTAAACAAATGACTGATGTCTAATTGAATTGTTAGAGATACATAAAAATACTAGAATCTATCTGTGTGCAAACAAATGATTAATAGTAAACAGAACTATTCGTGTTAGATTGAAATACTTGAAACTATCCAACTGTGTGCAAAAAATGAGATCAGGTTCACTAAAAATGTTATCAACAAAATGTGTTTACAAATACGTATATGTTACATGTATATATAAACAGTATTTGGCATTAAATAACCTACAATGGTTGATATGCCTTAAAACCAAACCAAACCTACAGAGGGGTATGACCTCCCCTCCAAAAAGAGGGTATGACACTAAACTGCACCTGGTGGTGAGGCTCGAGTTCTGCAGTTCTTGGCTGTGTAGAATACCCTTTAAAGGACATTACTCTTAGATCTACCGAGAAAAAAACCTGCTTCACGAGCAACCGACGATCTTTCAAGATACAGGCAAGACATGTATTTTGGTACCTGTGAACATATTGATTTGTACAAGGGATTTATTTACTGTCAACCGACCATATTGCCTATACTTATAATACATTTGTGTTTTCACTTTTTCATTTAAACAGTCTGTTTGCATTCCTCAATTAGTTATTATGGGTGTTATTATTGACAGCTTTGCTTAGCTTTGTATACGGGCCTTAGGTTGATTACAGTACCTGCTGTGACTAAATGATCTGAGCAGGCTCATTGCTTAACTTCGATGACATCGAGAAGACTGGTGATCTTAATGACTTATTGATACCAGTGAAGGATGGCGAATTACATATTTTCTTCATTTTATCAAAATAACTGTTTTTGTCATGATCACTGTTTGTATAAACCTTATAATAATTTTCATAATTTTTTTTTCAGATTATGGTACCCTTTGTTCCTTGGTACCACTCCTAGTATCCCCGCCCACTAAGTACATATCTCTTTCTTAGTATTACGTCAAGTGCAAATTTAAAACTAATCTAATGGTAAATCAGCGATCATATTTACCCGACACATCGGTGTGTTGCGATGGGGGGAATAAATTAGAACAGCCTCTGAGGGACTTCCTCGAGAGATAAGACATGCCACTTCGTCTGAAGTTGGGTTTATTACCAAGCAAACGAGGCGTCCCAAAATGGGATTTCCCGCGAAGCTGAGCTATTTGTGGCACCGCTCTCGGGAGGCTTGCTTCTCCACATTAAAGACTTACAGTTCAGCAACCAGAGGTCCCCGCGGACTTTCTCGAAACCTATGTATGGCACTAGACCTTGGTGTCTAGTTCAAGCCATAACCCGGCATAAGTGCCCGGACCCACATTTGGATTCGTGAAACTGCTTGCCTCATCAGGCTCACATTGCACCAAGTGAGCCGATGAGCAGCGTAGACCAGCAGGGTTCGAGTCTCGGCTCGTTTCCGACCTTCCCCTCCCCTTTATCTCCACTTTAATCGGCCTTTGGGCTTTTGACCTTGTGTCAAGTCGTGTCTGGTGGGAGGCAGCGACAAATAAAAAGAGTTACAGTTCAGCATCGTCGCGGTTGCGAAATAACTACTATTATTACCCGACAACAGCTGAGTGAAATATATAAAGAACTTAACTTCAGGGGGCTACACCCAACAGGCAGCACCCAACTTTCGTTCGCTCGTATCTATCGTGTACATTCACGTGTTTATCACTTTTAGGCTTTTCAGTACTGGGTTTGGTTTAAGAAATGACAAAACAATTTAGAATCAATTTGATTCTTTACAACTTTAACAACAACAAAGAAAGAAAGAAAGAACCAAAATCAGAATTAAGATCAGATTCATCGTTTGACGCCCAAAGCTATCCCAAAAGTGAAATGTCGACGGAGAAAATCTATTTTGGCACTACCTGCCCGTATAGGGGAGGGTCTCCGATTTAAAAACAATCTTGTGTCAAAACTTATCTATTGCCGAGAGGCAAGGCAAATAATATACTTACCCAGAGGCTAGGTCATCGCAGACGTGAAAATGAGATGATCTGTCTCTATGGCGTCTACTATCTGATCTGACTGACATGTGAGGTATGTTTTACCCTAATCACATCAAAGTACAAACATTTGATATTTTAATTTTAACTTTAACTTCGGACCAATAATACAATTATAATCTAGTGTCTAACGCTATATCAATTTTATTCTTTGTGAGAAATATGTATTGCGTTTATAATTTAAGATTTTGGTGGCAGTTTTTAGCGAAACATGCTTAAATATACTTATATATAATGCGATCCGAAAGTGTGGGGAACCCTCAGCTAATTTCCCTTGTCTTCTTTAAAGAAATCATATTGGGTATGTATATGCTGGCTCACAAAAGGTACTGCTCTCAAAGAGTAGCGACAAAATAATTTTATTCTACGTGAGGCCTATTTATTAAGTTCATAACTTAGATTTTGTCAGAGAGACTTTCTATTCTTTATTAACTGGTGGATTCCGAAAAAGACATATGTAACACATATTCTCCTCAACTTTAAGGACTACTTTTTATTTGACTCATTAGTTCCAAATGTTAACTTAAAAAAAAGAAGCCCAATCAAAATTTTAAAATACGAACCATAGAAACAAGTTATTTGAAAGATTTGCATTTACACGTGTTAGAAACAATATGTAGACAATCACCTGAAAAAGAGAAAGTTCTGTTGGAAGAGTTTCGAACATTTTTGGTTAATTAACTTTTAAAATAATTGTCAACAGACCAAAGACTTTGTCGCGTTTGCAGACTTAGACATTATGTATTTAACTGTGTTAGACCTCAAACACAGAAAAATTTGAGAAAATTAACAATAATAAGTTGACTCTCTCACCAGTTAACTTCACTTTAGCAAGACAAAAAAAAAACTGTTCGGAGAACCTCTTTATTTCCTATAAGATAGAGAAAATATTTGGCAATTGCTTGGTGCCAAGTGAGATCTGTCAACAGGTCAGATGAAAAGTCGGGGTCACTGTTAGCAGATTGAGTGATTTCTCTTGTCTACTTCCCCATAGAACGCGTGTGTCTACAAATACGAACAAGATAGCGTGATTAAGCGAAGCATTCTGTTTACTCAAAAGAGTTCTACGACGACAATTTACTTTTTTCTCTCTTTCCTTTCTTTCTTTCTTTTGTTGTTATTGTTGTAAAGGATCAAATTGATACTAGATTATTTTGTCGTGTCTTAAGCCAAAACCAGATACTGAAAACGCGATAAGTGATAAACTCATGCACGCATACACGCACAGTGATACACACACACACACACACACACACACACACACACACACACACATTCACGTGTACCCTCATAGTTTTCAAAAAATGTATATGGGGAAAGAATGAAGGCGTTCCTGGCATAACGGTTATCGTCGTAGAAAGTATATTTGGTTACCCGAGTTCAAAATCCTGAAAGAGGCTGTTTGTTTTTCAGATTGGGCTAATACCTTTGAGAAACGTATGAATCCAACTATTCAGATATGGAAGAATAGTAGGGCAGACTGAGCTCTTTAACCTTGGTATGGCAACCAGTCTATAGCAAAGAAAACTTAGAATTCAAACCAGTTGTAGATCTGGAGAGGGATGGGCTCCACTCGGCTATTCCTTCTCAAGACACACTATATGAGTAGCGATCCCAGGTCTAAACCAGACCACGGGACTCGTCATACAAGAAATGAAAACTTGAAAGACTCAATGAAAAAAGAAAGAACAATGTGCAGGATGACACCACAGAAAGTATTCACTTACACATGTCGACACAGTGGGTCTTCCCACTCACCCCAAAGCAGCATCTGCTTGGCAGGGCTGAGTTTATTGCTTGACGCCTGAGGCATTCCTACAGAAGCGTGCTGATGGAGTCCGAGCATTTTTTCTGACGACCACTCATGAGACTCAGGTTAAGGAGGTCCATGCATTTCCCACTGGTATTCGTCCGAAAATGAACGTAATAGTGTGACCGGAGTTCGAACTCGTTTTTTTTAATTATTTTTTTTATCAAAGATTAATTTTCTTCTTAATCAAATATATCTGAAGCTTATTAATTCTAATGTAATATCAGTTTGTCAAAACAGTTATTATTAGGTATTATTCAATTGCAAACTCTGCTGCATTGAAACTGTGAGCAAAAATAAATTAACCTAAGAACATAAGTGATATACTTATTTTCTGACTGCTTCACATGCATAATTGGTTTAGAAAGTTTCAACGCGACTTTTCAATATATATATATATAGAGAGAGAGAGGGAGACAGACAGACAGACAGAGAGACAGACAGAGAAAGTAAAAAGTTAAGTTGACAACCGTAGTCGAGGGCGAACTGGAGGCTCACTTTTCATTTGCTACTACACAGAGTTGAAGGAGAAGGCGCTACTCCTTTCCCTGGATTGCTCCACTTTACCATCGATCCGTACCTTATAGTGTTAAGCAAGGAGGCATCAAATACCATTTTTTAAGTCTTTAGTATGACTCGACCTGGGATTGAACACCGATTCCCCGGGCGATTGGTGAACACTCTCCCCACTAGCCAATGGGCTGGGAAACATGACTCCCTAAATAGTTCTAATTTATGTTTGAATTTTCTCTGTCTACATAGAGTCGAACGTTGTGTATTAATCACAATAGCTTCTAAGATGTTAAGGTAATGCTTAGTCCGAGCCCTGTGTGGAACAGAGAACTCTTGCAAATAATTGAATCAGTGAGTATTTGTATTTAACAAGTGTTCTTCAATGGCGTAGTCATGCGTCTGTGTATGCCTAGATGATGTTACTGGCGCATTCCTACGGGTAGAACCGGGATATGTTGGGCAATCCTCACCTCTTGTCGATGGATAGTTTTGCCACTACAGTTTGATCACAAAATAAATTTTAAACAATGGAAAATTTAGTCACTCAACAGGTTTTGGGTAAACTACCACATTAGATAGTTTTCAGTTTTTCATGTTTGAAAAGACCTTTTACGATTTCCCATTTCGCTCTAGTTTTTTTGCCTTCAAAATTAAATAGTAATTCAGAAGCTTCAGTGATCCAATTATTCCGTGTATTTTTTTTAATCAAAAAGACACAATTAAAAGGTAAGTACAAGCCATTTTTAGTTAGCCAAGACTTATCATAAACAGTGTCACATACACTTATAATTACTTGACCATTTTATTGTTTGATTATATCAACAATATATGAAACTTTTTCATTTAAAAATGTTGACTCTAATTTAGTAACTGAGATCATTTTAAGTAAAAAATTTTGGTCCACCACTTAAAATTTTTATCATGACGCCCAATATTGCTTTTGTTCAGATTTTTCAGGAAAAAAAAACAAATAAATCTCCTTCGTGATATTGTACAGCAGCTTTACGTACACATGATAAACTAAAAGAATACACTTTTTTTGATTTTCGGAAATTTTACAAAATATATCACCAAGAAAATTAAAGCCATCAAATTTTGAGACTTTTGATGTTAAAGTTGATAATCTTCTCACAGTGGGCAACTTAAAATCATCCCGAAGTCTTATATAATGACCGAGATGATACAAAATATTCAAATGCCCTGGTAAGAATATCAGAATCGTGACGTTTTGTCCCAATGTTTTGTGGTAACATAACATTGATATGTTCTTTAAAGATATTTTCATCACTTTTCACTTGGCAGAGAAAACCAATTGCTGCATTGATCTGTGACCAGTGCTGAAAGTTTGTGGCTAGATTTTTAGAAAGAAAAAAAGTTGCTATATGTATACCATCACTGTAGTATTCTAATAGTAAATTTTCAAAAGTTTTGATTAAAACACTTGAATAACTTCAGTAAAGAAAATCAACAGACTGGATGAACAATTGATAGTTCGATTTAAATCAGGTAAAAACTACTGACACAAAATCTTGTTGATTAATGTTTAAATACAAATTTTCAAAACAGATAATTTTTTTCTTGAAACTGCTAACAAATTTAACAAATTTAGCGTCGAAGTAGAAGTTTTATTTATTTTGCTTGATCAAATGATTAGATACTGATGGGAGATTTTTCGGTCGTACTTTTCTTCTTATAACCACATGATCATATTCAGATGGAGAATGCCTTTCAAAAATCACAATGTTTGGTTTGTCAGATTTTGTGTCTTGGTATTGCCTTTAATCATCGTCCTTACCCATTCTGATCTTGGCAAGAACGAAAAACACGAATCTTATTTTGACCATCATAATTTTCACAAACGGACACATTTTTTACCATTATGAAAAAGATTTTGTGGTAATTAAATTTAAAAAATGTAAGCAAAACTATTATTTTTTTTAAATTACATAGTGCTTCTAAAAGTCTATGAACAAAATTCAAAAGTTTGAAAGGTTTGGACTTAAGAATTTAGGATTCAGAATCGAGAAGTTAAAGTTTGTATGAATGTGGGAATCTGACTTCTTTTAAAGGCTTACGTGGATCTAAAAATGCCAGGATGAAGGAATTTAAGATTCTGACAAAGGGATTTTAGTATACAGAAAATGAAATTTATCCTTACTCGGGGATAGGAAGAAAGCAGGGATATAAAATCCACACACAAAACAGGTTATTGCCCTTTTAAGTCATCTAAATTTCAGGTTAATCGTCTGGCATGTGAATAAAATAATCAGAATTCTTTTACGGTATATTTTTCTTATGAGCATCTCAGTTGGAGGAGACTACGATAGAGATGTCCCTGAAGTAAAACACGCTTGGAGCGACATTTGTTATAACTGCAGGCCGATGTGCGAGAAATGGCCTCTGTTGCAATTGGTACAGACAGAGCAATAACCCGGGATTACAAGGATTGCTACAGACAACTCTATTTCTCAGATCTCCGTCGGTCTCTGTAATGTCCCTACAGATAGTATGATAGTATAATCCCAGGCACCATGATCAGTGGACCTGATCTTTAAGATTTGATTTTAAGAACGGTGGTAAAAAAAACTTTAGATTTACTTTTGATAATTATTCTTTTCGGAAAACTTATTTTTAATGACATTTTTCATTAATTTAGCAATAGAAAAAAATTGATATATTTTGTCTTCTATGGCTGAGCTTCGGATCCCCCTCCACGTAAATAATTTTAAAAACTTTTTCAGTTTATTATTATCCATTTCTATCTTTTTAGGATTTGGTTTGGTTTAGTTAGGCTTCTTTGTTTAATGGTAAATCAACCTTCTAAGGCTATTTATTGCCAAATTCATCCTTATTGATGAAGTTTTGTTATACTATTAAAACCATAACTGGGAATAAGAGGGGTTCATGCCTTTTCAAAGGGTATTTGTCGGAAAGGGAACGTAATAGCGTGACAGGAGATCGAATTTGCTAAGATGTCGCAGTCCAGCACGTTAGGTACTACGCCTCGGGGTTTCCCCCACCATTTTTTTTTTTTTTAGTTAAAATTTTATGATGCAGTCTTTTCTCTAGGTAAAATCAACGTAAATCGATCACTCACTTTGCTGCCAGTGGTCTTTAAGGAATTACGATTACGTGGTTCCTAAGAATTTTCAAATTGCTTCAGGGTCCATTTTACGTTGAAGTTATATAGTGAATTGACCCACCACCTCCTCTTTAAAATTTTTGGATGATAAATTATCATCCAAAAATATGATTATTATTAATCATAGCATTTGCGGGAGAGAAGCTTAATCACCCCTCCTTCGTAAAATTCAATTATCTAAACAAAATGTACCATTTTGATAAACACTTTTACGATATATTATTAGCGACGCTAATAAAATTCAGCATGCATTTTTTAATACCGTGTCTGTATACATTGTCTTCTCTTTTAAATTTTGGCCGAAAATTGTACAATTGTAAAAATATTAGATTGTAAATTTTGGCCGAAAATTGTACAATTTTGGCCGAAAATTGTACAATTTTGGCCGAAAATTGTACAATTGTAAAAATATTAGATTAAATTTATGAATGAGATTGGTTATGACATTAACTTTGCGATATGATTCTTATTGAATGACATTTTTCATTAATCGAGCAAAGCAAAAAGTTACATTCATTTTTTGGTTTCTACGAAGGGTCCTATCAATATACTTTTTAAATAACCTGTTATAAAGAAACCAAAAAATAGTAAAAATTATTTTATCATAAAGGTATTTATTGCTCTGTCGGTTAGGGCTGTAGAATACGCCGACTGCTTCTCTGCTGAGGGGTAAGACCCCTCACCCCCGAGTGTCTTGGGTATGACACTAAACAATTTGTGAAGTTCCAGTAATGCTGGAGATTTGGGGAATGCGGAGTACTCCTTCATTGCCATCGCTCTCAGGTCCACTCTGGCCCGAAGTGGTAGCACCTGATAAGGGTCCTATCTATGGGTTAAATAGAACTAAACTGTGGTTTCTTGAGTTTATTGATTTTTGCATTTAAACTGCGTATTTATGCTGAACTGAATAGTTTAAAATAGAACTGTTTTGACATCTAAACTGTGTATTTATGCTAAACTGAATTATCTGAAATAAAACTATTTTGACATTAAATCTGTGTATTTCCCAGTCGGCTGGGGCTGTAGAATACACCAACTGCACTTCTGCAGAGGGGTAAGGCTCCCCCTACGAGTGTCCTGGATATGACACTAAACAATCTGATGGTGAAGTTCCAGTAATGCTGGAGCTTTGGGGAATGCGGAGTACCCCTTCATTGCCATTGCTCCCAGGTCCACTCTGTCCCGGAATGGTAGCAACTGATAAGGGCCCTATCTATGGGTTAAATAGAACTAACTACATACTTATGCCAAACTGAATTATTTGAATCAGAACTGAACTGAATAGCTTGGAATAGAAATGTTTTTGACAATTTAATTGTGTACTTACATTTAAACTGCGTGCTTATGCTAAACTGAATTGTTTGAAATGGCACTGTTTTTGACATTGAAACTACTTACATTAAACTGAATTGTTTGAGATAGAACTGTTTTGACATTTAACTGTGTAAAAAAGTCTGTACTTATACTTAGCTGAATTAGCTGAATTAGTACTGTTTGAATAAACTGAATAGCTTGAAATAGAAATCTTTTTGACAATTAAACTATGTACTCATGCTAAACTGAATTGTTTGAAACTGAGCTATTTGCATAAAAATAAATTTGGCGTTAAATAACTTACAAAGCTTGATATGCCATAAACCCAAACAACCAACCAACCAGCCATAAATGTATTCGTAATTACGAAGAACAATAGCATTAAGAAAAAAAATTAAATCAACTTTATGCAACAGTATCATCGGTACTACATCTGATGTGTGTAAATACTCCTTTGCGTAGTGATACTTTGGTACACTTCACTTCGAGTTGAGGCGTGTGATACAACGCATCAGATGACTCACCGAATGTAAACTTATGTTTATAAATGTATTATAAGAAACATCGCTTTCTAATTAAATAACGCTAAACACTAGCAATCAAATTCTATTCAGCGGCAGCGGACAATACGCAACATCAAAAAGCAAAAAAAAAAAAAAAAAAAAAGCAATATTAAATCAAAGAAACAATATTTTAACACCACATTTATTGGGGCGACCAGCAACAGTTTAGTATTGCAAAAAACTAAAGCAATACAACATTGCACAAGAAACTACAAACTGAATCAAGTCTGATTCCCAAAAGCATACTAAAGCTACAATCAAGGTAACTAATTCAACTTTTAAAGAAAAAATATTCTTAAAGGAACATTTTTATTGTAAATTGTATTATCATGACCAGAAAACCCGGCAAACACTTGTGCATGACATACGGAAACACTGGTTAGCTGGTTTGACCCACCTTAAAGAAGGCCTTGTGCCACACTCGTCCGGTTGGTGGGACGGTCGACAAGTACGGCTGTTTCGACCTTATTAGGTTTCATCAGCAGTGTTTACAATGATCTCTCCCACTAAAGATCGAACCAGCGACCACAGAGCTGAAACTCCACCACTGAGCCACGGTCCACATCGCGCACAAGTAGCGCCAAATGAATTTTTACTAGTAACATTTCAAGCAAAATGACTTCCCTATCCAGTCGGCTCGCTGTTTCCTTCCACTCGCTCACACATACTCGGCAAACAGCCCCGACCTTTCTCGCCTGTTCCACCCATTTATACGGATAACAGACATAGACTAATTCTATTCACTTACAGTTTACGAGATATCGCAAATATTTATTATAGCTATCATGGACACTCCGACTATGGATTAAACATTACCAAACCTGGTGGAAACGTTCAAACTTTTTAAACAATGAATGGAATAATATTTCATTGTAAATAAGAAAAGCAGACCAATGAGTGAGTAACATACTACTACAAATAGGTGACAAAGGACGGAAAAGATACAACTCCTGGCCGCTCACGAAGTAAGCACAAAGTTTGCCTGACATTATCTTTAGTAAATTTTTAGAGCAACTCGAACCGAGAGAAAACTATAGAGTGAATCGTCTTGAATTAATATTATATAGACAGACAGCAGAAGAGTCCCTGGATGACTTTGTGAATAGATGCAAGGGATTGGCTTATATGTGTTCATTACCAGAAGCCGTGATTAGCAAAAACTCAACCCTTATTTCGACACGGGCGAGGTGCCAACTATACAAACAGATGCAAACCTAAAACAGCTTGGAGCTGCATTGATGCAGAACGTCAAACCAACTGCTTATCCATCAAAATCATTGTCAGGCACTGAGAAACGCTATACTTGTATAGAAAGGAAACTTGATTTCAGTTCAAAGATTCCACACATGTCTCTATGGCGAATAATAGAACTTATTATCGCTAGCACCCCAATCATAGACTTCCATAAAGAACTGCTGGGGAAAGACGACACACTCACATTAAAAGAGACACTTCATTTAGGCAAAACCTACGAAGCATTTAGCGCTCTTATAGAAGAATTTAGGTCCATGCAAAATATTACCAACGAAGCTACAAACACTGCTGTACAAGCGATAGGCCCAACAACATGTTTTTGGAAAGCAAAAACTTGCTTCAGTTGTGACAAAAGTCATACAATCCGTCGTGAATCGTGTTCAGCATTTGGATCAACATTCAGCGCATGTGGTAAAGCTAACCACTAAGCAATGGTTTGTTTGCCAAGCAGAGCAAAACAAATACCGATGTCAAGGTTACAAATCCAGGATCATATCAACCCAAAATCACAACATCAACCTCGACACAAGAGGGACTGATAGGAAAAGAGACAACCCATCTAGACTGATACAATGTACAGCACCCAAGGACTAGAACAGCTCGAAGCTCTAACATTTAGCTTTTGCGTGCCTGAACAGAAGTGGAATACACAGACTGCGCTTTGAAATAGGTACGGGTGTCCAACGAAACATACCAGTCACTACATTCCACAGAATGTTCCAGGAATAATTAGATCCCGATGGTTTTCTGAACTGGAAAACAAAAAAGAAAATTAAACTTGTAGCATTCAGTTGAACCCCAATAAAATACTACGGTAGCATCAGCATTCCATGCAAATACAACAGCTCAGACTGGCATAACAGCATTTTCTACTAAGCGGATGTACAAGAACCAGCATTTCTAGGACTACCATCTCGACAAAGTATTTTTAGATACACTTTTTATTTACACTGTACAATAAAGAAAAAATACAAAACACCAAAATGCACCACAAAGCTCTGTGAGAACTAAAATCACTAAAATTGAAGAATTCATCCAGATTTATCCAAACCGCTTTGATAAAATTGGCTCAAGGTCAAGATCCATGAAACTATCTGCCAACAAGAACATGCAACCACATATTGATCCACCTTAGAAAACTTTCAGTCATATTAAAAGACAACATAAAAATGGAGCTTGATAACACGAAACAAAAAAAAAAAGCGATATCATCTGAAAAGTGATAGAACCAACAGACTGCGTTTTAGTCCTCGCCTACTCGCACAAAAAGGATGGGCGTTTAAGAACCTGCCAATCCCCAAGATACGTAAATACAGCACCCAAAAACTACAGCACAAAATGCCTTCAGTGGAAGAGCTATCACATCACTTGGCAGAGGCTAAGATATTTTCCAAACTGGACGCCACAACCCGCTTCTGGTCTGTACATCCGGATAGAAACTTTTGGTTGCTAACAACATTCCAGTTACCCCACGGAAAATACTGTTTCCAGAGATTAACATTTGGATTAGACATTTTCCAAATGAAGATGGATCAAATTCTGGAGCAGATTGACGGTGCGGTAGGAATCGCTAATGGTATCACTGCCAAATCAGAAGAAGAGCATGACAAAATCTTGCAAAAACTCATCAAAGTACGCTAGAAAGAATGGTCTTGGGTTCAATTCAATAGAATACACAATCAGGTTCAAAAGTATACGCTTCATATTCCATGAAAATGGCTTTAGTCTGCTGGATTCTCTTTGATATAGTTTTATTTCCAAAATCGTAATTTCTATTTATGAATTTTTCCGACGACAGCAGGGTCTTCCGGTAAAAATTGTCCAATGAGAGACAAGGACTGAAAGCATTTAAGATCTTTTGCAACTGTTCTCAAATACAATTGCAAATTGAACTTTTTACCAGGAAGACCTATCTTTTGGATTTTAGCACCAGAGGAAATCTACCGGCTAGAATTACCAACACTTGATTCTATGAACAACAGAACAACTGAACCCTTGTAATGGCGGCAATGATTTTAACATTTTAGACCCAGAGAAGATCACTGAGGTAAGGAACATGCCGCCTGCAATGCACAAGAAAGAATTATAAGAATTCTTATCTACTAGTTGACATTTATTCGAAACCTAGCGGACAAGACATACATTCTGAGAGGCCAATAAAAAAAAAATCAATGCGTTTGCGGAAAGAAAACTAAAACCAATGCTTTGAAAGTCTCAAAAAGATTAGCCAAAACCCAACCCTTACTTATTTTGACACGAGTGAGATGTTTACTATATAATGCAAGCCCGAAAGACTTAGAGCTGCACTGATGCAAAACGACAAACCAATTGCTTATGCATCAAAATCATTGTCAGACACAGAAATGCAATGTTTGTATAGAAAGGCAACTTCTGGCGATTGTATTCGAATCCAAAAATCCCACACATGAACGTCAAATTCTGGACGAGCCTGATTACATTTCACATTGCACTAATACCGTTGGGAAAGGTATGAATCCAAATATTCTCCCTCCAGCTATGGGTAAATAGTAGGGCAGACTAGGTTCTTCAGCCTTGGTGAGGCGACTAGTCTAGGAGAAGGAAAACTCTGAATTCAAACCTGTTAAACTCCGCTTAAAAATTGACCTTGTGTCATATCCTGCCTGAGCGGAGGGGTTGGTAAATAGGATGAACGTCAATTCAGAGTATTCACAGTTCACAAGCTACAGGTTATAATGCTACAAAAACCGCCGAGTAGTGTACCCGATAGATTACCATGTAAGGTATTCAAACTATAGAAACTAGATGCACATGAAATACAGACCAGGCAAAGAAATGACTCTAACAGATATATCAAAGCGCCTTCAGTGTACTGAAAATAAGGACACAATTGATCTAGATGTTAGAATCGATCTTGCGAGATTCAGCAGCGAACGCCAGAATGACATGAGAAATGAAACAAGACCCAGTTCTCAATCTATTACGCGAGTTAATTATAACAAGATGGCCAGATTTAATAGCGCGGCTACTGCCTCCAATACGCTCCTGTTTGTCATACAGAGATGAACTCTCAGTCAACGACGATAAAGCCATTTTTATACATATTAACAGTTCTATTTCAAACAATTCAGCTTAGCATAAGTACACAGTTTAAATGTCAAAAACAGTTCTACTTCAAGCTATATAATTTAGTCAACAAGGTTCTAAGCTTTGCTATGTATCACTAACAATTCAATTAAATATCATTCATTTACACACAGTTAGATTTAAAAACAGTTCTATTTCAAACAATTCAGTTTAGCATAAATACATAGTTTAGTTCTCAGGTGTTACCACAGTGGGCCAAAGTGGACCTGGGAGCGATGACAAAGGGGTACTCCGCATTACTGGAGTCTCACCATCAGATTGTTTAGTGTCATATAAAGGACACTCGTTGGGGGTATTTCCTTTCTGTAGAGATGCAATCAGTGTATTCTCTAGCTCCAACCAACTGAACCAACATTTTTGGTGATTCTAAAAGTTCAAAAGACAAAAAAACCCAAAAAAAAACAATGATATTGTCAAGACAATGTCTTATCTTTAAAATTTTTGCAGTATACTTTAAAGAACAGTTGTAAAATATCAAATTAAATTTACTAAATTTAAATCATAAGATTAATTTTGTGTGATAATTGTTTTTAATAATTGTTATTTTTCATTTATTTCACAGTGAAAAACATTAATGTCTATGTTTTATTTACATTTTTTTTTTACGAAAAACAGAAAAAATTGATTTAAAAAAATACAAGTTACATCTTCAAAAGAAAAATGTCAATTATTCATGAAAATGTAATTTCATAGTGAATATGATTATTGTAAGTGATGTACTCTTATGGACCCCCACACATGGCCGTGCAAAAGCAGGACGACCAGCACGAACATACATTCAGCAACTATGTGAGGATACAGGATGCTGTCCAGAAGACCTGCCTGAGGCGATGAACGATAGAGAAAAGGGGCGAGAGAGGGACAGGGATATCCGTGCTACCAGCACGACATGATTATTATTATTATTATTATTGTTATGTAGAACAATAGAATAAAGAAAAAAAATTAGATTGAAATTCACAAAAAATTACTTGATGGTCAAGAAATTGTGAAACTTAGTGTTATGCGCTGGGTGATTTTATTAGTTCATCGTTTTAATTACAAATTTTCAAATTTCTTGATATATATATATGCGTGGTGCATTCAATAAGTTTCCAGACTTTTTTGTACAGGCATTCAAAATGGCAAAAAATTCTGTTTTAAACTTGGAAAAAATGCCATGCGATGAAAACTTGATCTACTGCTATGGCCCAGAGACCAAGAGACAGAGTTCCCAGTGGAAGCATGCTGGCTCTCCCTGACCCAAGAAGGCCAGACAGAGCAAATCGTCACACAAACTTTTGATGATCCCTTTTTTTTGACAGCACTGGCATGATCTACATGCACTGGGTTCCCACTTGACAGACAGTCAACAAGGAATACTATGTTGAGGTTTTAAGGGAGTTCAGCAAGAAATTCTGTTAGAAGAGGCCAGCATTCTTCAAATCGGGTCAGTAGCATTTCCACCAGGACAATGCACCAGTCCACAACTCCATCCTTGTCACAGACTATTTGACTAAGATGGGCATCAAGACAGTTCCTCACCCTCCCTATAGTCCAGACCTTGCTCCCTGTGCCTTTTGCTAATTCCCTAAGCTCAGAGGTTGTCGTTATGAGACAATTGAGGAGATGAAAGAGGCTGTGACGAAGGTCATTGACACGCTTACACAAGACGACTTCCATGGGTCCTTCCAGAAGTTGTTGGAACGGTACAAGTGCATTTCAGCCGGAGGAGATTACTTCGAAGGGAACTAGAGTTTCATGTGTGTACTATCAATAAAAGTGCCCATACGAAAAAAGTCTGGAAACTTATTTAATGATCCTCGTATACATATATATATATATTGCACTTCACATGGCGTTAATATAGGAAAGATATTAATCCAAATATTCCTCTTCCAACTATGAGCAAACACTAGGGAAGACTGGGGTATTTAACCTTGATATGGCAACCGGTCTAAGAGAAGGAAAACTTTAATTCCTACCCTGTAAACTCCGCTTAAAAATTGACTTAGTGTCGCATCCAGCTCATGTGGTGGGATTGGGTGAACACACACACACCACACACACACACACACACACACACACACACACACACACATATATATATATATATATATATATATATATATATTATAAATTCAGAATATATGTGAACCGGATAATATATATATATAAACAGGGTTTGACATTAAATAATCCATAAGCGTTGATATGCCATAAAACTGAATCAAACTAAACCACACACACACACACACACACACACGCACACTCACACACACACACACACACACATATATATATATATATATATTGTGACGAGGAAATATGACACCCTAATACATTCGCTGGGTTGTGGGGGAAGGAGGTGCGACTCGCTGGCCCAGCCAACTATAGTAGTAAGCAGAATAATGGAAAGAAGGGCCTTCTCTCTCCCACCATCTCTATTATTATAAGGTGACATGAGCATGGGAGAACCTCACTCTCTATTAGCTATATATGCGTCGACGGACAAGCAGACCTTCGACCATGATGGGCACTGAGGAAGAAACCGCAAAAAAAACCAACACGTGGTGAATTTTCAAACTATGGAAACTTAGTTGCCATTTAGTCGTCAAAGGGTGAAGACACATAATGGGTTGCCGTTTCTTCGTCGGTGAGTGAAGATACGTCATTTGGGATATGAAAGAAACCCAAATTCCAAAATAATGCCGCGCAGAGAACCCTGGACGTGTATCCTTCTACAAACGCGTTATGGAAACCCAATAACAAGGGGGGAAAGAGAAGAGAATAAATCCCACAAAATCCCAAGTAAGTGAACATACAATTTAAGTATATTCAAATTTATTGTGCCACATTCACGCTGACGTGAACAAAAGACAAATTACGGGAAGAAAAAATAGCTCCGATAAGATAGAGGAGAAATGAGGGAATGTTTCCCCAATGATAAACTTGAGATTTAGAGCACGAGCTCTAAATTAAATCCCAAAGTCCAAAGGAAAGCGGAATGTGTCTATCACTGACGAACTACATTCTCACCTTCCACCATTAACAGATATCAAATGGAGACCTCGTATGGGATACGGATATTTTAGTGGAGGCTCCTCCGAGATACAGAAAGACTTTCTCGCTCCTGACTTTCACCTGAATTGTTTTTTTATCTATTTCTTTCTTTTATTCAATAAAAGAATATTATTATTAATCCTGTATACCCAAACACGGCAGTTCAGAGTCCTTTTTTTTTTTGCTATGGAAGAATTGTATTTGTCGAAAACCTTGTATTTGAGGGGAAAAGCTTGCCAGTTAACTGTGTTGACTTTTAATAATTTACCTATAACTCGCCTAGTGGCTTTGAAATGTTGTTCCGCTAGGGAGTTGGTGATATCTGTAACACTAAATAGCGTTCGGCAAACCACAGCTATCATTGTACCTAGCGTTAACTGGTGGACTTGGTGGAAACGAACAGCATCCTGTAAGCCTGCTGGGTATATGGCGGCGTAACAATATATAAACCACACCACAAACAATTAAAAACCTCACAAACATCACAAAACGGACCATCGTATATATATATATATATTTTTTTTTTTTTTTAACAATAAATTTGTAGGTAACATTATTTTTTAACGAGTCAGAGCTCATTTGTTTGCTCACAATTCAGTGGTTTCAAGTATTGGTATCTAACATTATCCACTCATTTGCTCACAGTTCAATCATTTGAAGCACTGCTGAGTAATATCAATAATTAAATTTAACATTGATCTTTTGTTTTCACACAGAAAAATGCTTTTAAGTATAGTAAATAGTTATATTTGACCCATAAATGGGACCCTGATAGCTACTACCACTCTGGGACAGAGTGGACCTGAGAGTAATGGCAATGAAGAGGTACCCAACATACGCCAAAGCTCCAGGACTGAAGCCTCACCATCAGAAGCAGTTTAGTGTTATATGCAGCACACTTGTTGCGGGTGGTCTAGCCTCTCTGCAGAGATGCAGTTGGAATATTCTACAGCCCCAGCCGACTGTATGTGTGTGTGTGTGTGTGTGTTTTGTCCCAAACAAAAATTACAACTTTTCTCCTGAAGATAATCTAAGGGCAAAACTACTTAATAATAATTAAATGCAATAAAAATAAGTATTTCCCGATATATATATATATATATATATATATATATATATATATATATATATATATATATATATATATATATATATATAATGTATGTGTGTTTATATATAGATATATATCCTAACTTATAATCATAAACACGCTTCTTGACTTGATCAAGGTTTATTACTCACCCTATGTAACTAAGTACAACCCGCTTCCATCGGAGATTAGCTCTGCCAAGTGCCTCTTATTGCCCCGAGAAAAAACTTTCATCTTACTTGACGATTTCCTAGATTGTAGGATAATTTGTTTATAGCCGTCAGCAGCTATTAAGCTCAATATCGAGTCATATCGTTTTTATAGAAATTAATGATTAATATCGAATAAATAAATTAAAGAAAGCACTTTAGAAGTATTTATCGAACCCTTCCGCAGAAATTACTTTTTAATTAGCATTTATCATCTTCCTTGGGAAATTTACGTGAACAAAGACCCCACCCTTTTATTATTAAGTGGAAAATTAGATTGGAAATTGTTTTCAAATTCAAATTAGAGCATTTTAATCCTATTATTCTATCATAAAACTTGCTACGGTAAGCCACTTTTGTTGTGCTACGGTAACATTAAAAATGTGATCATTACAATATAAAGATATAAAGCCATCTTCAAATAATAGAAATATTGGATTGCTTGATGCTAAGGAAGATATTTAATCGAGTCCCTACTCCCTAATAACTAATAACAGTATTCACACTGAACACGACGGAAGGAAAGACCAGATAAACTTATTTACACATATAAGAACATTTAACTGGGTTCTTTAGCCGTTAGTAAGGCAACTAATCTAGGAGAAAGAACACTCTGAATTCAAACAAGCTATTCTTGAAAATTGACCTTGTGTCGCATCCTGCTCACGGCGGAGAGGTTGGGTTACTGCATACAAAAACATTTAACCTTTAATACATTCAATGCCCATATTACTGATATGAAAAAAGAAAGAATATATGAATGTATCCTAACTGATAAAAATATGTACATATTATTCCATGAACAAGCAGCATTTGAAAGTGGTACAAAAATGTCAGCCAGAGACAGCGTCTCTACTGGTAAAAGAACAGAAGCAAAAAGAAATCAAGAATGGGTTTCTCAGATTGTCATGTGACACCCTATGAGCCCCTAACGGTCATGTAAATTATCTAAAGGAGATAATTGTTTATGCATCCATACAGAAATAGTGTTTCTCCCGAGAATTTACTGTATACGATACAGGTCTACATAGATTTGAAATGAATCTCGAGAGATTTGGACCAAATTGGTCGAATGACTCGAACTGTCGTCCTCAGTCCCTTGGAAGGAAAATGTTTTTAAGAAAGAGGCACTGCTATATAATCCACGTTTTATTTAGCGAGTCAGTTGTAGTTCCCAAAAATCTATATCTAATAACTTTTGAATTACTATGATTAATTTTAACAGCAGGCAAACTCTTCTTGGGTTATTTCATGCTAAGAGGTTGGAGAATCATGTTCATTGTACGTTCATGTTTACATTTTTGGTGTTTCTTTAGAGTATTTTGTACACGGTTCTGTCAAATACATATAATTCTTAAACAGATCTATTAGACCCATAGATGGGACCATAACAGGGTCTAATATTCCCTGCTAGAGTGGACCTAGGAGTAATGGCAATGAAGGAACACTCCACACGCCCCAGATCTCGATAACTGGAGCCTCTCCATCAGATACAGTTTAGTATCACACCGAGTACACTCTTTGGGTGGGGGCTTGCCTCTCTGTATTGGTAACAGTTAGTGTATTCTAAGCCTCACCAACAAGGCTTTTTAATTGCAAGATCTACACTTACAATTATTTTTACACACTAGTCCTATTTACCAAATCCTATTTACCAACCCCTCCGCTCGGGCAGTATATGACACAAGGTCAATTTTTAAGCGGAGTTTAACAGGTTTGAATTCAGAGTTTTCCTTCTCCTAGACAAGTTGCCTCACCAAGGCTGAAGAACCTAGTCTGTCCTACTATTTACCCATAGCTGGAGGGAGAATAATTGGATTCATACCTTTCCCAAGCCTAGTCAAGAAAGTGTTCTTATGCAAAATTTCATAATGCATATTTTATGGTTTCTGAGCTGTAGGCAAATTGGAACTTTTGTAGGCAATTTACAGACTTTATACAATAAACACTTCAGTCATGACCTATAGACATACAGAAACATACAAAGATACGCACACTTTCACGTTCATACACTGCGACGTCGATCTTCTAGCGTATAGCTGAGACTGCCAGTGCCCTTAGCCAACCTGAGAGTATATAATTGCGTTAAGTACATGTTGTCAGCTAACGACCTTCATGTTCGTGAAAAGCTGGAATTAAATGCACCAATTTTGACGGAGAACAGCTGACGCTGCAGTGGTTACTATGCCGATAGCGATTAAGTGTACCACCTCTAACACCAATACTAACATCAATATATCTGTCTTTATCACTACACGTGTCAGTCGTAACGCCTCTTTGGTTTTCCAGACACTACTGACACAATCGTATTGTAAATATGTTGACATGGGTTCATCAATTAGTGGAACACCTGAACCAGACGAAAAGCGTATAATGTCATTTTTTTTTTTTTTTTTTTTTTTGTTGAACCAATTTCAAGAATATCTTTATCTGTGTATTCTAAACCAGTGATTCTAAACAAGAGAAATTTTAAAAACGGTCCTAGAGTTGGCGGGATTTTCTGCAGCAAATGATGTACTCACAAAGAAATATAATTAATTGCCGACTGAAAACTGAACCAAGACTTGGAAGTTCGATTTAACAACAGTCTAGTCAGACGGAGCTGTAGAACACATCGACTACACTTCTACAGAGGGGTATGACGCCCCCTCCCCCGTGCATACGAGTGTTGGGGGCATAACATTAAACCATCTGATAATGAGGCTCCAGTCCTGGGGCTTTGAAGAATGTGGAGTACCTCTTCATTGCCATTACTCCCTGGTTCACTTTTACTCGGAGTGACCGTACCTGTTAGGGTCCTATCTATGGGTCAAACAGAACTGTTTAATCATTTACTATACTTGAAATCATTTGACTGAGTGAAAATAAATTGTTAATCTTAAATTGAATTATAAGCGTTAGATAGCAATACTTGAAGCCATTAACTGTGTGCAAATAGAACTATTAGTATTTGATAGTAATACTTGAAACTATTCACTAAAAAATCATGATATATGTATGTATAAACTGGAATTGGCATTAAATAATCATTAAGAGTTGATATGCCATTAAGCCAATTAAGATAACCTAACATTAACTTAAACTAAGAAATAGACACAACGAGTTGTGTAATCCTTAGTCAAGACATATTTTCTTCTACATTTTGCAACTAAAATGTTTTCCCGTTATATAGAATTTCTATTTGTGTTTATGTGAGCCTGAAAGTTTTTGACACCAAAAATTGGCTACAAAGAAGAAAAGATTGAGAAACACTGGTTTACACAATGAGAAATAACAATAAAACGTTGTCATATAAATTTACACAAGTTGAAGAAAGTATTTGAAAACTTTTGAAGAAAACAAGTTGAAGACTATTTGAAATACGGTGAGATTGAGAGTCGGAAATTTTGTCGACTTATTATCTCATCGCAGAAAAGTTTTCTCTAGTTCATATTTCAAACTGGATGAAATTGATAAAAAATGACTGTTTGGTGGCTCTAAAAACTCGACTAGGAAATGGTTGAGAGAGATACGTTACACCACCCGAGGTACCTTTAATGCGGTAATCCTGATGGTCTCCAACACTGTCCTCTGATTTCCAAGTCTTCCAGTCCCTTTAGCAATCTTTTGAGGGTTTCATATGCACCAATTACAAATGGATCCTTCATGTTCCATAGTATTTTTTGTTTTCTTTTTTTTTTAGTTCTCTAGCAAAGTATATTTATCCATCTTTTCGCTTTCTTCAAATTTTATCCTAAGGTCTGCCGGAACAACAAAGTCCACACCTTTTTTTTTGTTTGGCTATCACTAAATTTGGTCGTCTGGCCGAGATTAGGTGATCTGTTTGTATCTCAAAACCCCAGAGAAGTTTATGAGTCCCATTTTACAGGATGGGTTCCTGGTTGTACATATAACATTTGTTTGTATAGTCAAATTTAAATTTCTTGCACAATTCCCCGTGGATCAACTTCTGCACCCAATCCTGTCTAGTCTTATACTCTTTTTGCGCTAATTTACTGCATTTGCTTATCATATGATTGATCGTTTCGTCTCTATCACCACATAACCTACATTAACTATTTTGTTGTGTCTTATTTTTGCTCTAATGTAGTTTTTCCTTATGACGCTGTTTTGTGCTGCTATCAGAAGAGATTCAGTTTCTCTCTTAAGAGTTCCCTTTCTTAGCCATCTCCAGGTGTTCTAGTGTGTAATTTCGTTTGTTTGTCGCTTGAAATGTTTATACAATTGCTTTTCTTCCCATTTTTGTTTTCTACTTATTGTTGATCCTTGTGTTGTTTCTGGTCGCTGTAATCAGTTTGTGTTGTTTCTGGTTGGTTATTATTAATATCATTATTATTCCACTTAAAAATGGAGTAATGGTAAACTACTCTGTTTGTAATACGACGAAATTTTTATCTCTTTATACATTTGTCGGACAGCATATAAAATAGAGTCTTCCGCATTTGTAAACTCAAATTTGAGGGAAATTTTGGTCATTTCATATTTATTAGGAAAAGGCTACATTTTAAAGAGGACACTATTGCATATACTCGGAGATAGTAATTAAAGTCGTTAAAACAGATAATAGAAACATAAATAAATGGTCTTACCCTAGTCTACTTCTTTTTCCACCTTACGGTAACCTTTTTCTTCTGGAGACATCTGAAATATATACTCCGAATGACGAATATGAAAACTTTGTTACCGTTCGCATAGAAGCTGTAACCGAGTGCCGACTTACAAAACCAAGAGCCAAATGTTGAGTTCCCGTGGAGTCAATTGCAGTTCGGAAAAAACTAGGATGAAAAAAATATCCTTACTTTCTAAAAAAATCCAACAAATGCCGATGAGCAGAAACTTAAGAAAGCCTACAGATAACTAACCCATACTAAAAATGAACCACTAGAATACATTCAAGGCCAAATCAATAAAATCAGAAATTCTGATTTACTATTTACTATTAATCATTTGTTTGCCCACAGTTTAATGGTTCCATATATTGTTATGTATCACTAGCGATTCAATTAAACATCAGTCATTTGCTTACACACAGCTAAATGTAAAAACAGTTCTATTTCAAACAATTCTGTTTAGCATAATTACACAGTTTGAATGTCAAACAGTTCTATTTGACCCATAGATAGGATCCTATCAGGTGCTACCACTCTAAGCCAGAGTGGACGTGGGAGCGATGGCAATGAAGGGGGACTCCGTATTCCTCAAAGCTCCAGAGT
>OY757907.1:89666183-89721183 GCA_963585895.1 Sepioteuthis lessoniana
CGATGTGAGTGAAGAGGTATACTGCATTCTGCAAAACTCTGGCATTACTTGGAACTATCAGATGGTTTAACGTCATACAGGACACTCGTTGGAAGGGGCCTTACCCTTCTGCAGAGATGCAGTCGGTTTATTCAACACCCTCAGTAAAATAGAAGGGTGTATTGGTTTTAATAGTTTTTATACGTCTTTAAATTAGTTGATACTATAATAACTAAAGGATCTTGTTTAGGGTGATTTATATTGTTTTAGTTTTAATTCCTTTTTTGTTTTCTCTTTATAATACCTTTTTGTAACATCCTTTTTCATCTTTTTGCAACCTTTTGGCTCCTGTAGCTAACTAACATGGTTTAGAGTGATTCTGAGAATAAAAATCTCATTCTCATTGCAATAATATTATTCACCATCAAAGACCTTTATAAAATCTTCTATGGACTACATCAGACATAATATTATAAACAAAATAACTGGGCGTTTACTTCCCCTTTTTTAGTGCTTTGGTTTGTTTTTTGTTTTTTTATACTTTTTCGCTTTTTTTACAAGTTAAATATATCAATCATCAAAATTGTTAGGGATAGGATCTAATGTCTGAGTTACACTTTCTTATCGTGATGTATATAAAAAATCGAGGTGTCCAATATTCCAAACAACCACTCGACATTCAGAAAAAAGTGACTCATTTAATTCTACGCAAAAATGAAGGCACCAATACCGAATTGAAAAATTGCATGGATTCTCACTGAAATGAACATCCTACTTCGGGGTTTAGGGGGATATGCCACGAGACAATCCCTCAATAACACCCGCTACAACTAATACAACCCAACCCTAAAGTACTGAGGCAAATATGAGTGGAGTGAGGACTTTGACCGGTTTAAAGTATTCAAACACAGGATTTAAATGGTTTTAATGATGGTCTTTGAAATAGAGTGTAAAGAGGCTATTATGTCAGTTGAATATAGAAGTCCTTGTGGTGTAGTGGCTAACGTGCTGAACTGTGGCATTGTAGTATACGAGTTCGAACTCCAGTTGCGTAATGACGTTCTTTTTCCGGACTAATACCCTTGAGAAAGATATGAACCCCTTTATCTCATAGCTTTGAGTTAGATAGAACTCCGATTGTTCTATCATGATGGCCTTGATATTAAATACCCACGAAAGTTGATATGCCATTTAAAACGAAGAAACCAAAGAAAGAATATAATTCAGAAATTAAAGCCACACTAATAGTTTCACGCTTTCACAATCATCTGACAATATTACATATTAAAGAATTGTTTGGATTGGTCTGGTTTGATTGGGTTTATGGCATGTCAACCATTGTATGTTATTTAAAGCCAAATCCTCTTTATACACATATATATTAGATATATGATTTGTAAACACATTTTGTTGATAAAATTTTTAAACAGGCCACAGCTCATTTGTTTGCAGTAAAATGGTTCCAGATATTGCTATTTATAACTAACAAATCAATTAAACATCAGTCATATATCTACACTCAATTAAGTGATCAAACAGTTCTATTTCAAACAATTCAGTTTAGCATAAGTATAGTTTAAATGTCAAATAGTTCTATTTGGCCCCTAGATAGGAACCTATCAGGTGCTACCATTCCGGGTCAGAGTGAACCTGGTACCAATGGCAATAAAGGGGTGCTCCATATTCCCCAAATCTCCACTACTGGAACCTCACCATCAGATGATCTTGCATCATATCCAAGACACTCGTTGGGGGAGTCTTACCCCTCTGCAGTCGGTGTATTCAACAGCCGCAGTCGACTGGGATGTTAAAGACTTGTAAATATTATCTGTGAGTGGTACATGAAAATCACGGAATATAAGACCATGATTCGAAAACTCTGTAGAAGAAAAGACTTAACAAAAGTATCTTCCACAGAGTTTTTGGATCTTCTATGATCTAAAAAGAAACTTTCGTTTTATAATCCGTGATTTCCATGTACTACTCAGCTATAATTTCCAGCACGGTCGGCTGGGGCTGTAGCATGATTTCTGCAACATTGAATTGTTTGAAATAGAACTTTTTGATCATTTAACTGTGTGTAAACAAATAACTGATGTTTAATTGAATTGTTAGGGATACATTGCAATATTTGGAACCATTTAATTGTGTGCAAAAGAATGAGCTAAGGCTCGTTTAAAAAGATTTAACAGCAAAATGTGTTTACAAATCATGTATATTTAATATATGTGTATAAAGAGGATTTGGCATTGAATAACATACAATGGTTGATATGCCATAAGACCAAACCATACCAAACCAACCAACCGTAATTCCAGCTTACCAAGGGCAAAAATCCTATAGAAATTCCCTAGGTTTAAACTGAACATGGCTAAGAAAGAGAGAAATTGAATCTCTTTTAATAGCAGCAAAAAATAATGCCATAAGAACCAATAATATTAAAGCGAAAATTGATAATGCACAACAGATTAATAAGTGCAGGTTATGTGGAGACAGATGAAATGCTTAGTTATATAATAAGCGAATGCAGCAAACTAGACTGGGTACGACTGGGTGGGAAAAGTGATCCACTGAGAATTGTGCAAGAGATTAAAATTTGACCATACTAACAAATAGTATACTCAGAAATTCGAATCTGTCCTGAAGAATGATATGCATAAAATTCTCAGGGATTTTAAAATAGAAGCGGAACATCTAATCCCTGCCAGAAGACCGGACCTTGTGTTGATTGACGAGAAAAAAGAAAATCTTGTGGATTATGCCGTTCTGGCGGACCACTGACTGAAAAAAAAAAAAAAAAAGGATTGACACATACTTGAACCTATCCAGAGAGCTAAAAAATCCGTAGAGCATGACGATGCTGGTGATACCATTCGTAGTTGATGCGCTTGGAATAGTCCCCAAAGGCTTAGAAAAAAAAATAGAGGAATTAGAAATCATAAGAAGAAATGGGACCATCCAGACCATAACATTGTTAAGATCGGCTAGAATACTTAGAAGAGTCCTGGAGACCTGAAGAGACTTGCTGTCACTCAAACTACAGTGGAAGACTACAAGTTGAGGCTGTTGTGAAAATTTCACCCGGAGTGAAATGATGATCAAAAAAATAAAATGAAATAAAGATGAACCGTAGATTAAAGGAAGAATTAAAACCATTCAGATCACAGCACTAATAAAATCGGCTGGGATACTGAGAAGAGTCCTGGAGACCTGAAGGGACTTGTTGTCACTCAGACTCTCGTGAAAAACCGCCAGTTAGAACTAGTATTAACAACTCGTTAAGAATAATATAATGATAAACATGTGTTGCAGTTGTGTAAATATCTGTACGTATATATAGCGCGTGTATATATTACGAGTCATAAGTAGCGCAAAAACTATGATTGAGTACAAGTGGGAAGGAAGGTTTGCGATTAGATGAGACGAATGATGAGATTGATAAGAACTGCTGAAGTCCCTTGTTCTGACGAATGAGTACGGCTCGTAGCTATATAAAAAATGAAAACAAACTTGGTGTAAATGAAATAGGGAAGTAGCGAAGATAGTTATGGATTTCGGGATAGTACAAACAACAAAAGTCTCCACGATGTAGACCATATGCCAGAAAAAAGAAATGAAAATATCAACCATTTAGGATTATCATTTGAATCAAAGAATACTGAATAGGATAAAATGACGATGTAAATAAAATAAAAAAGTCCTTGTTTTCGTAATAGAAAAATTTTTCCTTTCATATTCTATTTGATAAAATTCAAACCATTGACCATTTTACGCAGCCAATGACTACACACGAAAAATAAAAAGACAAGTGGTGTATAATTTACAAAAGTGTTTCTCACCCTTTTCTTCCTAGTGGCTCAGTTTTGGTATCAAAAAACTTTTAAATCCACGTAAGCACGAATAGAAATTACATGCAACTGGAAATTCATTTTATTTACAAAAGCAAAATGTAGCGGAAAATAAAATCGACTAGTCAAGTTTAAACCTGGGTTAAATTTCAGGCGTAAGCCTCCTCTCTTTTCTATTTACCATGAATTACGTTTCTTTGTGAGTGACATCATTTGCTGTAGGCCCATTTTAAAAATTAGTCAGGTTCACATGTGGGCCTTAGGACCCACGTTGAGAATCCGTATTTTATAAGAAAGAAACATAATTACCATCATAGAAGAAGAGATGAAATACATATAAATCGTCACTTCTGTTTGTTTGTTCTTGTTACTTTTTTTAATGATATTAAACCTTTGTGGGTTATTTAATACCAAATCCTTCAAATAGTGATACTATTTAACCTGTAGTTTGGGAGATAAAGAGTTTCGTACCTTTTGGAAGAGTATTATTCCGAAAGTGAATTTAACAGTGCGACTGGAGGTCGAACTCGCTTACTACCAACAAGTTAACCACTACGCTACGAAGACTCCCCTTCGTTCTCGAATAATAAATTCTATATGATTTCAATCATTCTTATTAAATGCAAATAATTTTCAAGTGGATCTATTTGACCCATAACAGGATGGTTTGATTTCTTTGTTTAATGGCATATCAACCTTCATGAGTTATTTAACATCAAAGCAATCGTTGTAGAAGAACTGTATTGGTACTATTTGACCAATAGCTGGGGGATAAAGAGGCTCATAGCTTTCCCGAGAGTATTCAGTTTGTCTGTTAATTCGGAATCGTGACATCAGTCATATTTATAATTACATGGTTTTAAGTAATTATTTCTATATTTATAGTCCCTTGCTTGCACACAGTTACATGATTTCAAGTAACTAATTATAATCCTCAGCAACAACTACAATCTCAAGCAACTATACCTTATAAAAATAATTTACAGCTATCTTGCATCAAGTATTCCCATCGAATACAAATGATTTTTAAACAAATCTATTTGACTCATAGATGAGACCCTAATATGTACTACTTCACCGGGTCAGAGTGGACCAGGGAATAATGGCAATGAATGGGTATACCATATTCCCCAAATCTTCAAAACTGGAATCACACTATTAAGGTCATACCCAAGATACCCCTTTTTGGGGAGAGAGGATCTTATTCTCTATAGGGTATACATTTAGCATATTCTAAGCCCTGCTGACACAACAGATAAAAGAATGAGAGAAATAAAGTTAAGAGAGAATAAATTGGAATTGAAAAGAAACTGAAGCAGGAAAGGGAAAAGACTGAATTATGCAAGGAAAAAGTCAAGGAGCGAGAAAGAGATTAAGAAGTGCTCTCTCTCTCTCTCTCTCTCTCTCTCAATACATATATATATATGTATATATTGTAAAGAGATTAAGAAGTGCTCTTTCTCTCTCTCTTTCTCTCTCTCTCTCTCTCTCTCTCTCTCAATACATATATATATATATATATATATATATGTATATATTGTAACGCCTTGTATTATCCTCACAATGGAATTTTTCATTACCCTTTAACGGGGTCAGATTATGTGACCAAATACGAGATGTGTCTGAAAAGTAACAGGAATGATGTCGCAAACAATTTATTTAAGTTCCAAAGCACAAACTACATAGTTTTCTTTTCATAGTAATCTCCCTCAAGTCTAATGCATTTTCCTATCCTTCTCTGCCACGCTTCTATACACTGCTGGAAGGATTCTTCTGGTATGCCACTCAGCTGCATCGTTACGGCCCGCTTGATGGCCTCCACACTTTCAAAATGAGTTCCCTTGATGATCCATTTGTGCTTGAGGAAAACAAGAAATCACAAAGAGCAAGATCAGAAGAATAGAAAGGTTGTTCCCGTTCGGTGATATTCCTCTCAGTCCTGAACTGCGAGATGCAGCAGCATTGTCGGAGTGAAACATCCGCAATTTGTCCTGCCACAACTTTGGTTTCTTTTCGTACACCGAGCAAAACATATGCCGCAGGATGTCCTTGAAGACATTGATTGATCATCTGGCCTTGTGGCAAGAACCTACTGCGGACGATACCTCCTATATCGAAGAACGTGATCAACATAATACTGACTTTTGATTTTGTCCTGGTTTCTTCGGCCACTACGACGTCGAAAACTTCCACAGACTGCTCTTGAGCTTGATTTCCGGGTCGTACTAAAAAAATCCATGTCTCGTTACCAGTGATAACTCTACGAAGCAAGTCTAGTTCAGTTTGAAGACGCTCGATGATGTCCTGACACACCTGCATGTGGTGTTCCTTCTGATCATCATTCAACAGTCTAGGCACCAATTTTGCCAAGACTTTCCGCATGCCCAAATCTTCTTAACACTGTCCTTTTTCATGTTTAGCAGACTTGCAATCATTCAAAGTTAACAGATGATCGCCACCTACCACCTGCCTTACTTGTTCGACGGTAATTCAGTCTTGATTGTTGAAGACTTCCTGCTCCTGAAGTCATCTTTCATCTCTTCATACCTCTCTTTGAACGTCTTTTGCCCCTCAAAAACGCGTGTGCGAGATATGGTGTTATCTCCATATAATAGTTGATGCATTTAAAGTACTTGTGACAGAGTTTTCCGCAGCTGGACCAAAAATTTCAGGTTTATTCGTTTGTTGATGTTTATTATTCGTTCCTGAATTCTCGTTGTGAACGACCGAAAAAAGAAGAGAACGACCAGAAAAAAAAGAAAAAAAAAAACATGTGAAAAAATAAAATGGTTACAGAAATAAAAGATTACATTAATTTACCTCCAAAATGTTATGTCTGATGATATCACAATTCGCTTGTTCCTCTTTCGCCCATAGCACACTCGACACACCAGTACCGTTATTTTTCAGACAGACCTCACACATACTCACACGTGTGCGTGTGTGTGTGTGTGTGTGTGTGTGTGTGTGTGTGTGTGTGTGTGTGTAAAATAATAAACAAAAGTGATGACAAATAGGAACCTTTTTTGCGTCATTTATATTTGGATTATTCTCAACTAACTTTAAGTCATCAGTAGATGAAAAGTTTTTGCGAAGTAAAGTTTTCGTTAGAAAGTTCTTTTAAATAGTTTTTAAGAGTTGAAATGCTTACGAGAGAAGAAACAAAAAATGAACGGGTATTGTTGCATATCCATTTGTTAAATGAAAATTACTTGCTCTCTCTCTCTCTCTCTCTCTATATATATATATATATATATATAAGCAATCTGACTGACAGTCTGTAGTAGTGTGATATTTCTCTTGATGAACTTAGTGGCACAGCGGAGAACAGTATGTTAGCGTGCTCGCACAAGAGAAACAGAAGAAGCACTTGAAGATAAGCATCGCAACCAGGCATAAACAACAGCAGCTGACTTCGACAGCCATTTTTGTGTCCATTGATAGCTAAACAGCCACGTCCTCCTCGCGACTGAGAGACCTTTATATATATATATATATATATATATATATATATATATACGATAAATACACCGAGAGAAAGAGACCATTATATATATATATATATATATATATATATATATATATATATATATATATATAAATAAGGTGTTTTTTTAAAAAGTGAAAATTAAGTCGAATTTATCGAGACAGAAACGAACAATGAATTAAATGTAAATTTTCTTCTAAATTGTCTCCTCGAAATTTAACTCAGCGAATGAGGCTTGATCTACTGAGTCGTGAGAGTGCTGCATTTGCACAATCCAGTGTTTCGGCAAATCAAACGTATTGGCTTGGTTTCTTTGTTTAATGGCATATCAATCTTCGTGGGCAATTTAATGTTTAAGCCATCCTTATAGAAGAACAGTAGTGATACTATTCAACTCATTGCTGGGGAGATAAAGGATTTTAAATTTTTCCCAAGGGTATTAGTCTGAAAGTGACCGTAATAGAGCAGCTGGAATTCGAACTCGCTTACAGTCCAGCACTTTGGCTACTAATCCATGAGGACTCTACGTGTGAAGGCATAAGAATTTGCACTGACTCTTCAAGTTGCCCAGCTGTTCATACATCTTCATTTTAATTTTATATTTCAAAAAATGTAAAACTTCAGTTTCGGTACTTTTTGATCACACCTCATATTTACCGGTTTGTTGTATAAGTTTAGTGTAATACTAAGGTCATTTTGGAGAGAAGGAGTTTACTCCTCAGAAGTGGGTGCAGTCAGTTTTATTCTAAATTCCCCCAACAAGGCAAATGACGAATACATGTTCACTCCGATTACGTTGAGAACCATTCAGATCACGTGTAACCCATTGGGTAAGCTTTAACACTTTACAGGATTCATGGAGCCAGGTTATTATTGTTTCGTGGGTTGTATTGGACTGTTGTACCATTTCTCGTGCAGTCAACTTTGGAGTTTGCCCAATTACATTTAGAAGTGTTTGGCTGTTGACTGAAGTTTGTCTTTCAGAATATAGGGACCCTTTAAGGGTGAGATCCCCCGACCGAATCTGAGTAAACCATTGGTGACATTTCATGACACTTAAGATTTAATTTTCAATGCAAAAACTCCAAGTCGCTTCGGAAGCTGATGGATCCACCCGAACTCGTAACGCATGCAAGGTCACGTCAATCGAAGAATAATTCAACTGGATATTAAATATTCTTGAAAGAAAAAAAAAGAAAGCTCAGAACACTATATTATATGTATCATTATGTCTTAAACAACGGCTTTAAATTTATCTTAGCAAAACAATATATGGTTTAGTTTTGTTTCTTTGTTTAATGGCATATCAACCTTCGTGGGTTATTTAATGCTCAAGTCATCATTTAGAAGAACAATAGTGGTACTATTTACCAACCCCTCCGCTCGGGCAGGATAAGACACAAGGTCAATTTTTAAGCGGAGTTTAACAGGTTTGAATTCAGAGTTTTCCTTCTCCTAGACTAGTTGCCTCACCAAGGCTGAAGAACCTAGTCCGTCCTACTATTTACCCTTAGCTGGAGGGAGAATAAGGGGGTTCATACCTTTCCCAAGGGTATTTGCCCGAAAGTGAACGTAATAGGGCGACTGGAGTACGAACTCGCGTACTACGATTCCGCAGTTCATCGCTTTAACCATTACACCACGAGGACGAAGAACAATAGTGGTACACTAATTAAACCACAAATGGAGAGATAAGGGGGTTCATACCGTTCCCAAAGGTATCAATCCGAGAGTGAATAGCGAGACCGGAGTTCGAACTCGATATTATGATGTCACTGTTATATTGCATATATGTTATACAGCATATTAACCACAACACCACGGGAATTCACCCCCCCAAAAAAAAACAACAACAAGATACTGGACGTTCCTTCAAAGGCAGTGTATTATCTTTGTAGTATAAACTAATGTAGAAATTCAACTGTAATCGAATACGGCAGCTTGCTGATATTTCTTTAAAAAATGTCGCGTTTGGTGGTATGGAGATAAATCTAAATAAAGTTGTAAATGGTAGTGAAAGATGAGGCAGATTTGATTTATTTGAAAATGTCTCAGCCTTCATAAGATGTAGTTATTTGAGAACAAACGTGTGAACAGTTAAGAAAAAAAGATTTATAAGAAGGCGTAAGTTATTGCGTTTGTATACATCTTCCTGGACCACCGTATTTGAAATTTTTACTTAGGCTTTTCAGTCGGAGGCCAGCGTCTAGCTCCAGAGCGGGGTATCATCTCCTACGCTGTACCTCCCCCAGGAGTTAGATCAGGGTTAATCTTTGATGCCTGCAGTATCCCAGATGGGAAGTACTTAAGGAACTTTTTTATCGTACTTTTTATCGTTTGTGTGAGGTCCCTCATTTTAAACTTGACCTTGTGTCACAATTGTCCTCGTAGGAAGGCGAATAAACACGACTTGACTTTTCTTAAAAATGTTAACCTCTCTCTCTCTCTCTCTCTCTCTCTCTCTCTCTCTCTCTCTCTCTCTCTCTCTGCGTGTTTTTAGAATCAGAATCGTTGACGGAAGTTGAGTGTAAAGCCCTTTGAGCGAATGTATTCTAAGGTTGTTTCACTCGGTTGGAAAAACAAATTAACGACTCTTTTTGTTTCTTTTCTTTTCTTTTCTTTTTTTCTTCTTTTTTTTTAACATTTATATAACAAGGAACACTTGAGATAAACAGATGTCATTTAGGCGGATGCGGTTGATGAAAAGCTATCATTTTCCAGTTCATAAAATGGCAGATACGCGTCAGAAAATTTCCAAGATCTGCTAATTTTGCTTTTTATATCGCACTGATACCAACATGATTTATTGAAAAATAAAAAAGAATGTGGACAAGGCCTTTTACTTGGTGATGTTAGCACACATTCCTCCAATGCATTAAATTTCGATCATTTTCATTATCTGTCAATTTTTGTCTTTCTTTTTTACTTTTTTTTTTGTATTAATACAGGAGTTTTGAAGAATTTGAAATGTTATCAAATAGCAGTAGTTACTTGAAATTATATGATGGTGCATTAATTATTACTTTAGTTTGGGTTGGGTTGGGTTTTATGGCATATCAACCATTGTACGAGGATCATTAAATAAGTTTCCAGACTTTTTTCGTATGGGCACTTTTATTGATAGTACACACATGAAACTCTAATCCCCTTCGAAGTAATCTCCTCCGGCTGAAATGCACTTGTACCGTTCCAACAACTTCTGGAAGGCCCCATGGAAGTCCTCTTATGTGAGCGTGTCACAGCCTCTTTCATCTCCTCAATTGTCTCATAACGACAGCCTCTGAGCTTAGGGAATAACCAAAAGTCACAGGGAGCAAGGTCTGGATTATAGGGAGGCTGAGGAAGTGTCTTGATGCCCATCTTGGTCAAATAGTCTGTGACAAGGATGGAGTTGTGGACTGGTGTATTGTCCTGGTGGAAATGCCACTGACCTGATTTGAAGAGTGCTGGCCTCTTCCGACGGAATCTCTTCCTGAACTCCCTTAAAACCTCAACATAGTAACCCTTACGCTAACCCTAAGCCTTTGGCCAATCAACTGTGGTGTATTGACTTCCTTACTCCTCCCACACCTCTCATCATCCCTCACAGACTCCCTGCCTTCTTTGAATCTCTTATGCCACTCAAAAACTGATGCTCGATTCATGCAAGATGGTCGAAAAGCAGTCTGAAGCATTCCATACGTTTCTATGACATTTTTTCCAAGTTTAAAACAGAATTTTATTGCATATCGTCCTCACATCCAGATTGCATTTTTGAACTTCACCAGCTGTGACAGTCAGGCTTTAGTAGAGTGTATTCTAATTACTGCTGTAGCTGTTCATTTGAAGCTGAAATCATAAAAATTGGTCAGTCATCTCATAAAATGTATAACAATAACATACTGAATTCTCAAGAGTCTATGACAATTTTAAATGCCTGTACACAAAAAAGTCTGGAAACTTACTGAAGGCACCACGTATATTATTGAATGTCAAACCCTCTTTATAGATATATATTAAATACACATGATCTCGTTTGGTTGGATTTTCTAGCATATAAACCATTGTATATTATTTAATGCCAAATCATCTTTATACATATATATCAAATATACATGATTTGGTTTGGTTGGGTTTTATGGCATATTAAATATATGATTTGCAAACATACTTTATTAATAACATTTTTAAACGAGCCTGAACTCATTTTATTTGCCCACAGTTAATTTATTTCAAGTATTACTAAATAACGGTCAGAATTTAACATCAGTCATTTGTTTGCATACCTAGTTTGTATGTTTTCCTTTTTAAATGAGTAAGAAGTAATTTTTTTCGCACACTAGTATTGCTATTGTTTCTACAGTTAAATGATTTCATTTATTGCTATCTAACACTAATAACACTGGTTTACAAAGAAATTGAGGCAAGCACAAAAATACCCGTTTTTACCTAATTTGAGGGTGCTGAATTCAAATTTGAAATCCGTTTTTACTCATCACCTCTAGTTTTTTTAGATATGCATAGTGTGCATTTTGTGCATATACGGTACATAAAGGCGTATATGAATTTAGGGTTAATTCTAATATTGTGAGACTTATGGCTTATTTTTTTAGTTATTATGCACTAAATGTAAGTGATAGCATTACATTATATATATATATATATATATATATATATATATATATATATATATATATATATATGAAGACGTATTTTGAGAGTTAAGGCAGCAGGTCTCAATCCACACTCAGGCAGTCATTGGAAGAGGTTGTCTCGCAGGCGGCGCAGGAGGTTGGTGTCCCTCAACTATCGTGTTACACATCTTTTGGGTTACTTAATATTAGTATTACATTTTCAAATGCACATTTAGTTTTACTTTGTTATATTTTCAGATTCTCCAATGGCTTCAAGCACGTCAAAATTTCGAGGATGCCTCAACAAGCCCAATTCTTTCTGCGTATGTGGGGACTTCACAACAGTTGCACAGCGTCGAACCATCACTTCCCTCCTCAGAACCGCCTACTTTCACTATTTTGACTATAAAATTGGTGATCAGGACAAGTCTTGGACTCCACACATCTGTTGTAAACCCTGCTACAATGGACTAACTGCATGGTTTAATGGCAAGAAAGCGGCTTTCAACTTTGCAGTCCCGATGGTTTGGAGAGAGCCGCGAAACCACGCAGATGATTGTTATTTTTGTTTATCTAATATAACTGGTTTCAATGCATCTTCGAGGAAAAAGATAAAATATCCCAACCGTCAATCTGCTATGAGACCCGTTCCCCATTCAGATGTACCCACACCTCCAGTAAATAAGGATCTTCTTTCCTCATCAGATGAAGAAATGCCTTCAAGGGAGGATTCTGCCGAGTCAGTATCTTTGGAAGATATTAAGTCTACATATTCAGGAACAAGTGGCAATGAGCCACACTGGATCACGCAAGAAGACCTGAATGATCTTGCTCGTGATTTGTATCTGTCAAAACAGCAGTCAGGGCTCTTGGCTTCTCGGCTTAAATAGTGGAACCTAGTCCAGGAAGATGTAAGGATCACCAGTTTTAGGAATCGGAACAAAGACCTTGCTTCCTTTTTCGACATGAAAAACAAGTTGTGCTACTGCACAAACATACCTGGCTTGTTTACGTCCCTTGGTTTACCACATAATCCATCAGACTGGCGTCTTTTCATAGACTCTTCCAAGCGAAGTCTCAAGGATGTTCTTCTGCAGAACGGGAATAAATATCCCAGCATTCCCATTGCACATTCTGTCCATCTAAAGGAGTCCTATGACAATATGGAGCTTCTTTTAGAAGCTATTAAGTACAGCGAGTACCAATGGAGTCAGTGTAGGGACCTCAAGGTCATTGGTCTTCTTATGGGTATGCAAGCGGGCTTCACAAAGTACTGTTGTTTTCTCTGTCTCTGGGATAGTCGAGCTGTATCCCAGCATTACAAGCAGAAAGACTGGGGGTCTAGAAGCACTTTTGTTCCTGGCGAACACAGCCTCAAGGAGAATCCTCTGGTGGACATGAATAAGGTGCTTCTTCCTCCTCTTCACATCAAGCTTGGTTTGATGAAGAATTTCGTGAAGGCGTTGCGCAAAAGTGGTGCTGCCTTCCAACACTTGTCTACTGTGTTCCCAGGTCTTAGTGCTGCTAAGCTCGAAGAGGGCATCTTTGTCGGACCTCAGATCCGAGAAGTGCTGAAGGATACTGATTTTGAGGAGCTTCTTAACTTAAAGGAACTGAGAGCATGAGAAGCATTCAAGCCAGTCTGTAGTGGCTTCCTTGGTAACACACGCGTATCAGATTACCAAGCCTGTATTGAGAAGTTGCTAAAGTCTTACGAGGATATGGGGTGCCGAATGTCACTCAAGATTCATTTTCTCCATCCCCACCTCAACTTCTTCCAGCCAAACCTTGGAACAGTGAGTGATGAGCATGGAGAAAGATTCCACCAAGACATTACGAAGATGGAGAGCAACTATTAAGGCAAATGGAACCCCGGCATGATGGGAGACTTCTGCTGGATGCTCTTGCGTGACATCCCGGAGGCAAAATACACCAGATCTTCTAAGAAAACACACTTTTGACTGTTTGTGGCACTATGAATTGTGTAATTGTGTCATCCAAGTATAGTGATTCAATCAGTGTTCTTTATCTATCCTGTTTTATCTGTTATAAGCTGCTGCAACTCTTGAAATATGCACATATATTCTCTGTTTAGACTATTTAAAAGCCAGAAAACTAGAGGTGATAGAGCAAAACTATTTAGAAATTTAAATTCAGCACACCCAGATTAACAAAAAACGCATATCCCCATTCTTGCCTCAGACCAAAAATTTATTTTTGTAAACCAGTGTAATTCTATTCGATATTTATAATTTGTTTTCCCACAATGAAGTGGTTTCAACCATTGCTATTAACACTAAGTATTCTATTCAACACAGTTCATTTTTTGCACACAGTGAAATCGTTCCAAGTATTGCTATGTAATACCAAAAATCAAATTTAGGTATACATTTAAAGAGTTTCACATTTGCTATGTATTACAAACAATTCAGTTTAACAGTCATTTGATAACACAGATAAATGATCAAACAGTTATATTTCTAATAATTCGGTTTAACGTAAGTCTTTTGTTTGCACTAAATCTAAATGTCAAACTGTTCTATTTGACTCATTGATAGGACCCTATCAAGTGCAACCACTCCGGGTCAGAGAGAAACTGGGAGAAATGAAAGGGAACTCCGTATTCCCCGAAGCTCCATTGATTGGAGCCTCACCATCAGATGGTTTGATGTTATATTCAGAACACTCGTCGGAGGAGTCTTACCCTTTTGCAGAGAATGCAGTCGATGAATTAAACAGTTCCAGCCAACTAGGCTATATCACTATTAAATGATTACACTAAATTGAATTGTTTGAAATAGAACTGTTTTGACATTTTACTGTGTAAACAAAATCTGCGCTTACGCTAAACTGAATTAGCTGAATCAGAACTGTTTGAATAAACTGAATAGTTTGAAATAGAAATGTTTTTGACAATTAAACTGTGTACTCATGCTAAACTAAATTCTTTGAAATAGAACTGATTATTTACATAAAAATGGATTTGGCGTTAAATAACCAACAAAGGTTGATATGCCATAAAACCCAACCAACCAACTATTAGATGAGAATACTTGAAGCCATACAACTACGTGCAAATCATTTGTATTAAACAGGAATAAATGATATCATAAAACTTCACAAGAAAAATTTAAGAACCCCAAAATAGATGTTAGCAAATTATTTGGATTATTTAGGAATAGTTGAAATCATACAACTGTGTGCAAATTATTTGTATTAGATAGGAATACTTGATCATATAACTTTTCATAACGTCTTTTACTTCTATCCGTGAAAGTAACCGGAAGTAATAATTTCAAAAAGTTACCGTAATTATTTGTGTATAATACACTCCTCAAACTTCGGACAACGAAAATCTGGAAAAGAGATCTCGTGTATAATGCTTACTGACTTTTTAGAATTTATCATCATCACCATCATCATCAAATCGTGCTGATTGCACGGATTCTCTTGACTCTCTCTCTCCCTTTCTCTCTCCCTCCCTCTCTTTCTTTCTCTCTTACCATACGTCTCCATCGTCCATTGCTCCTGAAAGGTCTTCTAGACAGAACCCAGTGTCAGTACAGAGCTGAAGAACGTTTGGTTTTTGGTCTGGAGTTTATAGATGATTTTTTGAACACTGGGACCAGAGCTACCGCAGCAGAATGCGTCCCTTTCATTCAACATCTTAATCGGTTTGTACTGACTAAAAATAAGAATTAGCCTAGTGGGGAGACCGGGGTTCGATCCCAGGTCGTGTTATACCAAAGACTTAAAAAAATGTTACTTGATATCTCTTTGCTTAACACTCAGCATTATAAAATACGTATCGAGGGTAAAGTGGAACAATCCAGGGAAAGGAGTAATAGCTACTTAAAAGGGAGCCTTTGGGTCGCCCTCGACTACAGTCACCAACCTTACTTTTTACATTATAGTTTGCATTATGCCCTAAAACACAAAATTTATACAGTATTTTGAGCTAACCCTC
Source organism: Sepioteuthis lessoniana (assembly GCA_963585895.1). Taxonomy (NCBI): domain Eukaryota; kingdom Metazoa; phylum Mollusca; class Cephalopoda; order Myopsida; family Loliginidae; genus Sepioteuthis; species Sepioteuthis lessoniana. The sequence goes on from OY757907.1 coordinate 89,682,078, forward strand.
GAACGTGTTCAAACAAAAATGTAACAAGCTTACGGCGAAAATAAGCTCACATAAGAAAAAACAAAATTATAAACAAACACACATTCCAGTGGATAGTTCTCTGTCAAACACATAAATTTGGAACTAGAGATAAAACTTTCTTTCGGTCATCTCATCCCGAATCTGGTGAGGCATGTGGCCGGAAAAAGTTAATTATATCGTTCTCGTATATGATACGCACACCTGAATTTTGGGGTGGAAAAAATGAACAAATAGTGCATCTTATTTTATACACAAATAATTTCGACAGGATTTGAATTTTCGTCCCATATCTGGGGAGCTTGTTTATCATTGACAGTACCTTTAGCGATATGGCAACGAAGCTTACGGCTGAATGGGTACAAATTTGAAGTTATTTTTTTGTCAATAAAGTCCATAATTTTTTCCTCAATATTGGAAAATAATTTCTTCTGGTTTGGAAAAGAATATCTAAATAATTTTGATTAGTTTGTTTGACGAATATTTTTGAAAATAGAATGTTCAGCTCTTAAAAATGTTTTGCGTCTTATTTATCATTAGTTTATATATATATATAAATAAATATATATATATATAAATAAAAGACCTAAATGAACATCCTCTAAGTGTGCTAATTCCATCATTTTTGCCAAGCGTAGTACATACTCTTGGGGCATATAAGTAAAATGTGATTTTTTAAAAGTATATACGGATGGGCCAGTGAAATTAAGTCTCGCAATTTTGTTTTTTGTTTGTTTGTTTGTTTGTTTGTTTTGGGGTTTTGGGGTTGGACTTTTTTTCATCCCTGAATTTGACCCCCTGTATCTACTACTATTTAAAAGAAAACCGCAGACGACAGAGAATTTTTATTCCTGTAAACACTCACTTTGGTTAAGCGCGAGCACGGACATTCACACAAAAACATACGCACACACATATGCGTGTGTATGCGTGCTTGCGCATGCGCGTCTGGTTGAGAAACGTGCTAAAATGTGTTTTCTTTGCTTGCATGAGTTTACATGGGAGGCGTCATTGTTGATATCATATGCCATCAAGTTGTGATCATATGCAGCCTAGGAACCTAAAGAATACGAGGAAGCTTGTCCTTAGACTCTTATCCCCCCCTTTTTTTTATTGTACAAAACTTTGCTCCCGTTTTATGTTTAAAATGTTTTCTTGAATATTTCCCCCCTCATGCGAATCAGTGGTAAACAATTGCTACGATTATGGGGGTACATATGAAGATATATTTATTTGCCCTCTGAATTATAGTTATACTATATGTATGAGCAGCAACGCAAAAATTTCTACGTATCTTCGTGGGTAATTGATTACCGATATCTGATTAGTAGGCTGGTTGTTTGGTTGGTTGTGTTTTATGGCATATCAACTCTTTTTTATGGCATATCAACTCTTTTTTTTAGACAACTAATATCAACTCTTTTTGGTTATTTAATGCCAAATCCTGTTTATACGTATATTTATTAAATACATATTATTTGTAAATGAATAGTTTATTAGTAGCATTATTTCTAAACGAGCCATTCCTCATTTGTTTCCACACAGTTAAATAGTTGCAAGTATTGCTATCTAACAAAAATATTTTTATTTGCACGCAGTTAAATAGTATTGCTTTTTGTACTAGTTATTCAATTTAACGTAAATGGTTTCAAGTCTAGTAAATGATTAAACAGTTCTATTTGACTCATTGATGGGACCCTAACAGGTACGACCACTCTAAGTCAAAGTGGACCTGGGAGTAATGGTTTGTGAAGCAGTACTCCACATTTCCTAAAGCTCCAGGACTGGAGCCTCACTATCAGATGGTTTAGTATCATATCCAAGACATTTGTTGGTGGGGGTGTCACCTCTCTGCAGAGATGTCGGCGTGTTCTACAAACCCAGCTAACTGGGCTGGTAGATATCTGAGGTGACCTTTATCAGCAAAGAAGGCTTCAAGAGATGATTATTTTGCGTAATGGTTACTGTCGTAGAAAGAAATCTCTGAATTCAAACAAACTGTACTTTGTTTGAATATGTACCTTGTGTCTTAATCCAGCCCGTTGCGGAGGGGTTAAGTAATACATACTTGACGAACTGTGAATCTATTCGGTTTCCGTTGTAACAGCTGTCCATGATGATACAGAGTTTCTGTCTAAGAAGGGGTGAAGAATTATCATTTTGTAGCAAGATGACCAGCAACTGCTTTTTTATCTAAGTTGGGACATTTTAATGTTTTGCTCAAATAAGAATTTTGCTATGATGTGCCGTTTTCGCTACGTTATGGTTACATAGAAACAAATGAGAAATTCATTAAAAGATCGATCGATCGATCGATCGACAGATAGATAGATAGATAGATGTATCTATATATGACAAAAACTTGATTACATTTAAATCGTATCCAGGGTCAGATCAAGGTATTGGTAACTCGGGCAATCACCTCGGACGTCAAGTTCTGGAAGAGGGTGTCTTGTGTCTGAGAAAAAAGTGAGAAAATAGACAAACGAATTATGCTATAAAAACAATGAAAGTATGTTCTTATGTGAACTCAGAGTATTCACAATAGCTAGCGCCTGAGAGAGAAAGTAATTGAGCGAGACGAGGTTGCAAAGGAATTTATGGGTCATATTTGCCTTCCATTTTACGATATGCGAAACCAATTTAGCACCCCCCTCTCTCTTTCATCTTTACGGTCTTTATATTTCTATTCAGAACCTCTCGTTTACTCTCACTTATATTCATCTTTCTAATTATAAAGCATAAATAAATAGCACTTCACCAAAGTTAGCCTTGAGCACCAGAAACGCTGAAGCGGGCTCTGATCGTATTAATATTTTGAAGATATGAACTTTTGAAAAGTGTATTAATTTTAAAACACGCGCACAACCGTTCTTTAAGAAAATCTTATATCATTTATTAGACTTTGCTGCTTTCTACAAAGAAAACAGCAGAGGATGGTGTGACATCTTAACTGATTTCTATACTAATTCATTAAATAACTTTAAAAGTGATACGAATATATACCGGTTTATCTTAGGGCTGTGCAGCGGTCAATGTAGACTACCAAAGTTAATACGTTCATACTAAATTTGGTACTTTGAGTATTTGTTGGTACTTTTGATACCACGCTCGAAATATCTGGTATATTTTACATCTTTTGACAAAATATTCTCATTTGGTTTGTATTTTACGATTTATTTTTGTCAATTTCAAAAGTTTTGTATGTCAAAATCCTACCATGATCAGGGCCAGACCTTCGCTTGTTGAAGCCCGAAGGTATATAAAATTTGAGGCCCTCCTCTTTAAAAAAATTTGGTAAAAAATTTAAAATAATTATACACGTATATATAATTTTTGATGAATCAGCCTTAAAAAATAAAAGGTCGTGATAAAATAAAAGATATTCGTACATGTTACAGAATAGTTTATAGATAAGTCCAGCACTGACTACGATGTTAATGTGTACTAGTTAAATGTTATTGACAGAGAACTCTACCATCTAAATCACGAAATCGAGGATGAAGAAAATGGAAAAAATAATTTTTATATCTACCGGATTAACTTTTTCACAACTGTTCCGGAATTGTCCTGAAAAACAATATCAACTATCCCGGAACTATTTTAAACTCTCCCGAAATTATTAATATTACTTTTTTAATCATCTGTAGTTTTTATTAGCATAATTAAAACACAGTTAAAACGTTTTGGAAATAAATAATATTCATTTGGTCTATTTAGTCTTATAATTGTGGTTACCGTGTTGTTTTTTTCGTTTATTTTGCTTTTTTTTTTCTTTTCTTTTCTTTTTTTCTTTTTTTTTTTTTGCTTAAGGAAAAATGAAACATCAATTAGACAAGGAAGGTTTTCCTTTCAAAAAGAAGAAAAAAGACAATTTTAGCTTGTGCAAAATAAAGGCAACTTTTCAAGTCATTAAAGAAAGTTCAAAACAATATTTTTGATTGATGATATAAAATATACAGAGCATAAGAAATTAAATTAAACCTTATCATTTTAGTTTTAAGTTCATATCAAAGATTAACCGTTAAAACCAAAATACTAATGAAAAAGAACTATGCGACTTCTATTCTTTAACTCGTTGAAAAAGAACTTTTTCACAGATTTGTTCAAATTTTAAAAAATGTATCTCAAAATGATGTACAAATCCGCGAAATTTTTCATCCTTTATTTCTCGGTTTTAAAGTTTTTTTTTTTTCATTTGACTATCCCAAGGAGAGACCCAACAAGGGAGGCTCAGTGTTCCCAACAAATGTTCTAGTGTCCTAAGCGACAATAATGATATAGATAGAAATAAAAGTAGAAGAAATATCCTTCTAATTAGCTTATATTGGAATGCTTGATGGTAAGGAGAATATTTAGTTGAGTCCTTACTCACCAAAGATCAAAATATTAGTGTAGGGAGACAATAAATGATTACCTCCTTAAAAGAATGGGCAATTCCCGTTAAGTGTCATGTGAGGTGTCACATGACAGTCAGAAACCCCTCTTTTGATTTTTTCCCCTCTGTTCTTTGAATCATAAACTGTTGTTTCCTGCCTCTGCTATGGAACAGTAAAGATACAAGATTATGGTTATTTTACCTTCCATCATCATAAATAAGCCCGTGAAGGTGCCCGTGGTGTAGTCGTTATCGTCGTAGGAAATGGACACGACGACACGAGTTCAAATTCCTGGACCTGACTGATTGCATTTTACATAGCACTAATACCCTTGGGGAAGGTATGAATCCAATTATTCTCCCTCCAGCTATGGGTAAATAGTAGGACAGACTAGGTTCTTCAGCCTTGGTTAGGCAACTAGTCTAGGAGAAGGAAAACTCTGAATTCAAACCTGTTAAACTCCGCTTAAAAATTGACCTTGTGTCATATCCTGCCCGAGCGGAGGGGTTGGTAAATAGTATCATCATAAATAAGCCTCTTCTATTTTTGGTTTGGGTTGTTTTGATTTTATGGCATATCAACCATTGTAGGCTACTTAATGCCAAATCCACTTTATACATATATATCAAATATATAGGATTTTTAAACATATTTTGTTGATAACATTTTTAAACGAGCCTAAGCTCATTCTTTTGTACACAGTTAAATGGTTTCAAGTATTGCTATGTATCACTAACAATTCAATTAAACATCAGTCATTTGTTTACACGCAGCTAAATAATCAAACAGTTCAATTTCAAGCATTTCAGTATAGCATAAGTCATTTGTTTACACACAGTTTAAATGTCAAACAGTTCTATTTGACCAATAGAATTGTCTCTATCAAGTACTACCATTCGGAGCCAGAGTGGACCTGGGAGCGATGGCAATAAAGGAATACTCCCCGTCCCCAAAGCTCCAGTATTACAGGAGCCTTACTATCAGATTGTTTCATGTCATATCTTGGACACTCGTTAAGTGGTCTTACCCCTCTGCAGAGATGCAGTCGGTGTATGCAGTCGATTGGGCCGTTTTCTATTTTTGTACCCTTTTTACGTACTGTTTGTTCATAGAACAATATATGGATATTTCTAGATGTTGGACACGTTTTTGTATTCCTTCAATACTTCTTGAATGTATATTATGTGTAGATCAAATGAATGTATAAATGAGTTCAGCTTGTCTTTTCTTCCGTTTATTCAAAGTTTGTATATCACGGATTTATTAATGTCAATATTGATCCTTGGTGAATGGAGACTTGACTAGATATCTTCCCTACCTCCAAAGATACCAATATTAGCAATAGTGTATCCATTATATACTAAAACTGAACACAACGGAAAGAAAGACACGATAAACTTATTTACACATACTAAAATATCTAACTTTTTATATACATAATATGCATACGTACAAGTAGAAATAATACAAGATGTGTTTTATGGTAAAATTATACACCTATGTTCTATGAACAAACAGTATCTAGTAGGCGCATAAAATCGAAAAAGGCTTTTCTTGATAATAGAGCTTTTCCGTCCTCTGGGAAGCACGTAGGCAAAAGAAGTTGAGAATGAGTTTCTGACACTGAACGAACATGGCAATAATATTGCAGAAAAATCGCGAAACCCAACCTGAACCTGTAGTTGTTATTATAAATTTTGCTTAGACTCACACATAACTGTTAAGTTACTTGCAACACTTGCTGTTACTACGTTGTCACCCGGCAGGCCATCACGGCACCAAACTTACATCTGTCATCAAATCTAAAATGCAGAAAAAGACCCCCCGTATGTCATGGTTTCTAGAAATATGTTTCCTTATTTTGCCGCCAAGAGTTGATGAGACTGAACACTAGCTATCTCCCATTAGTCAGTAGCAGTCCAACAGCCGAAGAATACTGACGTTAGTTGCCCCACTCCAAACCAAAAATATCAGTCACAACATTTCATAACGGCAACCAAGTTTTATTTTCTAAGAAATCCAGGACTGACATGCAAGTAAGCAATTAAAAAGGATGCTAAAACATTTACGTATACAGTATGCATACAAAAATTAATACTCACACAACATGCATTAGTTAGGGGGATGTCCTCGTAGCCTAGTAGACTGCGACTTTATAGTTAGCGAGCTCGAACACTAGTCGCGCTATTATTATGTTTACTTTCACGCTAATACTCTCGGGAAAAGGTATGAATCCCTATCTTCCCCCCACACCGCTATGAGTTAAATAATGCTACTACTGTCCTTCTACAAGTACTAAGTATTGGTATTAAGTAACCATGCCATTAACAAAGAAAACAAACTAAACCAATGCATGAGTAAACTTTTACTTATTACAATAATAATAATAATACATAAAAAAGTATGTTTCAACTCAAACCCCACCCCCCGTTATTTGTTTGATAATTTGCTTGTTTTATTTATAACTAATTTCAGCATTAACCTTTTTATCACAGCTCCCGAAAAAACTCCTCTGTTATATTATGAAACTATATTTCGTTATGAACTTGTTACGCATAATTTACTACAACATTCACGCTACCCTCGTAACAATTGCTTACAGTACCTGCATCTAATCAGATTTATCACTGCTTAACTTGGGTAATCTGGCAGAAACAAGTACTGTCAGCATGATTTGAGTCTAAACTTATAGTTGATGCCATTCATTTAACATATACAAACGAAAACGGTATTTATTTTTGTAAAATTAAAAGTTTTTTTTTTATCATTAAATGCTCTCCCTTTGCAAATAATGGCCAACAATTTCGTTAAAATATGGATCACTAGACCACTGACACGAATGATTTGTTTCATAGTAGTTAAAACCAGCCATAAATTTGGGGCACGCTGATAACAAAAGAATGATACATCACTGTGTCGTAAATTATCAAAACAGCATTTATTAGGTCTTTAATTTTCCCTACCCAAGACCACTTACCTAACCAAGGCTACAGAGCCCAGTCGGTCCTACAGGCGCTTAGCGTAACGGTTATGATTGCAGAAAATGGAACTGGCAATTGGATAGGTGAGCCTATTTGGTTTAATGGCATATCAACCCTTGATGGTTGTTCAATGCCAAATCCTTATATACATATATATATATATATAATTTGTAAATGAATGGTTGGTTGATAATTTCGTTTTGGATTTTTGAGTAATTCGGCAATTGGGGTTCAAATTCTGGACGAGGCTGTTTGTGTTTATGTCCTTAGAAAAGGCATGAATCTATCTGTTCTCTCCCCTGTTATGGTAGATAACGTGGTTTGTTTGTTGAGTTATATGGAATATCAACCCTAATGGGTTATTTAATGCCAAATCCTGTCTATACATATATATTAGATATATATGATTTGTAAACGAATAGTTTGTATATAACAAGTAACGTATGGTTTTTAGGCAAACAAGTAGCGAAAAGACTGTGGGTAAACAACCCGGAGCACATTTGTTTACACGCAGTTAAATGGTTTCAAGTATTACTATGTAAGACTAACAACTCAATATAATATCAATGATTTGTTTGCTCACAGTTAAATGGTTAATCAGTTCTATTTAACCCATAGATGGAACCCTAACAGATATTACGATTCTGGATCAGATAAGACCTTGGAGTAAAGGCAATAAAAGTGTACTCTACATTACCCAAAGATCCAGGACAAGAGCCTTACCGTCTGAAGAATTCGTGTCATATTCAGGACACTCGTTGGAAGGAGGGCTCTTACCCGTCTGCAAAAGTGCAGTTAGCATGTTCAACAGTCCTACCCGACTGTGCAGCTATGAGTAATTGTAAGGTTCTTTAGCCTTGGTTAGACAACCAGTCTGAGAAAAAGTGTAATTTCAAACCAGCTGTACAACGCTTAGATACTAACCGTAGAGGGGCTGGCTAAATACATACTTTGAATATAATTAATTCTTAAAAACAAAACAGTTTCTTAATACCTTCATTTAGTAAGAAGATACTCTTATTTTTTTACTAAACATGTGAGATTAACTACTCTTACCTGCAACAATCTTTACACAACCAATTGGAAATTTCACTGAAACATTTTTATTAAATATACAACGTAATGACCAAAGTGCTGGACTGCGGCCTCGAATTAAGCAAGTTCGAACTCTAGTCGCACTATTACGTTCACTTTCGGACTAATATCCGAGTATGAGCTCAAGTATGAGCTCTTTTATTCCCCCTGCTATGGGTTAAAAAATATCACTGCTCTTTTACAAGGAATGTTTTGGCATTAAATAGCCAAGATACCGAAACCTGAAATATACAAGATGTATAATTGAAATATATATGATGAATAAGAAAAATAAATAAGACGAAAAAAAAAAAACAATCAGATACTTGAATTTTTTAAAATTTAAAATGATTAAATTCACATAGTTATATATATGCTTTCATCTTGAAAACGATACGCGCTCGAAAAAATCTGAATTCAATTTTAGAATCAGTGTGAAAATGCTATCCAGCACACACAAACTTCACTCTAATGAGAAATCTTTGTAGAGCAGTGATATATATATAAATGGCTATGTTCTTCCGGAGTCTAAATTCAAATGTTAACGGATTTAATCCAAAGTGAAAACGGAAAAAAGTAAAAGCGGGGAAGGAATTTACAAACAATAAAAAAAAAAGAAAAAAACAGAAATAGGGAAAACTGAAACGGAATATTTGTCCCCTTATATTTTTTAGTAATTCGCATATACCACTTACTATCATATGTGTATTTATTTTGATGGGAAAAAATGGCAGCCTATCCGCTATATAGCAAATTAGTATTATAACTGGTAGAAATCACGCCACCCCTATCATTTCCCTTTTGGCCCACTGTGCCTCTCCCCAAGACGAAATGGCGGAAAAATGGCGTGGCACAAATTCTCCAATGAGTTTTGTTTTGCCTACCCATGAACACTTGCCCAACCAAGGCTAGAGAGTCTAGTTGGTCCTGGTTCAAAAATAATGAGGCGCTCTTAACCTAACGACGAAACTGTTTGCATTTCACTCCACGCTAATGCCCCAGTGAAAAGCATGAATTCATCTATTCTTCTCCTAGTTATGGGTAAATAGTAGGGAAGACTGGTTTCTTTATTCATCGAAAGGCAACCAGTCTAGGAGAAGAAAAACTCTAAATTCAAAGAAACTGTACTCTACAAAAAATTGACCTTAAGTTGCATTCTACTTGAGTGAATAATACTTTGACCCTCTCTTTCAGTGCAGTCGTAACGTTTTACCGCGGGACTGGTATTCCCAGGACCAGGCTATCTTCTTCCTGCTCGTGGACAGGCTGAATGGAACTGAACCGATATCACACTCTTATCCTAGCCTGAATACCAGAGAGTTAGTTCCGGCTTCATTTCAGCAGATACAATTTCATGTCATCGGCTAATGATAATACCAGCTTTGGCATCATCATTAGTCGATCAAATGAAATCGTATTTGTAAAAACAAGACTGATTCAGTAGTGTCAAAATAAACTTCGTAAAGAACAAATTATTGCATCATCTCCGATCCCTCCTATAGTCCTTCCCATTTAGCTTCTCCCTTGATTACTTCAACAGAAGATTCAGTTGAAATAGGCTAATTATGTTCAGTTCCGTGTGTGTGTGTGTGTGTGTGTGTGTGTGTGAGAGAGAGAGAGAGAGAGAGAGAAGTCTCTCTTGGGAAGAAGGATTGTTTGTAAAAAGCAAAAATAAAAATTTTACTCATCATTAGGTTAAAGTATTAAACCTTAGAAAAGATATGAAATCATCCGTTCTCCTCCTCCCCAACTATTGCTAAATAGTAGGACAGATGGGTTTTTAGCCTTGGTTACGCAACCAGTGTTGTTTAATTGATTGGTTGATTTTAACGGCATGTCAACTCGTCTTTGGTTATTTTATGCCGAAAGGTTAGGGGATTACGTTCTTTGTACATCTATATTCACATTTATTGTATGATTGTTTCAGAAGAGATTTTTGCACACAGTTATACGATTTGCCCCGTCGGCTGGGGTTGTAGAATACACCAACTGCTTCTCTGCAGAGGGTTAAGACCTCCCACCCCACCCCGCCAACGAGTGTCCAGGATATAATACTAAACAATCTGATGGTGAGGTTCCAGTAATGCTTTGGGGAATGCAGAGTACCCCTTCATTGCTATCGCTCCCAGGTCCACTCTGACCCAGAGTGATAGCACCTGATAGGGTCGTATCTATGGGTCAAATAGAGCTAAACTGTGCCCTTCTGCTAAACTGAATTGTTTGAAATGGAACTATTTTTGTATGCTAAACTGCATTACTTGAAATAGAACTGTTTTTGACATTGAAACTGTACTTACGATAAACTGAATTGTTTGAAATAGAACTGTTTTAATATCTAACTGTGTGTAAACAAAAACAATACTTATAAACTGAATTGTTTGAAATAGAAGTTTACATGTTTGAAAATGGATTTAGCATTAATAACCTACAATGGTTGATGTGCCATAAAACTAAACCAAAGCAAATAGTTATATGATATCAAGTATTCCTGTCCGATACAAATAATTTGCACACAGTTGTATGGTTTCTAGTAATCTGACCTAATAATAATGATTATATGGTTCCCAGTAATTGTTCCTATTTAATTATAGACATTTGTTCATACATAGTTGCGTGGTTTTAAGTATTCTTATCTAATGCTAGTAATCATATGGTTTCATTTAATAATTTCTATTCAATAATAGTCAGTTGTTTGCATTGAGTTGTGTGGTTTCAAGTAAATAATAATCATTTGGAAATAATTATAGTTTCAAGTAACTATTTAAAAATCAAACGATTTACAGTTATGTGGTATCAATTATTTCAATTTAATGCGAATAATTTTTAACAGATCTATTTGACCCATAGGTGTGACCCTAACAAGTACTACTACTCCGTTTCAGAATGAACCTGTGAGGAATAGCCATGAAGGAGTACTCAACACTATCCAGATTTCCAGAAATTCAGACGCATTTTAGTGTCTTATCCAGAACCCACCCATTTTTTTGGTGGCAGGAGGTGACCTTACCTCTCTGCAGGGATATTGTCAGCCTGTTGTACCAGTACCAGTCTAGGAGAAGAAAACTGAATTCAAACTCCGCTTAAGATTGACCTTGTGTCACATCCTACACGCGGTGAAAATACATACGTTGAATTATTAGGAATATAAATTCGATGCATTCATTACCTTTTCTGATATTTAACCATGTCATTGCTTCGTCCGACTATAGTCGAATTACCTACTGCATTCCGTTTCCTAGTCCGAAAATTTTACGAAGAGGTTTCTCGTTATTTTGATACGAAATTCGACTGTCTTTTTGGTGAAGACAGCCAATAATTACAGACGCTAATTATGGGGGAAGGAGGGAGAAATTTATCGATTTTATTCAGAAAATATTCTACAGTTCTGACACCAGTTCATAATATAGACTTTGATTATCATAACATTTTATGATGACTTAAATGTTGTGCAGTAATTCTTTCAGAAGTTGTCGTGTTGTTTTTTTTCTTTATCTTTTTATTCAATTATTTATTTATTTTTCAGTGGTGAGGTGGTTGTTTTTGTTTGCTTTTTTTGGGGGGGAGGGGGGTTATGCTGGAGGAGTCTGGAAAATGTGACTTTTGGACCTACCGAAAATTGGAAAATGCTGTTGCGAAAGAGTTAAGATGCTTGATAAGAAAAACTAATTCGATGTCTTTTTTTTTTTTTTTTTTTTGTAAAACTTATAAAACATTGGAAGAATTTTACTGTATCGTTCGAGCAATCTGTTTTCTTATATCCAATTTCTACATTTTAAACTGCTGATATGTTTTAGCATAAAATAAATTCCTTTGCTTTATTGTCTGAGACGGTTTCTGCTGGGTCGTATATAAAGTTGCTCGCAAGTCATTTCAATCATCGCTTAACAACTGCAGTTGGATACTGACGCCTACTTTCAATCCCAACTTTCCCATCTTGTAAGGAAAAAGATGTGACGTGTATTGCTGCTACCAAAATAGTGTAGAGAACAACGTTGTTTTGTATGGAGTCCGTCGATTCTAATTCTGATGCGCAGTTGTTGATTTTTTTTGCAGGTTTATAAAAAAAGAATTTTTTTAAGAAAAAAAAAACATATTTGTGAAGCATCTCGGTATATACACGATGTCAGATTGTATTATGCATATCAATATTTTCTCAATAAATTTGTTATTGATCAATCGAAAAGCTTAGTAAATAAAAGGAGCCTCGCTTAAGGTAATGGTTAACAAGTTAGGCTAGAGGACAATTACAAGTGAGTTCAATTTTCACTGGGTATTCCATGCCTTCTGACCTTGTGCCAAACAAAGCTAAGCTTTATAAACGACTAGTTATAGTTATATAAGTAATATATCGTGTGACTTTCAACTCATGGTATTTATTTGAAGAAATATTTACAATAATTTGTTTTGAGGGTGTCAGGTTTTATTATGCAAACAAAGTGTCTCATAAATCTTTATTCATAAAGTCAAAAGATATAGGTCACTGAATTATACACGTGGTCTTAGCCTCACAAGGCAAAGTTGTGAGTTCGAATCTAAGAGGGCGTAAACTAATGTAATATTTTCGAGTATCTCAAAATTTTGTTACTTGATCCCGTACAGGACTCAAAGACCGTTGATCATCAGTTTACGTTTGGGTGATGGAAAGAAGTTGACAGACATCTTTTATGTTTTAGATCCCCACATTTATTACGGTGTTGCCTAAAAGAACTGGCCTCTTCAGTTTATAGGCAAAAGTCTTCAACCATCATATTGGTCGAAGTATAAACTCTTTAACGAAGGCATTTAACGGTAGCTCAAAGAAAGTTGAGGCTAAATTCTAAGCCCCAATTGTGCCATTGCTTCACTTCGAGTCTGGATCCCGGCTGACTTTTAAGTAATTTACAAAGCCCTTTGCTTAGATGTGGGACAAGGCCGTATGAATGTGACACCTAATGAGATTCGAACTCGCTCGTGAAGGTTTGCAAGTCTTCCATGCTAGCCCTTACACCACCCGAAGCACCCCAAATCTATTAAGCTTTTTGCTTAGATATCGAACAAGGCCGTATGAATGGGGCACCCATTGAGACTCGAACTCACTCGTGAAGGTTTGCGAGTCTAGATTACTAGCCATTACACTACCCAAGCCATCCAAAATTTATTAAGCTCTTTGCTTAGATGTGGCACAAGGCTGTATGAATGTGGCACCCAATGAGACTCGAACTCACTCGTGAAGGTCTAGCTTGCTAACCATCACACAACCTGAGGCGCTCAGACATTTAGAATCTGAATCCCAGACCCTGTATCTGTTATAACACGATATCTCTCACCTAATCAGAGTACAACTCTTTTACAAATCTCTATTTCATCTTGGTTTTTTTAGATTCCCATACCAGAATTATTCACTTATAAACTCCAACTTGTCAATCTTCATTTCCATAAATGTTTGACTCTGGGATTGCTTGTGCGTTGCAAGCTTCTACACCAGTACCTCACTTCTTTTCACTCATCTCTTCAACCATTTCATGAATTATTCAAATATTTACTTGGATTTTCAATTAATAGTTTCATTACATTGAAAGACAGTGTAGACATTCTGTACAAGTATAAACACACGCTTATATTCATGGGCTGCGTTATACTACCATTGTTGTTTAACATAAATGGGGATAAATGGGAAACAAACTATGACACAACAGCATATCTTGGATACCAAATTTCTAAAGACCCAATTTCACCAGACGTAGATCTGATAAGGACAATATTGGAGGTATCTCCACCCACACACACACACACACATATATATATATATATATATATATATATATATATATATATAAGGATTTGAATCCTTTTTAGGATTAAACAATTTGTATTACAGATACTTTGCCAAAATATAAGGAGTTAAAGAACTCTTTGTTGGTTTATGTAAAAAGAATAACGAGTTTAATTGAGCACAATGGCAGAATATAACGTGAAAATTTAAAGAAAGTACTAACTTTAAAAAAACGCTGAAAAATTTTTATCCTAAAAAAGAAATGACTTTAACAACAGACACAGGTGAGCGTACCGTTTCAGCGATTTTGCCTCAGGAAGGTCATCCAATCATATGCCTTTCCAGAAGATCAACGTCAGCAGAAGCTAACTGTTTAAACATTAAAAAAGCATTTGCTATCGTATTGGAGCACAGATACTGTGCTCCAATATGATAGCAAATTCTACCAATTTTTATAGAAAGAAATTTTCTGTTGAAACCAAACCATAACTCTAAAAAGAAGTTACTGAAAGTCACATCTTCCAGGATTTTAAGTGAGTTATAAGATTCATGACCTTTGATTTTGACATTGAATATATGAAAGGAAACACTATTCCATAAGTTGATGCTCAATCAATTTCAACAATAAATAAATAGAAAGATCAGACAATTCAGAAGGCAAAATATTACATAGGATAGAAACTGATGTATTACTCCTAAATCGTCTTACATTTGAAACATTACCGAATCCAGTACTAAGCAAAATTGCAAATAGAATAAAAAGAAACAAACGGAGTGATTGTTCTGGGCAGAGAAACCTTATAAAGAAACAAAACAAATTAGCTATAGGGAAGTGTTTTATATGCAATGGAGATATGTTCATACCACCAGAAAGATTTAGAAAAGATGTAATAAAATGTGTACACGTCGATGTTCATTGTAAAATAACAGCAACACAGAGACGATTAAAATTAGAGGCGTAGTGGCTGGAGCAAACATGCCCAAAACATGTGCAAATGAAAAGAAATTTCAGCAAACCAAGATATACTCATGGCCTTAAGAAAAAGAACCACGGAATTGTGTCCATATGGACCATGCGTATGATAGAGGCATAAAACTATTTTTTAAGTTTTGGTCGATTCATTATCTAGGAGACCTAAAATCGTTAGGGTTCAGGATAGGAAGACAGCCTTGGTAAAACAAATATTACGAGTTATATTTTCCAGAAATAGGGGGCCCAAAACGTTAGTCTCTGACATTGAACCAGAATTTTGTGATGAAAGTTGGTGTTCATGATTAAAACAAACACCACCATATCAGCCACAATCGTGTGGAATTGCTAAAAGAATGGTGCAGACTATGAAAATGGGTCTGAAGGCATTTCCAGAGATACCATTGCTAGCTGCCTACAGAGATTATTATTTACTTATAGAACCATTCCACGTGCAGGTAGATTACAAAGACTATCAGCATTGATAGGAAGACAAATTAGATCTATAACAATGTACATTCAACAAATGAAAATATGGTACAAAAAGACAACGAATATTGCCCAGAAAAGGCAAACTTTATAGTGCAAAAAAGACCTAATACAGCAGTATTAACAAAAAATGGGCAGAATTTACTGGCTCACTCTGATCAAATAAGAATCGACGAAAACGTCAAGATGAAAGAAGAATCAGAAAGTAAGAAAGAACATGAGCGGGAGGAAAGGATGGGCGCTTCTAATGACGAAAGCGAATACAGTAGGAGAGAGAGAGAGAGAGAGAGAGAGAGAGAGAGAGAGAGAGAGAGAGAGAGAGAGAGAGATCCTAAAACAGTTAAGAAAAGTACATACACCCTCTTCGTTTCCGAGTGAAATATGCAAAATGAACTTATCTCATTTTGCTTAACAATAAAGTGAAATGACTGCAAATAACAAGTCAGTCATCACTCAAGTAGAAAGAAGAAGAAGAAGAAGAAGAAGAAGAAGAAGAACAACAACAACAACAACAACAACAACAACACTTTACATCAAGATTATCGATAACTGCAATAAGTTATCTTTGGCACAAGATATAAAGAACTTACCGAGAAACGAACTCATTACCTTTTGAAACTGCTATTCCTACTTGACGATTACTGAAACCACTTTAAAAAAGAATAAAGATTTAGACCAAATATTTTTTAATACGACAAGCAAAGTAAAAAGGTATGCAGACTGAGCTGATAAAGATAAATAATCACTGACAACAGTTGCTATGACCGCTGGAAATGTGAAATTATTTGAAACGTTTTCTTTCTGGTATATTTTTTATTGTGTTATTTTTCAAATTTTAATTTGATTGCCATACTTAAAAATTTATTACCTTTTTTAATTTGCTTGTCGTATCTCTTATTTGCTTGCCTTACTTCTTAATTTGTTTGGGAAATATATTTTGCCATTTAAATTATAGACAATTGAAAATAAATTTTAAAAATTCATGCTTTTTCATTCGATTCAAACCTTATACTACAGTTAAAAATTAAAGCGAGTATTGATTGATTTTAACGACTTATCAACCCGTCTAGGGTTATTTTATTCCTAGTAGTTAGGAAATTGCATTTATTGTACATTTATATTTACATTTTTATTTACATTTTTGTGTAGTTGTTTCTTAAGAAATTTTGCACTCAGTAATACGATATCAAATATTCCTATCAAATACAAATAAGTTGGAGGTGCTCGTGGTGTAATGGTTATCGCCGTAGGAAATGGACACGGTGACGCGAGTTCAAATTCTGGACGAGACAGATTGCATTTCACATTGCACTAATACCCTTGGGAAAGGTATGAACCCAATTATTCTCCCTCCAGCATGGGTAAATTAGTAGGGCAGACTGAGTTCTTCAGCCTTGGTGAGGCAAATAGTCTCGGAGAATTCAAACCTGTTAAACTCCGCTTAAAAAAATTGACCTTGTGGCATATCCTGCCCGAGCGGACGGGTTGGTAAATATGAATACAAATAAGTTTTACACAATTGTAAGATTTCTTAAGTATTCATATTGTTGTATAGTGGCTCGTACCACGTGACTTCCGGTATCGCGGAAGTATAAAAGACGCCGTGTCTCTCAGGAAGCAGAAGCGGGAGCAGAAGCAGAAGCAGAGAGATAGTTCTAAAGGACGTCGGTCAGCAGTAAGACCAACTTCGGACGTAACACCAACAGCGCGAGACTTATAATACTAGTCGGACTGTACCACTTGAGTTAATAAATAATTAATTCAGCTTCACTGTGTATCTTTTCCTCACCAGGATAAAACTCATATCTAACACTAATTTAAACAGGAATATACGGTTTCAAGTAACTATTCTATTTATAGTTTCAAGTAACTAGTGATAATAATCCTTAATAAACAATCATAGCTTCAAGTAACTACTCTTAATATAAATAATTTGCACACAATATTCTTTCTTTTTTTCTTCTAATTATAACTAGATTTATCTTTCTAATTTTCATTCATCCCCAAATTATAATTTTGTTTGTTTATTTTCAATTTTTTCTTTTCCTCCAACATTTTTAAAATATTAAAAAATTTAAATGTTCTTGTATGTGTAAATGAGGTTATCTTGTTTTTCCTTCCGTTTTGTTCAGTTATAGTATATCACGGATATACTAATTCTAATATTGGTCATTGGAGAGTGGGGACTCTTCCTTATCTAACTTTTGTACATTTGGACAATATATATGTTGTATGTATTTGAGTGTCTTCAGGTACGTGACAAACTATGTATACCTGTTCGCCAAACTATATCAATACTGTATGTATTTACCAACCCCTCCGCACGAGCAGGAGGTCAATGTTTATGCGGAGCTTAATCGGTTTGAATTGAGAATTTTTCTTCTGCTAGACTGGTTGCCATACCAAGGCTAAAGATCCCAATCTGCTCTTCTATTTTACTCATATCAGGAGGAAGAATAGTTTCTTCAAGATATTAGCGCTATATGAAACGTAAACAGCCTCGTCCAGGATTTGAATTCGGGTCACCGTATCTACTTCCTACGACAATATCCATTACACCACGAGGGTATCAAACTGTATGCGCATGCCTGTGCCTATAATGAAAGTACACGCTGTGCGTGCCTGGTAGAAACTATGCTAAATGTATATAAGATTTTTGGTAATTTTATCTGTAATAAACCATATGGAAAAGTCAGAAAAATTTACATCTATGAGTTTTTAACACTCTGCTCTAGCGCAGAAGTTCTAATAAATAAACCCGTGCACCTACAAAGATTTCCTAATAATAATTGTATTCATTTTTATTCATTTATTATTCTATTGCCTTTCTAAAGTATGTCGAAGACCTGTGACGATCTGTCCTCTTTCTAAAACTCATAGATTTATTTTCATTCCCAGACATATCTTTAACATTTAGATCCTCCAAGAATATCATATTTCTCCCAAATACTCAACATTACTAGCATTCAAATGAATGCTTGAAAGTAATTTTGTGTTTGTATACATTAAAAAAAAAACCACCAAAAAGAATTTTTACTGATGTAATTCATCACTACGACTAATACTATCATGACAAACATTCTCTTACTCCTATCTTTGTTCTTTTATAGCTATTTTATTTTCATGAATATTCCTGTTTCATATTAACATAGCCATATTTTTATTGATATGATTTACTAAGCATTGTTTAGTGTGGTACACTGGCTTTAGTTTGTTTATAGTACCTGCTCTACTAAGTGGTCATTCTTCTAAGTACTGAACACTCATCGCTATTTAACTTCGGTGAATTGACAGGAATCAGTGCCTTCAACGTGAGTTAATCGTAAATAATCATTTTTATTGTTATTGAGGATCATGTCAACATATTGTTATTTACTAAGCCTTGCTTAATTAGATACATATATAAGGTAAGCAGTCAGAGTCTAACCCGCAACTAAATAATTACAAATGATTATTTATAAGAGAACCGACGCTCCTTACAATAATCTATTTACGATAAGGAGGAGAAATTTTCTCTACCCCACTATGAATGAATAACCTGAATGAATGACATGAAACGTGCATTCAATACTACGTATTCATCGCTTCAATACACTTGACATCTTTTTAACCCCACCCTTATATATATATATATATATATATATATATATATATATATATATATATATATATATATATATATATATATATATAAGAATACACAACTCAAAAAATATTTATATTCACGGACAAACCAACCAATTTGTATTCTACAAGTTTCATAAACTACAAAAACCTGACAACAAACCACTTAATGCATAAATACAAAAAGCACCTGAAATCACTATGAACAACATAAATAAGGATGACAAAGAAATAGTCACAGAATTAAACATAGACCTCAAAATAAACTCTATAGCCGAACAACCAGCCAGTATAACAATCAAATATCACAAACCGAGTTTCAAAACCAATCCATCATATCGATTGATTAACCCCACAAATACGAAATCAGAAGAATTAGTCAACATATACTGGATAATATAAACATGCAGCTTAAGGATAAACTACAGCTCAACCGTTGGAAGAAAACCAAGGCTGTCACTGAATGGTTCACTGCTATGACTAACAAAAACAATACAGCCTTCATTCAATTCGACATCACAGACTAATACACCTCCATCACTGAATACACACTTGATAGAGCTGTAGAATTAGCAACCCAGCACGTACCTGTCTCACAAGATGATATCAGGATCGTCAAGCACTGCCACAAATCATTCTTCTTCCATGACAACAAACCATGGATAAAAAAATTAATAACCATCTGTTCGACATAACAATGGGTAGCTTTGATGGTGCGAAGATGTACGAGCTGGTCGGTGCCCTGATACTTTCCTAACTATCAAACATAATCAAAAACACCGATATGGGACTATACAGAGATGATGATCTAATCATCATTAGGAACCGAATCGGACCAAAACTAGATAGCTACAGAAAAAGATATCTAACGCACTAAAATTGCTGGGATTTAAAAAATACCATAGACACAAACCTAGAAATAGTAAATTTCTTCGATGTAACACGAAACTTTTTTAAAAAAGTCACATTCAAACCTTATTAAAAATTGAACGATACACCCATTTATATATACACTTCTTTAAACCACACACCCTCAATCATCAAACAAATACCAAAATCAATTAGCCGTAGACAATCCGATAATTCTTCCAACATCGACATTTTCAACAAAAACAAACACATATATGACAACGCACTAAACAACAGCAGTTATAAACAAACACTAAAATACACACCTTCAAAAAGCAAACCAAAACACAGAAACAGAAATATAACTTGGTTCAACCCACCTTTCAACAAATGCGTAACATCAAACATCGGGAGGGATTTCCTAAATCTAATAAGCAAGCACTTCCCCAATCATAGCCCCCAAGTTAAAATTTTCAACAGAAACAATATAAAGGTCAGCTACAGTTATACAAGTAACATACCTCAAATCACAAAAGGCTACAACAAAAAGATTCAAACCATCCACAGCAACACACATTCTAACAAACAATGCAACTGTGGGGATAAAGAAACATGCCCCCAACTAGGAAACTGCCTACAAAAAAAGACATGAACGTACATACAAACATGAATTACAATGATGTATACGTAATATATCATTGACACATCATAACTAATACAAATTATAATTGCAATCTAACACAAAATATATTCCAGCTTAAAATAATAATATTGCATAATACTCCATAGTATATTAAAATAGTTCATGTCTCATAACCACGATGTTTGTTGGGTTATGATCCACTCTACTCCTTCGTCTATTATGCTTACAAATCAAAACTTTATTTTCTTCGTAATGTAATGATGATAATTTGTTCCTTAGTTAAAATCACCACACACACACACACACACACAAATACAAAAAATGAAAAATAAATAAATAAACAAATAATACTCCATAGTATATCTTAATATAACATGTCTCATCACCACGATATTTGTTGCGTTCTGACCCATCATACTCCTTCGTCTACTGTGCTTACGGATCAAAACTTTATTTTCTTCGTAATGCAATGATGATGATATTTTGTTCCTTCATTACCACACACACACACACACACATACACAAGAATAAATTTTTTACTCGGCCAAACAGTCGCGACTTTGGCTACACATCACGACTTATATCCAGGAGACAACCTCAAATTTGCCGCGCGGCGCATGTATCTTCATACACACACATACTAAATATCACTTATACGACCATGCACAATAATACGCAAATATAATCTACTCAAACACACACACAAACACACACACTCACCCATAAAGAGTTGTACACAATCCTACGTTCTTTTGACAGTATTTTTCGATTTTTTCGATTTTTCCAATATCTTTCTTTCTCTGCCTGATGATTGTCGTTTATACGACGGCATGAAACCTGTGATCGCAGACAAGGTTCCATGCTATTAGATATATATAAAAACTAATATATATTTACTTCCTAGCGGTTAGAGTGTTCACCAATCGCCCGGGAGACCTGGGTTCAATCCCAGGTCGAGTCATACCAAAGACTCAAAAAATGGTACTTGATGCCTCCTTGCTTAACACTCAGCATTATAAGGTACGGATCAAGGGTAAAGTGGAGCAATCCAGGGAAAGGAGTAGCGCCCTCCCCTACACCTTGGTGTAGTAAGCTATCGAAAAGGGAGCCTTCGGGTCACCCTCGACTATGGTCGCCTACTTTACTTATTATTATTATTATATATATATATATATCATCATCATCTTGAAGTCACGCTGGCAGCACGGATTTCCCCCCCTCTCTCTCCATTCACTCCTAACATCCATCGCCTCCTGCTGTTCTTCCAAACTACATGCTATGTCCTTATAGAGCTGATGTAAATAAGTTCATGCAGGTCGGCCAACACTGACACGTCCATGTATAACTCCTTGCGAGTTTTTTTACACCAGTTTTAACTGGTGGTCTTTCACTGGGATTTAAGGAACAGCAAGTCTCCTCTGGACTTTTGTGGGTATTCTAGCTGATCTTGACAATGCTGGGATTTGTATGATCTTGATTTTTCCTCTAATTTCCAATTCTCACAGTCTTTTTTCCAAGCTTCTGGAAACCATTTCAAGCGCACTAACAACAGTTGGTATTGTCATCCCCTTCGTGTTCCACAACTTTCTAGCTCTCTGACAAGGTCTAAGTATTTGTCTATTTTTTCGCTTTCTTCCATTTTCTGTCTGTGGTCTGCTGGAACGGCAAAATCTACTGGATGACATTTTATTTCTTGTCAATTTATACGAGGTCTGGTCTTCTGGCTGGGAGTAGGTGATTAGCTTGTGTCTCAAAATCACAATGAATTTTGTCTCATTCTCTATGGCAGGTTCTGGTTTGTGTATAGACTATTGGTCAAATTTTAATCTCTTGCACAATTCCCAGTGGATCACTATTCCCCACGCAGTGGTACCGAGTCTTGCACTTCTTTTGTGCTAGTTTGTTGCATTCAGTTATCATGTGATCAACCGTTTCATCTTTTTCTCTTGATAACCTACACTTGTTAATCTGTTGCGTATTATCAATTTTCCCTTTGAAATACTTGCCATTATTTTATACTGCTGCAATAAGAAATTCAGTTTTTTTCTTTCTTCCTTTCTTCCTTCTTCTTCTTCTTCTTCTTCTTCTTCTTCTTATTATTATTATTATTATTATTATTATTATTATTATTTGTAGTAGTTGCATCAACTCGCAAGGGTTCTCCGATCATATTTGCCCAAACAAGACCACAATTTCCTCTAATCTTTTGCCAGTCTTTCCATTCTACTGGTAAAAGTGTAAAGTTTATATATATATATATATATATATATATATATATATATAATTGTATACATGTGTGTGCGATTTAACGATTGGAGATGTTATTTAATTGTTTCATTTTTCGTCGCTTCTTTTGTATCATCTCAACTCTTAAACCTTTTTTTTTTTTCACCTTGCGATGATGAAATACTGAAACTATTTGAAAACTAAATACTAAGTAATAACAAAGAAATATTAATCCTATTATTGTTATTACTTTTGTTCATGTTATATATATATATATATATCATCCTCATCATCAAGTGGCGATGATAGCACGGATTCTCTTAATTCTCACATCCTCAGTCCCTATAACCTACTGTTCTTGGTTAGTCCTTAAAACAGCTTGCAGTCTTCGCACAGAGTTGATGAATAGACTAACCCTGGTATGAATATGTTTAGGAGTCTACAGGAGAACGTCATTTCTGAGTTTGTCTCTGCTTCACTTGCGGTGCTCAGCATGTCTTATATATATATATATATATATATATATATATATATATATATATATAATTTGTGTGTGTGTTTATGTGTGTGTGTGTGATTGAGAGAGAGAGAGAGAGAGAGAGAGAGAGAGAGAGAGGAGGCACAAAAATGTTCTCAACTGACCAAAGAAGGGAATGCCCCTTCTTTTTTATTACATTTCTCTGTCTAGCTTCTAACAATCTGCTTCATTTTATGATAATTTTCAGATGACATGAAGCAGACGGTCGTAGGCCAGACCAATAGATATAATATAATATGATATAAAATAATATGATATAATATGATTCCACACATAATAACAGCAATGTCCCATAGTGAGCACTTTAAAAATACATAAGAACAAAAACGAACATATATATATATATATATATATATATATATTGGTGCTGCAACCTGATTCCCAACAAAGTAATGAAAAATTCCTTTATTATGATAGTCCGAAGCATTAATCGACGCCACTCGAACTAAATTTGTTCTTTCTTGGTGACATTGAAAAAGAATTCTATGTTATTCTAAACTTGAAAAAATAAAATTCCATAATTATTCTATTGTGAGTAGAATGTTATTTTGTCGGTTTTGGGGTCAGCGCTGTTTTATCTAAAAATCCGTCAGATGTGTATGCAAAAAATAGAAGCACAATATATATGCTTATGCATATGGATACCAGAAATATTGTGTTAAAGGAACTCTTAACTTGTGATTGACTCTGTAGACAAATAAACCCTCGAAGAAATGTTTAAATATATACATCAATTAAAAATAGCTTTTTTTATTCTAAGTATTACAAGAAATCAGATCAATTGTTATCTTTATTTTACATTTAGTTTAGTTTTAGGTATTTATCCAAGTGCCTAACGGTACTGGAATGTGATACAAAGTTGGTTTAAAATGTGGACCCCGCAAGAAGCATGTATAAGGGGTCTTGATGCCAAAAATAGCTCAATTCTAACGGTGGTCCCTTTTGATGCGCTTCAGGCGCCGGACAATAAACGCAACCTTTACCCCTTAAAACAAGTGAGCCAATACTTTCTTAGGATAAGGTCTCCTGGCACTGAGCTTTCTTATGTTTTTCACCACCCAACAAATCTATATGCCAGGTAAAATATCAAGAAAATACAAAAATAATTATAAAACAATTACAGAATTACTTGAATAAATGCGTAATTTTTTGTTGATGATACGGGGAAACTAATCTTCCTATAGATCAAAATAAAATTGCACCAATCCCTAGGGAAGATGCTGCTTATAACCTGGGTACAGTATGTGAGCATTAGGAAGTAGTAGTGATAGATATTCAGATAAAATTTTCAAAGTCATCGTCCATCTTATGACGCAGTAACATTCATACCAGTGCACCATCTGCACGTGAGTGTACAAACCTGTATCAACACCCAATATAATAAGAGTCTGATTACTGCTGATAACTCTTTGAGTTAAATCCTGCGCGTTTACATAACTATCTTATGAATTTGTTTAATCAGGACTCAGATTATTTATGGACTAATACGTAGTGGCTAACGTGCTGGGTTGCAACATTCAGGTAAGCAAGTTCGAACTCCAATGGCACTATTATATTCACTTCCGGATTAATACCCTCGGAAAAGGTATTAACCCCCTTGTCCCCCCAGCTATGGATTAAGTAGTACCACAATTGTACCTCTACAAGGATGGCTTTAGCATTAAATGACCCATAAAAGGTTGATATGCCAGTAAACAAAGACACCAAAACCGAACCCGTACGTTTAATCTTTGAATTTACTATTCTTTGTTTAATCGATTCTATGACTTACACAATTAATATTGAACAAATTAAACAAACACTCATTGTGTTGAAGTTTTATTTTTCGTTTGTGTAGTTGTCGTTGAGTAAAGGATTGCTTACCATGGAGATAACATCGAAGATTATTTTCTGTATTAAGTAGTCATGGAAGTTAGTAAAAGCAGAAAAATATTAACTCAACATCATTGTCGAAAAGAATAGAAACAAAATTGTTATTTTAAAACAAATCAGCCATTTCAATTCCAATGTTCATACGAGGTTGGATCAATAAGTCTGTCGCCTAACACATAGTTATTAACTGGATTTCGATCTAAAATATTCACTGTATGTAATATTTGTCCATCGCATTCGATGACGACCATTAACTAAGTCAAAGCTTATCAAATGACATACACGGGCGCTTTGCTTATTGTGGGAAGATTAAATCACACTTTTTGGGTGAGCTGATAATTGAAAAATGGTGCAACAGTATGCCACAGATTGTCCTAATAGCATACCTCGGGGGTTTTCCTTCTCTGAGACCAGTTGCCTTTCCAAGGCTAAAGAACCCATAGTTTTCTTTCCCTATACCGATTGCTGTACTATGGCTCTTTAGCCTGGTCTACTATTTATCCATAACTGGAGATGGGAGAAGAATAGAGTGATTAGTCTTTCTATGTGGGCATTAAAACGAAATGAAACACAAATATTCATCCGGGATTCGAAATTGGTTCATCGAGTCCATTTCCTTCGTCAATAAAAGTTAAACCTAGTGCTCCTATACATTTTCGCTCGATGTGATTGACATTTACTACTGAATTCAGTGTACTGATAAGGGAGAAAAAATAACAACAGATTTATTGATGCATGTACACAAATATATATATATATATATATATATATATATATATGTGTGTGTGTGTGTGTGTGTATGTATCTGTGTGTGTCTGTGTGTGTAAATTCACACGTTTATAAATTTAAGAATGTGCATTCATATGCATATTCACGGATAGATAGATAGATAGATAGATAGATATGAACAGACAAATGAATAGATATATGCGAGAGAGGATGAATAAGTCCGTAGCCTGACTTGCAGTTATTAATTGAAGTTTGGTATTAAATTTTTTGCTAATTCATGCTCGATCTGCAAACCTGTGAGTTCGAGTCTCATTGGGTACCCCATTCAATCGGCCTTGTGCCACATCGAAGCAAAGAGCTTCGTAAATTACAATTCATGCTCGATCTGAGTTATTATTTTTAGCAATCGAACAAAGAGCATTGAAAAAGGAGGTTATGTTGAAAATCAAACTTTTCTTGCATAAAATAAGTGTTTTCAACGTTAGGCTGCGAAACTACTGAGGCCGGCCACACACACACACACACACACACATATATATATATATATATATATAATTATATATATATAGCTTGCGTGGAAAGATGATTAGGCAGCTAAGTTAACATACGATTACTTATAAGTTCAATTCTCACTGGGTGTCCCATATTTCTGGGTGTGTGCGGAATCCAAGTTCAACCTTAGTAATAATTTTATGTATGGATACACGTAAAAATGTGTATGTGTGTTGAGACAGTCATGATATGAATTTCATATTTCTCTCTCTCTCTCTATATATATATATAGATATATATAATGTGACTCTAAGTAAGCATGAGACTACCCGCGGAAAAGGGAAGAAAGAAATAGAAAATGACCATGCACTTCCTGTTTCTCGAATGTTGTAGAATTGTCTTGAAGATTCTCGAGAATTCTAAAGTCTGGCGATGGATATAAAAGCTGGTCTCGTCACAGAGGGAGAAGAGAGTAGCATCCGATCGACAGAGTAAAGCAATTCCTGACCCGAGGGTTGGAATCGGGATTTTTACCTGCTGAATTCGAAAAGAGGAAGAATAAGCGAGGAAGAATTCAAGAGTTATAGGTCAGCTTTGGAATTTTTTCATAGACGGTTTAAGAGTAAATCTAGCTGCATTAAGATACGAACCACCCACCACTGAGAGTTCATACCAAAAAGCACTCTCAGAAGATAAGTTGCGGGTTGTCGATCATGAGCCGATGGAGATCTGTCATGCTAAACTGCAGAAGGTACAAACTCCGACATCACGGAATAAATATAGACAACATAGCCGACCCAAGGGCAGAGGAACCCCATTGCAGAGCAGAGGAGCGTCCATCCACCTGAGCGCAATAGAAATGAATACATAGATTGCTGGAACTGTACAAAGAAAAAAAGGGGACACAATTGGAGGCAATGTTGGTGGTATTCTTCGAATTCGAGAAACGGACTAATGCTGCCCGCCGCGGGCCGGGTGAAAGGAAATGCACATTACCGACGTATGTGATCGGAAATATGGGCTCACCGAATTCAATTACAATTAGAATAGGGTCTACTAGTCTTTATAGACACAGAAGAAGAAGTCTTCAAAATTGATTGCAGATTATACTGAGCGCTAAAACCGAGACCCGTATTAACAAACAAAAATAAATTTCCCAACAGGTAATGTCTTTATCCTAAAAATGAAAGTAGTTGCCAATCAACGAGTTAAAACTGGAAAGTACCTCAACCTTCACAATTTTTGAAGTAAAAAATTTGAATAGGAATATTATATTAAGGCGTCGTGGGTTCAATCAGAATAGGAACTGTATTTACTTCGATTAAGGGGCTCTTAGAATTAATAATGAGTATGTAGCATTAGAAAATAAGCACATTCTACCGATAGTTCCAAAATATATACACGTGCAAGGGAAGGACACGAATTACGAAGGGATATGGAAGCACCTACCAAACAGAACAGCCAACATCGGGCTACTTAAGTAAACTTTATGGCATATCTCTATCTAACGCAGTAGTCACGTCAGACAAATCACGAAAAGTCCTGATATAGATAATGAACAACACTAATCAACGATAACTTTAAAACGAGTGTTAATAGGACTTCTAATATAAGCGAAATTTCTAGCGCTGACAATACAAAACACCGGATTACAGATGAGAAGTTTGGTAAAGTTGAAGTGCTTTTGGGATTTAAAGAAGTAATGGCATAATTAAAGAAAAATTGAGACTTGTTTGCCAGCAAGGATAAGGATTTAAGGTGGACGGTCAATGTAAAAATGAAAATTGATAGGGAACCATGAACAGCCGTATCGTACCCGTCTCCGACAGAGAAAGTTAATAGACGAGGTCATTAATGAAATGCTCGACGCTGGAATTGTAGAATTTTCGCGGAGTCCCTGGGGATTTCCGAAGGTTTTAGTTGTGAAAAGAAATTGTAGCAAGCGATTCTATATACATTTTAAGGCCCTGAACAAAATTACTAAAAAAAAAAAAAAAAAAGGCCTATCCATTCTAGGTTATCGATGTTATCTTAGAACTTTTGGAGTCAGCAAGATATTCTTTTAATTTTTAAATCCGGCTATTGGTAAGTAGAGTTACATGAAGATGATAAAAAAAAATACCATTTACATGTCACCAGGGGCTCTTTCACTTCAACCTTATGCTTTGGGCTTGCTAATAAACCAGGAGTATTCCAGGAATTAATGACTGTAGTTTTAGAAGGGCAGGAAGACTAGGCACTTGAATATTTAGATAACATTTTTGTATTTTCAGACACTGTAGAGAGTTACCAAAAACATATACAGAAAGTTCTTGGTAGTTTCAGTAAACAATCTTAAATTGAAGCCTACAAAATGTGAGTTCTTTCAGAAAGAAACTCAATATTTAGGATTTCGGATTAGTTGTAAGGAAATCCAGCTGGATTTACGTAAGGTTAATGCAATACAGGCAGCGGCTAGCCCCAGTACCGTAAGAGAAGGAGGAGGGTTTATCGGAATAAGTTCATTCTGGATTTTTCTGGCATAACTGAACCATTAATTAATCTAACGAAGAAGTATGCCCATTTCCAGTTGGACGATACATGTCAGCCCGACTAAAGAAAATGCTTTTGGACATGGTTACTTTAGCATACCCTGACCCCAATAAGGTGGATAAATTGTATATGATGCATCTGGATTTTTACATAAGTGTTTGCCTAACGCAGCATATTTACGATGAAATCTAGGGTAAGGAAATTGAGAAGTCTATCTATTTCCTATAACAGAAATTGAGTGATACCCAGACAAAGTGTTAAAGCGTTGGACTGCGGAATCGTAGTACGCGAGTTCGTACTCCAGTCGCGCTATTACGTTCACTTTCGGGCAAATACCCTTGGGAAAGGTATGAGCCCCCTTATCCTCCCAGCTATGGGTTAAATAGTACCACTACTGTTCTTCTAGGAGAACGGGTTTGACATTAAATAACCTAAAAAGAGTTGATATGCCATTAAACAAAGAAACCAAACCAAACCAGACAAAGTGGTCAACGATAAAAAAAAAATAAAAAAAACGAAGCATATACCATAAATTATTCGTTATGAAAGCTCCACCACTACTTACATAGTGCTACTTTTACAATATACACAAACCATAAACCACTATAGTACTAACTAAACTCACTCATGCAGAATAGGAAAATACAGGTGTAGGCTTTGGGCATTGCAAGGTATAATTGTAAGATAGAATATCTACAACAAGTTAAGAGTAACTTATGTGCGAACTTGCTATCTCGTTCGAAGAGAGTACCAACAGAGGAATGTGAGAAACCGTTCGTAATCGACGAGCGAGCCGATGAAGTAAGTGCCATTAATTCTAATCATTTTGAGCCTGAGAAGTCTGCGTCATATAAAAATAAAGTGCTGCAACCTATATAATATGAAGACCAATATTGCCAGATATAGATATAATTAGAGATCAGGATGCGGATAAGGATAGATTTCAGAGCTTAAAAACAGAATAAAGAGAGGTAAGGCCACTAAGCTTGAACAAAAGAAATATATAATTATGGACGATCTTATCAACCCGACAACGAGCCAGTGGTCAGATTATACATCCTGTCATACGTAAGGACCCGAATGCTTCTATAGTACCACAATGATAACGACCATGTCGGTACGGAAAAGATTTTCCAAGCAATAAAACAAATATTTTTGGCCATGTCTTATGACAAAAGTCGTTGAATACGGAAATAGGAGTATTCCGTGCAAAATAAGAAATATGTAAAAATCTTATATTACCCCATTCCCTTTCGCAAAAATCGTTAACAGATATTTGAAAGCCGTACCTAAAATCATTTTCAGGAAACCAATATATCGGATCATTCATAGATATTCATAGTGGATAGCCTGAATGTTTTCCGATTCCTAATAAGAAAGCGGAGACCGTCAGTCACTTATTAAGAAGAGCTATTTCCTAGATTTGATGCCCCACTTTAGATAGTATCTGATAATGGTCCAGAGAATATCGATGAAATTATGAAGAAAACCCTAGAAGACTTGAATATACATCATGTGACCTCTTCTTTTGCCACCCCCAAAGTAACGGTATGGTAGAAAGACTACAAAGAACCATGAACGATAGTTTGGCCAACAAAATAGGGGATAACGAGCGTTCATGGGATCAATACATCAATCAGATACTTGCATCCCTTCGATTTAACGTGAATTAATCTACAAAATTCTCAGCGTTTTATTTAATTTTTGGTAGGGATGTTATCCTTCCACAAGACAATATATTGAAGCCTTGCCGGTTGGAGATAAATATCATGAGCAAGACTTCCAAGAATAGCACCGTGCTTTTATTTTAGTCTGAAGCAAGCTAAAGACAACCAAGCAACGTCAAGTGAATTAGTTAAATAGCAAAACCAAAGATGTAGATTTTAAGGTTGGAGATTTCGTCTACAACAGGAG
Organism: Sepioteuthis lessoniana; assembly: GCA_963585895.1. Taxonomy (NCBI): domain Eukaryota; kingdom Metazoa; phylum Mollusca; class Cephalopoda; order Myopsida; family Loliginidae; genus Sepioteuthis; species Sepioteuthis lessoniana. The sequence goes on from OY757907.1 coordinate 89,713,160, forward strand.
CCATCAAAAACGTGGATACCAAATGACATAGCCGTTGAAAAAACCGGGCCTGTATCGAATAGTAGTAAAACCACATACAGAACATCTACGTCCTGTAAACGTCGACAAATTGGATGTACCCAATATTGGCCAGCCTGAATGAAAAACTACACTAGTCACACCAGTCAATTCTTAATCTTCGGGTGAAAATTCGGACAGCGAAGAAAATAATTATTCGAATTTTAGATGTCGTTGTCTGAGTGAAAACTCTCATGAACAAGAGTGATATCACAATCATGGAACGACAAATAGCCAAGAGAGAAAGTCAAACGGTTGATAGTGACAGTGACTTAGAAGAGATATAGAATCGTGACACTAAAGGTATGGTACCATTTAGTTGGAGTAGGAATTATGAATACATGGACGATATTTGAGGAAATGATAGGGAATATATGGAACTATATCATAATAGAATTTAAAATTATAAAAGATATAACAGTAACAAGGAAAACGATACTGACTGCTGTAAGAGTAGCATGGTTAGCGATAAACTATCTCAATCAAATAGGAAATCAAATACTGAAAAAAGAAAAAGAAAAATAATAAAATAAAATGAATTAAAAAAATGCAGAAATTTCCAGAAGCTCCTGACAAGATGTTGGTACGACTCATACCCGAATAGAGAACCGTCCTTGCGCATAAGAGTAATTCGATCTCACTACAGCCTCCACCAGAGCATAGAACGGATGCTCTTTCACGTGGTCGATAGCAGCGAACACATGACTGATAAGATTTAGTAGCCTGACACCATGTCTGCTGCAACCGAGCCGACACCGCCGAAACCAACGACATAAAAACATCGACTTTGGACTTATCAATCACCGAAAGCAACTAGTATATTTTAACACCTTGTCTGGAAGACGCGACAATTTCCATTGGTTTCAGGAAGAATTTTCCACATCCACAGAATAGTTGTTGAACCCAGAAATAAAGTTAAAATTTAAAAGGTACCTTGGTCTATTTTTTTCCTTCCTTCAGGAATTGTTTTGCAGCCTTCTACAGACACAGAAGAAGCCAACGAATTAAGATGGGACTGAGAAAAAAACAATGGAGTTAGATGCGCTAAAACCAAAATTTAACCAACAATCTTCATAATCCCTATACTTCATCAGACAGTAGTCATGAGAAAGAAAACGTAGCCCCAAGATTGAAAGAAAAAGGAAGCCACAAGAGAATGTTTCTTGGGGAATTAAGTTATAGAGTTTTATTTTAAAATAACAATTGCATTTAACAAAAGGTGTTTTGGAGCATGAAGCCCCGAAGAATTAAGTGATAGAGTTATAGCCAAATTAAGGAAAGATCATCGCAATGAACTGAACGAAAGGTATGAAAACAAGTCTGAAAGAGAGGAGTAAGAAGCAACAGATTAAGAAATTAATGGTTGTGATAGCAGATAGGTTTAAAAAGCTTAGGGTGAAATGGTTTGGTGCATAACAAAAAAAAAAAAAGGAGATGGGGAGAAGAAAAATGAACAATGAAGAAAAGAATAGATGATCAATATTTAAACATAACTTGAGGTGGGGATATGGCCTCTAAAAGATGTTGGATCAGATTAAATTACCCGGGACGTCCCAACCAAAAGTGGAAAGTGATAAATGGAGGCACGGGTGAAATTTCTTAAGAGGTTAAAGTGAGTAGCCACGCGTCTCAGGAAAATCAAAACCGACCACCGCTGGGCAATTTTGATAATAATGTTTCTTCTTAGGTGAAAGTTTCCCTAAACCGAATCCCATAATGGCCCGATTCATAAAATCAGTATGCTATAGTTGAAGAATGAAACTTTGATGTCAGATCATGGAAAGTAACTTTTTAAGAAGTTGAATTAATAAAGAGATAGACGCACCGGTGTGAAGAGGGAAGATGTTACCTATCATCAATAATTTTATCACCAATTTTGTTATAATTTTATCGTCAATCATCGATGATCTTATTTTGTGAACTTTATCTTTTTTTTATGTATTCTTCTGTGTCTATGTTATGGTTACTACTTTTTATTTGCTTGTATAATTGAAGTACCAGAGTAAGAGGGAGAATCTATTGGGTAGATTACAAGTGCTGAAGCGGATTCCTCATGACAAAAATAACAAAACAAATAGGTTCACTACGCAATAAAAAGAAACTGTGGGCATAGTTCTGAACATTTTTAAGAAGTAAAAATTTTAAAATCGGGTAATAAAGAAATGTAGCATAATGGGTCATTTGAATGGATTTTAGTTAAAGAAAAAAAGGATATATATATATATATATATTGGGGTTGGTTTGTGTTAATAGAAAAAATTATTTACAATTATTTTTCTTCTGGGCTCTGGTGAGTTCTAGCTGCATCCAAATTGTATCCCTTTGTTACTTGACCTCACGCAAAACAGAGATGGGATCGATGTATCATAGTCAAGTAATTTTGGCGCCGGTTTCAACGGTTTGACGAAACGACCTCGTGACTCTAAGTTAGCATGGGGCTACCCGCGGAAAAAGGAACGAAGAAACAGAAAATGACCAAGCATTTTTTTGTTTCTCGAATGTTGTAGAATTGTCAAGAAAATTCTAGAGAATTCTATCTACCCAGTGATGGATATGAAAGATGGACCCGTCCCAGGGAAAAGTAGATTTCGGCCGGTAAAGAAAGGCAATTCCTGGTCCAAGTGCCGCGACCTGCTCACCGAATTTGCTTGATGGAACGAGCGTTACAATTTTTTTAATCCATATCTATCTATGTCAACATATATATATATATATATATATATATATATATATATATATATATATATATATATATATATATATATTGGGGTTGCTTTGTGTTAATAGAAAAAATTATTTACAATTATTTTTCTTCTGGTTCTGGTGAGTTTGTAGAGAAGAGGAAAATCTCGTATTTTGGTTTGGCGCGCAATTTAATTCAACACTGAATTTCACCCAATCAGGATGACGTATCCTATTCAGCCTGGGCCTTCATTTCCGGCTAGCAAAACGGGTGAGCGGCCAAACCCAGTCTCTTCAGCGTGAGACGGCGACCAGAACAGACATTCCTATGACCGTCCCTGCTTAGCGATGCCTTTTAACATAGCAGCACCAGCAGCGGCAGCATGGACACTCAACGAGGGAACCATCTAATTTATGGATTCTTTACGAGGAATCCCAGTTGAACATAAATTAGAAACATTCAGCATGCCTTCCACAGGCACCACTTCATGTCACCCCAAAAATTGGCTATGTCGATCCGAGCGTAACTCCGCTCTCGACACACTAGCTCATATTTCACTTCTGGTCCATATGAATGGAGATAACGCATACTTTCCCCAAAAATACCAGACACACAAAAATACACGGTGATTCTAAACACAATCCCTCACACGTCCAACAACACGCTACCATCTCAACATCCCGCTAAGCCATTTCGTCTCCAACACTAACAAGCCTAAACGCCACGAGTCTTGCAGAACCAAAAGCAAACCATATTCAAAGCTGCAAATAAAAAGTTTTCCTTGTTGTGTGTTAAAGAAAAGTTTCGTAATTCATTTGTGTTGCCTAAAAAATATAGTGTTAGGGAAATTAACAAATTTCCCGAAACCGCTATAAGTTCTAGCTGCATTTTTTAGTCCGCATTTATCTATTATTAACATTCCATGATATTTTGATCCATTTTTATCAGCGTTGATCTTTCTATCTCTGTCTATTTCATTCGACAACCTGTTAATCTATACATCTTTCTAAATACAAATTAACAGTGGAGCCGTATTATTTTAGATTTGGAATTTTATAAGTTTTCAGTACCAATTTGACCAAATAAGGAGACACATTGGTTAGAATGAAACTCTGATGTGACACAAGGTCAATTTTTAAGTGGTGTAAAGATGGTTTGAATTCAGTTTCTCATCTCTTTGACTGGTTGCTTCACCAAGGCTAAAGAATTCAGTCTATCCTGCTATTTACCAATAGCTGTGAATGAAAAGATAGATTCGTGTCTTTCCCAATGGCATTAGCTCGAAATGAAACGCAAGCAAACTCGTCAAGGATTTGAACTCGTGTCGTCGATTCCATTTCATACGACGATAATCGTTAAGCGTGCCACTTCGGCATATATCAATGCGTGCGTGCGTGCGTGCGTATATCGAATATCTCACAAAAACCCCCATTAAAAATAAAGATAAAGTAAAAAGGAAAAAAAATCTTTCTACTTTTTTTATTTTGTCTCATTTGAAAGAAATTATTTGCGTGGGTTGATTGTCATCCTGCAAATGAAAACGAGACACACAAGAGAAAACAAATGGGAAAAAAGATATTAATTACATTGGGTGATGAAATTTTATTCTTCAACTTCCTCTTCTTCCTCCCTCAGATGCTCAAATACTAATACTTCTTCCTCGAACTTCTCTCTGACTTGTTAATTTGCTTCAGGCCTATTCATGCCAATACCCTTCGTGTTCTTTATTGAAAAAACGATCTGATTGGCTGTTGGTTTGTTCTACGTAATAGAAAATCCAGACAAGTGCGCATTGTTTCATGCTGATGTAGACCAGAAATAAGTTAGTGTTTCCTCGGTGTTTCACTTTTCAGACTCGTAAAGTTGATTTTGCTCGTAATGAGGTTTTTGTTTATTTTAAGTGAAGGTGTTTAAATGCTGAATAAAAATAGAGAAACAAGAAAGTATTCTATTAGAAAAACAGTTCTATCGCCAGATTTGTCATTCATTAAACTGATCCTAGTTTGGGACAAGGCCAAAACTATGGGGCACCCAGTAAAAACCGAACTTACAAACAATGGTCTGCTTGCCAAGCGAATTAACAATCTCACTCGTTTTTAAAAAAACTAAGTCTAGATTAAATTTGGCACAAGACCGTGAGTATGGGGTATCATGTGAGGATCGAACTCCCTATTCAATCGCAACATATCTGTGAGACTAGCTTGTTAACCATTACATTACGAACGAGGCACGTGTAGCCTAACGGTAATCGTCGTAGGGAATGGAATCGGCCGCTTGTGTTCAAATCCTGGACGAGGCTGCGTTTCACTTCGGCAAGGCATGGACCCATCTCTTCATTCCCAGCTATGGGTAAATAGTAGGGCAGACTGGGTTCTTCAGCCTCGGCTCAGCAAAAAGTCTATAAGATGGAAAACTTTGATTTGAAACCAGCTTTACTCTGCTTAAAACTTGACCTTGTGTCACATCCTCTCCGTTGTGGAGGGGTTGGGTGAATATATACACCACCAGAGGCTGCCGTATATCGCTAAATAGAGTTAATATAGGGTAACCCATAAAAAAGTATGACCTGAACAGTTTCTTTTTTAATTGAAAGTTAATTTTCTTCAAACCCCAAAATACAAGGATTTTACAATTTCTAATGGATAATTAATATTATAAATTAATATCTAAACGAATATCATTAGGTATTATTCATTAGAAGACTCTACAGTATTGAAACTCAGCAAGCAAAAATATGAGTATGTAGTAGTCCAAAATTAACTACATCCCTTATATATAAGTGGTGTAGTTATCAGTGTTCACTAACGGCCCCGGAGACCGGGGTTCAATTCCAGGTCGAGTCATACTAAAGACACAAAATGGGGTAATGGCTAAAGTGCTGAAGTGCAACCTCGACGTAAACGAGTGTTAACTCCAGTCGCGCTATTTCTTTCACTTTTGGACTATCACCCTTGAGAAAGGTATGAACCCCCCTTATTCCTCCCAGTTAAATAATATCAAGGCTGTTCTTCTAGAAGGATGGCTTTGGTATTAGATACCCCACGAAGGTTGATAAAGAAATCAAACCATGTAATTCTATTTTTTGGCTACGTAGGTGACACAATTTTGTTTTTGGTTCTAATGAAGGAAAAAGATAAATATGAAATGTATCAGTTGCAAAAATGTGGAACATGAAAACGAAATTTGTGGTTATGATTAAAGGGTCATTGGAAACGTTCACGAATACTCAAATATACTGGAATAAATGAAGATCCGAGGAAGTACTGAAGTAATTAAAATCACGAAACAGTTAAGTCGACAGCAATACAAAATGAATTTTAAGTGCTATCACTTGATTCCCAGCTATGACCACTAGATTCTTATGAATTGATTGAGTGGTTTTGATTGCACGTCAACCCGTCTGGTGTTATTTTGTGCCTAAAGGTTAGGGAATTGCATATATTATACGTTTATATTTAGATATTTTACGTAGTTTATTTATTTATTTATTTATTGCACACGGTTATATGATATCATGTATTCATATCTGATGCAAATAATTTGCAAACACATTTATTTGACCCATAGACGGGTTCCTAACGAGTACTCTCGCTCGGATCAGAGTGGACCTAGGAGTACTTCACATTCCCCCAGAGCTCCAGCACAGGAGCTTCACCACCAGATACAATGTCATACCCTGGAATCCACTTTTTAGGGAGGATTTTACTCTCCTCTAAGGATACAGTCAGCGTTATCTAAGCCTCACCGACATGGCGAAACTTTTGGAATACACATACAACAACAAAAATTAATATATATAAAATGTAATATCTATCTATCTATCTATCTAATTGCGTTTGGGAAAAGGAAGAGAAAAACGAAGAAACTCCTTATATTGAATAGAAAATTAAACAATAATAATAATAATAATGGTGAAAACTTGTTGTCACTTAGACTCCTTATAATAGACTCTACTAAAAGACCACCGGCTGATGTTAGTATGAAAAACTCGGGAAGAGTAAAATAATAATAATAATAAACAGCAAGTATAGGCCATGTGGAAACAGAAATGAAACAATCATATAGTAAGCGAATGCAGCAAACTGGCAAAAAAGGAGTACAAGACTAGGCACGAGTGGAGGGAAAGGTAATCTACAGATAATAGTGCTAGAAATAAAAAGTTAATTATAGTAACAAGTGGTATATGCACAAACTAGAATCCGTCATTGAAAATGTGATTCATAAAACTCTCTGGGATTTTGAAATATAAACGGATCAGCAAATCCCGGCCAGACGAACCAGACATGCGGGACACTGCTGGAGAAGTAGGGACGAACTCATAAGTGATATACTCCTGTGGACCCCTTCACATGTACGAACAAAAGCAAGAAGACCAGCTAGAACCTACATGCAACAGCTCTATCCCGGTACTAGATGTAACCTTGAAGACCTACCGGTAGCGATGAACTATGGAGACGGGTGGCGAGAGAGGTTCAGGGACATCCGTACTCGCAGCGACCGTTATGATGATGATGATCTAGTGCATTCTGCTATTCTAGCGGACAACAGAGTGAACATGAAAGTTGTTGTATTGTTCTGTAGTTTCTTTTACAGGCCTTTAAGGCGCAGATTTATAGAACTATAACTTTGCTTTGGTTTCTTTGTTCAATGGTATATCAACCTTTGAAAGTTATTTAATGCCAAAGCCACTCTTATAGAAGGACAATAGTGTAACTACTTAACCTATAGTTGGGATGTCCTTGTAGTGTAATGGTCAAAGTGATAGACTGCGGAATCGAAGTAAGTAAGTGAGTTCGAACTTCAGTCGCGCTATTACATTCACTTTCGGACAAATACCCTTGGGAAAGGTATGGACTCCCTTATCCTCCCAGTTATGGATTAAATAGTACCACTACTGTTCTCGAATGATGGCTTTAGCATTAGATAACTTACAAAGGTTGATATGCCATTAAACAAAGAAACCACTATAGCTGGAGGATAAAGGGGTTTACACCTATCCCATGGGGATTATTCCAAAAGTGAACGTAATAGCGCTGCTGGAGTTCGATCTCGTTTACTACTATGTCGCAGTCCAGTACTTTAGCTATCAGGCGGGGTGGGGGGATATCTCGTCTCTATCATTATTATCAATATATCTGACTTGCGTATTCCTTCATCTAAAAATATATCTCCCACACACGTTACTCATCTCATTTTGATTTTCATCACTGGATATAAGGACCTGACAAACCATATCTACCCCGCTCCAAAAAAACAAAAAAACAAAATATATATATATATAATT
>OY757907.1:89723683-89778683 GCA_963585895.1 Sepioteuthis lessoniana
CAGGAAGATAAACGTTTCAAGTAAGGTAGCATTTAGCATTTGAGAAGATAAATATGAACGTCAACTTTCGAAAGTCCTGTGCTTAGTAAAACTAAAACTCTCTAAATTTATGTTCGTTGATTTTTTTTCTTCTACTTTTGCGTATATATGTTTATTCTAAAAAAATCCTTTCCTAGTTATAGAAGTAAAATTTTGTCTTTAAAAACCTGGAAATTTGATGAAGAACGTGTATGAAAAGAAGAAAGAGCTAAGAGAAAAAAGCAAAGGGTGTGACTAAGAATCTGACACCAACTATCTGTTTCAATGTTACCCCTCCTTTCTTAGTTCATGTGACTGGATTTTTTTTCTTTTTTGTAAAATAGTTTAACCCTGTAGTTATAAATGTATAAATGAAGAAAATTCATTTTAGGAATCGACCATTCAATGAAGTTTGAGACGATCTTACATGAGTAACATTCCGGAAAAATCCTTGGTCAAATATTTCTAAATTTATGTTCGTAGATTCTTTTCGAGTTTTCTTGGTATATATTCTTTTAAAATCTTTGCCTTCCTTTCGATGTAAAATTTAGTCTTTAGAAACCAGGAAATTTAATAATTAGTTACCCACTAAGAGCGTACTGTGGAATTTTTTTTACTATTTAGTGAAATTTGTGAGTTTTAGAATTCGTCTTAATTGCTCAAATTTAAATGTAAAAAAAGTTATATGAACTCATCATCATCATCATCATCATGTCGTGCTGCAAGCACGGATTTCCCAAACTCACTCTCTCCATTCGTGTCCAGCATTGGCACGTCTGTGTGATGGGGTCCATAAGAGAACGCCGCTGATGAATTCGTCCTTAATTCTCCAGGAGTATCCCGTATGTCTTTCCCATCCCTTTTAGATGTCTTTAGAGATGGGTGTTAGGTGTCCGTACAGCTGCGGTGGATCTATACCAAGTTAAAACTTATACAATTTAAAATTCCTGAGTATATGGTAGCATTTTTATTATTCTTTTTTCACGAGTCCCGTTTTAATGAAAGGGAAATGAAGACACCGAAAAGTCTGAAAGTATGTAGAAATAAAGAAAATTTCACTTGAAGAGAAATATTTCTTTCGCATCAGAAAACTCTAAAACAATTTCCCCAAAATGTTTTTGTCTAAACGTAATAATAGAATGTGTCTACGCAAAAATAAAAAATAAACAGTCAAAACTGCACATATAGACTTGTCCTGACTTACTAATAGAGATGTAAGCTATAAATATACATTAGCTATTAAAAACAATTCGATACTCTTCAGAAGATATCCAATAGATATACCCCAAATGACGCATATGAAAACTTCATCATATTGCCCATTTAGAAGTAGCACTGGAATGTATACCATCCAAACCAAGAGCTAAATGTAGAAATTCATGGGAGTCCCTAGTAGTTAGGAAGAAACGAGATAACTTTTTTTTAAAAGTATCCATACTCAGGATATCCTTACTCAGAAAGTATCCTTACTCAGGATATCCTTACTCAGAAACCCAACAAATGCCAATGCCCAAAATCTCAAGAAAGCCATGAGAGAACTAACCAACTCATACAGAAAAGAGCAATTAGAATACATTTAAAGCCAACTCGATAAAATCAGATATTCAGTAGAAGATAAACAATCACGAATTGCATGGCAGACAATAAACGAAGGTGCTTCTCTAACTTTATTTATATATTTGTTTTTTGTTTTTTTTTTTTTGTTTTTTACTACTCTACATACCTCAACAGTAATATCTCATCTGCTGATAGTGATGTCAATTTCAAATTGGGAAGACATGGGCTGCTTTTGACAGGTTTTCGATAATATGAAAATCTGATCTCTGATGAAATAAATAATTTATAGAGATTAAAAAACACAAGGTATTCGGGGGGATGATTTTATTTGTAGAAATATTTACCAACTTTAAATGTTTCGGTTTTTCGACGTTTCTCAGGGCGTGAGAGTTATTAAATGAAACGAAAAAGATAAGAAAGTTTTTAAACATTCTGTTTCCGTTGGTAGCGTTCTGTTTCAAATTTCTGCGATGTGAGCGTTCCAAAATATACTTTAAAATCTTAAAATCTATTTTATTCATTTATATATATATATATATATATATATATATATAGTGTGTGTGTGTGTGTGTGTGTGTGTGTGTGTGTGTGTGTGTGTGTGTGTGTGTGTGTTACGAGTCTTTTCTTGTTCACGAGTGAGATGTCGTAAATAAGAATGGGGGCTGTTTAATAAATGTCCGAAATCTCTGACGTTTCGACCCGAGTACATTTACTTTCGGTCTTCGTTGGTGATTGTCAAATATGTGAAGACATTCTTATAAAAAAAAAACAGACATCGCACATTTAACAAAATCTTTATTTTTTATTCAGGAGCTATAGTATTTAAATGCATCTAATACAGGTGCATAGTTCTACGGCTACGGTGATTCATTGTCACGTAATCATGACTAGTTAATGCTACACATCCAGTACCAAAGAACATCGGATCTTTCCTCTCCAATTGCTGGGTTGCATTCGGTAGGCCGTTTTATCTCTGGGCGGTTCTGCTGGGTGTGCCTCGGCAGTGGAGAGTTCCTCCGGCCTCAGGGGCCATCCCCCTAGGCTTTTACCCCCTTCGAGGGGTTTATTGCCTGGCGCCTGAGGCGTCCCAAAAAGGGGAATGCTGACAGGGTCGAAGGTATTTTTGGCCTTGCCGGACGCGTGTGGGCTTCGGCCCTGCGACTGGACCCACCTTAAAAACGCTCTTGTGCCATATTCGTGCGTTGGTGGGACGTATGATAAATAATCAATACCAAAGGACATCGCATTCAAATACGACGTCAACTGCACGCGATGAACACTCTCATTAAAAATATTCATTGATCACATCAAACATCTCATAATCTATGACGTGGTCACACCTACATCCCGAAAATGATCAACGAAGGTCTAAACTACATGTACTCAGGTCGTAACATCAGAGATTTCTGACAATTATTAAACAACCTTTATCCTCATTTCTGACAAATCAATTATTTTTCATGAATTGGTCATAAAGAAAAATAACTAATGATAAAATAATTTTTTTTTTAAATCAAGACCCCAGGGTGTGTATCCCTAATCTATAATTTATTCAGCTTCTAGGTAAGTTCAGCACTGACACTCAACTACATCTGGTGGTGAGGCACCAGTTCTGGAACTCTGAGAAATGTGGAATTACTTGCCATTACTCTTAGATCTACTCTGACCTGGAGTGGTAGTAGCTGTTAGGGTTTCGTCAATGGATCAAATAGATTGTAATGAAATTATTAGTATTAGATAGGAATACTACAAACAATACAACTGTAACGAGAATTGACCAAATTATTAGATTACCAAGCGATATCAATTTTTCTGAAATACTCCGTATACTTCACAGCTTCTTTGGTTCCCATCTATGAATCAAATAGAACTGCTTAATCATTTACTAGGCTTTAAACCATTTAACTGCATTAAACAGGCAATGCTTAAAACCATTTAACTGTGTGCAAACAAAAGAGACCTTGTTCCTGTAAAACTTGTTACCTACAAACTATTCCTTTATATATCATATATATTATATACACATGTATAAACAGGATTTGACATTAGATAACCAGCAAAAGTTGATATGCCGTAAAAATACAACCAACCAACCAGCCAACCTACCAACCACGTGTTTCAAATTATTTGCAGACACCACAAAAGTCGGATTCGAATTAAGCATATTTACTCTCAAACTTACACACGCGCAAGCGCAAGCGCGCACGCACGCACCGCGAAACTGTAGAAGTTAAGCGCTATCAGTTGAGACATTTATCAGTTGTCACAGTAGTTCTGATGTTTTCTAATTTTTTTAAGGTCATGGAGTGCCTATCCAATTGTAGTAGATTCTGTCTGAATTATTTTTCTTCGTGGGTCATTGATTATCCTTGTAAAAGGTTCTGGCTAATTTACTACGTGAAATAATTTGTTCAAAAGAGGTCTTCAATTAAGTCAAAGATCACACTTTTGTCAATTCCATTTACCTGGTCACATCACTTGAACTTCTAAAAAATAAGTAAACTCACTGAATAACCATTACCCCTGCAACCTTTTGAGTTTCGTAAAAGGTAACATGTCAACTCTTAACTATCTTTAAGATAACATTTAATAAACCTCATCGTCTGTTACAATATTCATTTGTATTTTTGTTTATAACAAACAAATTATATTTAAAAAAAAAGAAATTTTTAATGCGAATTATCTCAATTCCTAAATATTCCCTTTCATCATTAACCTTAACCAACTTTTTAAAAAATATTATCGTTGCTTTTTATTACAACGAAAAAAAAAAGCTAAATAGAAATAACACAAGGATTCTGCATGATGTTTTGAAAAAATCCGAGAAGCAGCACCCAACAATACAGAAGTTGAACGGCCATTTACCTCCCATCTTGCAATCCACCCGAGAAAGGTGAGCAAGACATGCTGGTTGGTTGGTTGGTTGGTTGTGTTTTATGGTATATCAACCCTTATTGACTATATGATGCCAAATCCTGTTTATATACTGAATATATATGATTTGTAAACGAATAGTAGCATTATTTTTAAACGGGGCAGAGCTCAATTTTTGTACACAGCTTGGTTTCAAGTATTGCAATTAAATACTAATACTTTTATTTGCACTATTAAATGGTTCCAAAACTTATGTAACAGTAAGAATTCAATTTAGCATCAGCAATTTGTTTGTGGAATTAAATGGTTTCAAATATAGTAAATCGTTAAATAGTTTTGACCTATAGATGGGACCCTAACAGGTACTGCCACTCCGGGTCAGAGAGAACCTGGAAGTTATGGCAATGAAGGAGTACTCCACATTACCCAATGTTCCTGGATAGAGCCTGGTCCTCAGATAATTAAGAGTTATATCCAGAACATGCGTTTGGGAGAGGGTGGAAGACATACAGGGTACTGCTGGAGAAGTAAAGACGAACTCACAAGCGACGTTCTCCAACGGACCCCAACACATGTATATATTGGCCGACCAGCAAAAACCCACATTCAATTGCTCTGTGCGGACACTGGGTGCAGTCTAGAGGACCAACCTAGTGCGAAGGTCGATAGGGGCGGATAGTGCGAGAGAGTAAAAGGCATCCGTGTTGTCAGCATGCATTGATGATATGGATGATGATGAGGTCGATACACTCTACAACCGTTTAAGTAAGCTGTGTAAAACAAAAAAAAATCGGAGCCTCCGACGACACTTGAACTCGCATCTCGGTAGTCCGACTAACACAAATGGCGGCTAAATCAATTCAATCACGGCAACCAATAAAATAAAGTGTATTATTCTTGATTTTTATAACAACGCTCTTAGTCGATACACTCTACGACCATTAACGCTATTTGGTTTGGTTTGGTGTGGTTTTTTTTGTTTAATAGCATATCAGCCTTCGTGGGTTATTTAATGCGAAAACTATCCTTGTAGAAAACCAGCAGTGGTACTATGCTGGGGGCAAAAAGGGATATTTCCCTTTCCTAAAGGTATTAATCCGAAAGTGAACGTAATAGAGCGACTAGTATATTAGATCGGAATGATTAATTTAACTGTGCAAACAAAAAGGATTATAAGCAAATAAAAAGTTCAGTTTTTAAAAAATGAAGCGGAACATTGAAAATATAGTTATGATTACAATAATTTACAAATTAATCAAATTTCGGCCTTAAATAACTTATGAGTTGATATGTTATGCTGCTTAATAAGATTAACAAATAAACCAACTAAACCAAAATCTAATTAAGCAGCATGAAACAAAAATAAAAAAGCCCCCGACAAGACTTGAAATCGCATCTCGGCAACACTACAGTAGAAGTAGAAAAAAATTATATTATTAGAGAGACAAACATGAAGACTAGAATTTTTTACTTTAATTTTGTAACAGATTGAATAATTAAAAAAGGCCATATGATCAGAATATTGAATGCGACTACCAGTGTTGTCGGAAGTTATTGCTTTATTTCTACTCATTACTATTTCAACAGTTAGAGTGTATTCGACCGAGAAAGATGTGATTGGAAAAAAAACAAAAAAACAAGAATAAGCTTCAGAAAAAACTACTTCAAAATACTGAAAATTCTTCGTTTTAGAATTCAAATAAGAATTCAAAATGTCTACTGAATAATTTCATCACATTTTCACCTAACAACCCCACTAAACAGAAAACCCTTCTATTGGTGTTCTTACTAGTGTTGGGTTAGTAAAATGGTAATTCCTGTGTATGGAGTGAGAGAGGGAGATGCTCTCTGTGATTGGATATATACTAATAACGTGATGAGCCCAGAAGTCTTGGTGCAAAATCCAAAATCTCGTCAGACAGATTCCACCAGTAAGGCGGGGAGGTTAAAAGCTCTCAGAAAGACAACCCTAGGATACCAGATATCTTCTTCAGCACGCCGGTAAGTCCCTTAAACTTAACTTTATACACAGGGAGAACTATATATTGTTATTAATTATTTCACGTGTTGATTATTAAATTGTTAGAATAATACGAAGTATTGATTCATTTATTTGTTGCTGTTAGCCTTAGAATAAACGCTATACTAATACAATACTAGTAAAACTTAACGGTTAGCGCTAGGGAGAATATTTAGTTGCATCCATACTCGATAAGTATTAGTATATTCAATGATATACTAACACTGAAAAGACGGTAAGAAAGACAAGTAAGCTTATATACATATATATAAGAGAAGTATTTTAAGGTATCACTACGCTAAAGTTTTACACACATCAGTGGGCGTAGAAAGTAACTTCCACTGTTACGATTATGTTATCTTTAGTTGGGTATTTTTCAAATTCGGTTTACTGTTACCGTCATTTGGAATTAAATGAGGATTTTATTTCTGTATCACTCATTGAGAAAGGGTCTGATATTTTATAAGTCAAAAGTAAAAGGAATTTTATAAGAGAAAAAAGAAACAAAAAATTTCTCTATCAAAATTAGACACCATATCTAATTAAGTGTGCAACTGACAAATTAAACAATAATCTTTGCTTGGTCTGTCACACAGACTTCAGGTTGCTTACAGTACTTGCTGTTCCTAAGTGGTTACCATCTTAGAACTGAAATGGTTCATGGCTCCTTAACTTCGGTGATATGTTGTTTTTTAACGATACTTTACTTAGTCTAACGCACAAACTCCTAAATGATCATCCATACCAAAACAGAACAGGTTTATAGCTGCTTAATTTTCGTCATCTGTTGTTATTTATGGGGCATAGAAGATTTTTATATTTATTCGTTTTGGAGGTCGTTGGTATCGATGCATTGTTGGATGATGTTGGTATGATTTTGAGTTTTTCTTCTTCTTACCCCATTCACTTGAAGTCTTCTTTGTCTGTGGGAAGCTGCAAGAGAATTAAGGACGGAAGAAAAGACATCAGGATACTTTTATACTCAAAACTATTCTGTGGTGTGGAACGCTTTCCTGAACCAGTAGAAGTAGTCGCGTTTCCCAAACAAAGTGTTAAAATATACGAGTCATTTTCAGTGAGGTATGTTTTGCCCTTTCGATAGTAATGGTAATAGTTTAAATGAGAGAATTTCTCTATTGACACCAAGAAGCCCCTCTTTTCAGGCATGCGCAGATTTCTCTTCCTGTCAGAGGCCTCCTGGGAACTGCTATTTTTTAATTTGTTTCTTTTTTTTTCTTCCTTTTTTTATCCCCACATATTTACTAAGCTTTGTTTAGTTTGGCACAGAGACTTCAGGTTATTTATAGTATTTGCTGTAATAAAGTGGTCACCCACCTCAAACCAGAACACGTTCATGGGTACTTAACTTCAGTGATATGTTATTTACTATGCTTTGCTTAGTTTAGCACACAAACCTTAAGTTGCTTATAGCAACTGCTATTTCTAAGTGGTCACCCATTTGCGTACAAAGTAGGTTTAAAACTGCTTAACTGCAGTGATTTTTACTATGTTTTGCTTGGTCTGAAATACAGACTTCAGGTTGCTTACCTGCTGTTTCTAAGAGGTCTCTCATATCAAAACAAAACAAGTTCATCTGTTGCTATTTTCTAAACTTTGCTTAGACTCACAAACCTTAGGTTGCTTACAGTACCTGCTGTTCCTAAGTGATTACCCATCTCAAAACAGTACAGGCTCATCGCTGCTTAACTTCAGTGATTTGAAGGGAAACGGTGTTTTTAGTGCTATTTAGCTGTAAGCAAATAAAGCAACACTAGAATTCGGATAATATTTTCAAACCAAAATAAAATTAGCTATTTTTCAAGGAAATGATTTTTTCTTCTATTCTTTCTGAAACTACGAAAATTCAACGTGTTCAGCACGTAATTATCTGACAGTTGTCGAATAGTATCCGAGAGAACTGAAACGACTACTTGAAGAGCTCCACAACGATAGAAAGATTAAATAGTCAACTGAGATCAAGAACGAAATCTAAATGTATTGTGGCCGGCGAGGTGAAAAACATTAGACAACCAGGATATAATAAGGGAAAATATACAATTAAACAAAGATGATTTATTGTGTGTGTGTGTGTGTGTGTGTGTGTGTGTGTGTGTGTGTGTGTGTGTGTGTGTGTGTGTGTGAAATATGCTCGTGTAAGAATATATGCCTGCACATACATAATACACACACACACAATCTCTCTCTCTCTCTCTCTCTCTCTCTCTCTCTCTCTCTCTCTCTCTCTCTCTCTCTCTCTCTCTCTCTCTCTCTCTCTCTCTCTCCACACACACACACACACACACGCTTATGCACACATATATACAAATTCGAGAACAGCAAGACTTTGAGGGCGAATTTCCAACAAGGTGTAATGGAATGAAACCGTTTCTTGATTAGCTAGATAACAAGTGGGTATTTGTCTGTCTCCCCACTATACAGAGTGTGGTACAAGGCCTTTTTTTATAGTTGATAAATATCGGTGGGAAAATTTCATTTAGCAAAGAAAACTTTGATATTATTAACTCTCGAATCTTATCTTCTTTTGAGTGTAAACTTACATTTAATTAGGGGATATTTTTGGTTACTTATATTTCACTGTAGACAAGATGGCGACAGCAACAAGTCAAGCAGAATATCGCTTTTTGGGGAGGCTTAAAAAAATATTTTTGTCCTTTATGGCCATGTCAACAAAGCATGGATGTCTGCGTGTGGCTTGCTAAACTGGTCATTAGCCCTCACCCTGATGGATCAATAGGTCAGACCAAGCGTGGAGTTATCTTCTGGGGTCATACTCGCTTACACTACAAATGGTAACGAGTGCAACACTGTCCAACGGGCAGAATGCCCATCGTGAAACAGGGTTGCCATTAAAAAATATATTATGAATATATACTTTTTGTTAACCTCATCCTCATCTTAATCTTTAGAAAAGTAGCATCTGATACTTCTATCAGACAGTCATCTATGCGAATATTGGGAATTTTGAGAAAGAATCATATTAGTAAAAATGAAATTTTTGAAAATCGACAAAATTATAATTGTAATAAAGAAATTAAAAACATTGAGAAATATTACAAATGCTAAGAATGAATGTAAAACCACAGAGAAAGAATTATAATAGCAATAATGAAATTAAGAACATTGAGAAAATATAATGATAGCAATAGCAATGAAATTTTTTTTAAAACTGCGAAATAACGATTATAGTAATAAAGTTGGCGACTTTAGTCGAGGATGACCCGAAGGCTCCCTTTTCAATAGCTACAACACTACTACAACTTGACCCTCACCTTATAATGCTGTGAGCTAAGCAAGGCGGCATCAAGTACCATTTTTGAGTCTTTGGTATGACACGACCATTGACGGACACTCTACTCATTAGGCAAATGGCCCGGTTATAATAGTAATAATGAAATTAAATACATAAAAAAATAATCATAATAAAAGTAATCAAATAAAAAAATCATAATAAAAGTAATAAAATTAAAAACACTGAAAAATAGAAGGACTGATTACAGCCATCAAAAACAATACTGACAACACGATGACTAACAGAATGACAATAACTAGGAAACAAAAATGTGAAGAAAAACAACTCTATGGGCGCTTTAAACGACTAATAAACAACACCTCGCACGAGAAAACCTTGTAATAGTGGCGAAGAAAGGGAAATGTTAAAAAAAGAAACAAAATCTCTCCTCATAGCAGCACAAAACAACGCCATAAGAACCAATCATATCAAAGCGAGAATAGATAAGACGCAACAAAATAGCAAATGTAAGTTATGTGGTGATAGAGACGAAACCATCAATCATCATCTTGCTAGAGAATTAAAAAAAACTATGGAACATGAAGGTGACGATTATACCGATTGTGATTGGTGCATTCGGTACAGTAACTAAAGGACAATTAAAGGGACTGGAGGACTTGGAAGTTGGAGGATGAGCGGAGACCATCCAAACTACAGCATTGTTGAGAACAGCCAAAATACTGAGAAGAATCCTAGAAACTTGAAGAGACTTGCTGTCACTCAAACCCCAGTCAAAGACCATCAGATAACGCTGATGTTAAAAACTCTCAAAGAATTTGCAGAATTGTGGACTTTGCTGTTCCAGTGGACCACAGAGTAAAATTGAAAGAAAGCGAAAAGAAAGATTTGTACCTGATCCGTGCAAGGGAATTAAAATGACTATGGAATATTAAAGTGACGGTAGTACCAATTGTAATTGGTGCCCTGGGTATAGTCACTAAAGGATTGGTACAGGAACTGGGAGACTTGAAAATAACAGAACGAGTGAAGACCATGTGAGCTTCAACATTATTGAGATCGGCTAGAATACTGAGAAGAGTCCTGGAAACTTGAGGAGACTTGCAGTCACTCAAACTCCAATGAGAAACCATGGGCTAATGCTGATGGGAAAAACTCGAAAAGAAGTAAATAATAATAATAATAATAATAGTAATAATAATAATAATAATAAAACTAATGACGATGCTAAAGGCCTTACATAGACAGGCTGTATGTGTCAAAAAAGAAGGTGGAAGAGGACTCACCAGCATTGAAGATAGCGTCGATAAATCGATAAGATGACTCGAAGAGTCCATAAAAAGAACACAAAAAGGTAAATCAAAGTGACCAGAAACAATACAACTCAAGGATCAACAGAACAACAATAAGAAAAACAATTGTATGAATATTTGAATATTTCAAGCGACAGACAACCGAAATCTCATATGAGAAGACTTGTTTATAGTTAAGAAAGGGAAAACTTTAGAGAGAAAATGAATCTCTTCTAATACCAGCAAAAAACAACGCCATAAGGACAAACTACGTTAAAGCAAAAATAGATAAGACTCAACAAAATTGCAAGTGTATGTTATATGGTGATAGAGACGAAACGACCAATCATATAATAAGCGAATACAGCAAATTAGCGTAAAAAGAGTATAAGACTAGACACGACTGGTTGGGGAAGGTGATCTACTGGGAATTGTACAAGAATTTAAATTTGACCATACGAACTGTCGTGAAAAAAGAGACGCGCCAACTCCTCTGGAACTTTGAGATACAAATGGATAACCAATTCTCGGCCAGACGACCAGAACTTATAATAATTAACAAAAAAAGAGAACTTGCAGAATTGTGGACTTTGTTGTCCCAGTGGACCACAGAGTAAAATTGAAAGAAAGTGAAAAGAAAGATTAGTACCTGGACTTTGCTAGGGAATTAAAAAAAACTGTGGAACATGAAAGTGACGATGATACCAGTTGTAATTGGTGCTCTTGGTACAGTCACCAAAGGAATGATACAAGGACTGGAGAAATTGGAAATAACAGGACGAGAAAAGACCATCCAAACTACTGCATTATTTAGATCGGACAGAATACTGAGAAGAGTCCTGGATACTTGAGGAGTCTTGCTGTCGCTCAAACTCCAATGAGAAACCATCAGCGTTAGCTGATGGGAAAAACTCGAAAAGGAGTTAATAATAATAATGATAATAATAACTGGAGGAATTGGAAATAAGAGCACAAGTGGAGATCATCCAAACTACAGCATTATACTGAGAAGAGTCCTGGAAACTTGAGGAGACTTGCTCTTACAAAAACTCCAGTAGAAGATCCTCGGCTATTGCTGGTGTGACAAACTTTCAAATGAGTAAAATGATAGAATTATGGACATTGAGGACAAATAATAGTCATTCGTCTTCTTCTTCAAAAAGAAAAAGAAAAATATCAGAGCTAGTATTAATAAGCAAAAAGAAAAAGTACTTAAGGATTTTGCCATTCCAGTAGACTATAGAGTAAAATAAAAGAAAGCAAAATGCTGGACAAATACCTTGATTTTGCAAGAGAACTGAAAAGGCTATGGGACATGAATGTGGCAGTGATACCAATTGCAATTGAATTTCTGGGAATGGTGCCGCAAGGTCTAGAAAAGTGATTGCGGAAACTGGAAAAAGAATTGAGACCACCCAGACAACAGCATTGTTAAAATCAGCTAGAATACTGAGAAGAATCCAAGATACCGCAGAAGAATTGCTGTCACTCAGACTTCAGTGAAAAACCACCAATTTGAGCTGGTGTGAAAAACTCGCAAAAAGAGAATCATATGATAGATATTATTATTTTTGTTTATGTGTTATTCCTGTTAATGCAAATTACTAGTTTCCCTCTACCTCCTGGCGCCATCAATGCTTAAAAAAAGGATACCACCTGTTCTGTTATCGTGGTAGTAGATTAATTACCCTGGCAGTAGAAACAGACACTTCTGATTCAGCCATTGTGGCCTAACTATGACAATCCAGACGCCACTACTACATTCTTCTCTTTGTAATATAATGGCCGAGGGATTTCGGTTTATGCCTTGGAGTTTAGTTAGGTTGAGAACCTTTCGGCTCATTGCATGGCTTACTTAGGTGCAACATTAAGACAGGTGTTCACGCGCGTGCGCAGAGCAGACGTGTCACTAAGAGATGTCACAATAGCCCAGAGGGGAAACGGAGGCTAGTGAGTGCGAATGACGTCACGCACCGGAAGTGCGCGGAGGATTTTGGAAGATTTTGAAAAAGTCAGTGAGTTGAGAACTGGACACTGAACGAGACGGCTGACTTTCGCTTGATCGCGGAGACCTTTGTGGTGGGTGCCACACGTGTGTGTGTGTGGGGGGGGGCAGATGAAAAAAACGGAATAGAAAGATTGTGCCTCTCTCCTTATGACGAAGAACCTTTAAACTCAAAGGCAATAAAAAGGTTCGTACCTGAACTGAGAAGTCGTCAAGTGTTTTTCGAATTTCGAGATTCTTATGTTCTGTCTTTGTGGATATTCGATGTACGTTTCACACATAGTCATATCATGGCTATGGTACATCTTGAACCCTTTCACTCTCAGAGCGACTATAGTCAGCAATAGAGAAAAAGACTAATGCTATTGAAGAGGCTTTAAGGATTAGGTAAGGTTAGGTTATTTGATGATTTAATCCCGTATCATCCATCCCTTGAGGGTTATTCAGTGCCAAATCCTGTATATATCATACATGATTTTTAAGTGAAGAGATTGTATGTAACATTATTTTTAAACGAGCCAGTGCTTATTTGTTTGCACACTGTTAAATGATTTCCTTTATAGATATCTATTGTTAGCACAGTTGAATCCTCTCAAGTATTGCTATTTATTTTTATGCAAACAGTTAGATGGTTTCAAATATTGTTATTTAACACTAATAATTTTATTTAATAAGGATAATCCCTAGTGAAAGGTTAAACAGTTCTATTTGATCCACAGATGGACCCTAATAGGTACTACCACTCCCAATCAAAGTGGACCTGAAAGTAATGATGATGAAGGGACACTCCACATTTCCCAAATTCCATGACTAGAGCCTCACCATCAGATCCAGTTTAATGTCATACCCAGGACACTAAATGGTTTCAAGTATTGCTATCTTACACTAATAATTCTATTCAGCGTTATTCGTTTGTTTGATTACAGTCAAATATTTTCCAGTATTATGAGAACGCTAAAATTGGATTATATAGAATACTATACAATTATTGGACGTGAAACACAAATCGGGAAGAGCTGCTGGAATGTCTCTTCTGTTGTGGCTTTCACAGTCAGGCACTGTTTTGCTAAGAATACATCTCCTTCGGAACAAATACGACTCACTGTTAAGTGCAGAGGAACTTCTGCGGGTGAACCCTCCAACGTTTTCATCCCGACTGACAGCACTGACGATACACTGCCTGTTTCTGTTTCTTCCGAGGAACAAATTCCAGAAGATTGGGAAGACTCCAATTAGATTAGTTCTACAGAAGTGAAAACATCCAAACACAGACATAGGTAATTCGTTTTATGAACAAACAGAAAAATAAAAGAAAGCAGAACGTGAGAAAAATACTAGAACCTTGCCGGAGAACTAAAAAAAAACTGCGAAACATGAAGTGACGGGGTTACTAATTGTAATTGGTGCGCTTGAAACAGGATCTAAAGGTTTGGAAAAAAGACAGCAGCAAATGGAAATCCGAGGAAAAATTGAGACCATTCAGACCACAGCATTGTTAAGATTGGCGATAATACTGAGAAGGGCCCAGGAGACTTGAGGACATTTTCTGTTGATCAGATTCTAGTGAAAGACCACCAGCTAACGCTGAGGTAAAAATCTTGCTAGGAGTAAAATAATAATAATAATTATTATTATTATTATTATTATTATTATTATTATCTCAAAGTGCTAATTTGGCCTCTTTGAGATCAACACATTCTCCAAGAGGTCAAATCAAAACGGAAAAGGGCCTATAATATGGGCCCGCAAACTTGTATAATAGAATGTCTGAAAATATATAAAGTATCTGTCAAAGTCATAAAATTCATTATGAAAGTCATGTAAACTGGAAATATATATTATAATGAGGAGATTATTCTATGTATGCTAGCCTAATACAACAAAAAATGGCACTTTGTAGAAACCTTTTTAAAAAAGATTAATGATGGTGAAAAGCACTTGAAGAGAAAATTTCTGACGATTTTTAAAAAATATAAAATTCAAATAAGATTAAGAATATTTGTTAGACGACAATCAATAAAATAAAAAAAACACAATTGTGTGGGGGAGGTCCTGTGGTGTAATGGTTAAATTTTTGCTGTACTGCGGTCCCGAAGTAAGCGAGTTCTAAATCCGGTCGCACAGTCACGTTTACTTGGGAAAGGTATGAAATTCCTTATCCCCCCAGCTACTGTCCTTCTACAAAGATGGGTTTGGCATTAGATAACCCACCAAAGTTGATATGCCATTAAACAAAGAAACCAAACTAAATAAAAAACGATTTAAAAGAACCTTGTCTGTGTTTTTTACCGAAACATACTAAAAAGGCATTATTTTGACTATATTTTTCGATCTTTCTTTCTTTGCGTGATGATTGTCGTTATAAGACAACATGAAACCTGTGGTCACAGATAAACTTCCATGCTATTAAATATATATAAAAACTAATATTTATTATTTACTTATTTAGAGTTTTTAACATCAGCGTTAGCTGATGGTTTTTCACTGGAGTTTGAGTGACAGAAAGTCCCCTCAAGTCTCCAGGATTCTTCTCAGTATTCTGGCCGTCTTCAATAATACTGTCGTTTGGATGGTCACCACACATCCGCCAACTTCCAAATCCTTCAGGCCCTTTAATAATCCTTCAGTCACTGTGCCAAAAGCGCCAATCACAATTGGTACAATCGGCACTTTCATGTTCCATAGTTTCTTCAATTCTCTAGCAAGGTCGAGGTACTTATCCTTCTTTTCACATTCTTTCAGTTTTATTCTGTGGTCAGCCGGGACAGCAAAGTCGACAATTTTGCTAATTCGATTTTTTTTTTTTTGTTGATTACTATAAGGTCGGGTCTTCTGGTCGAGATTAGGTGATCCGTGTGTATGTCAAAGTCCAATTGGAGTTTATGCGTGTCATTTGCTAGGACAGGTGCTGGGTTGTGTATATACCACTTTATTATTATTATTATTATTATTATTATTATTATTATTATTATTATATAGCTCTATCACAGATATTGAGCACTCTCCAAATTATACCGCATTTGGTCTACCACAAACCCACAAAGTGAAATAGTGACAACCAACACTGTTATAATATATATATATATATATATATATATATATTAGTTCGTGTGTGTGTGTGTGTGTGTGTGTGTGTGTGTGTGTGTGTGTGTGTGTGTGTGTGTGTGTGTGTGTGAATTAGAATCGCGTAGACACAGTCAGCGGTGCTTGGTGACTGTCAGTCTCTTGCCTAAACGATCATCAAACCAAGAGCTCTCGGTCTGATGTTCGTGTAAACGAGAAATTAACAGTCAACAATCTCGTCTATGTCTACGCTATCTTATCTAAGATCTAAATGTGCTATAACACCGATATTGACCACTCTTTATTTGTAAATACAGTAAACTACATTTTATATCACCATATATAATGCATTGAAATGAACTAAAAGCAATTCTTGATGTTTAAGAATTAATGCAAACATTACTGATAGAATAAAGCTAATATACGTACAATAGATAAAAAAACAAAAGCTATCTTATTCTTTGACAGGGTCTTTTATAATGTCACTTCCATAAAACTACAAAATAAGTCTGCACTGAAAAACAAATTTAGATATGATAGAATAATTCCAAGAAACAATAAAATGTAATGTTTGATAAATTACTCCAGCACCAAAATGCAAACTGTTTTTGGCTAAACAGAAATAAAGCGGAATTTATGAAGTTATTCACTCATAGCATTTATGATGCATTAATAAACCTATATTCGACGACCACTGCCCCAAAATAATTGTTACATTTAGCGTATGAAATCAAATGCGCAAATGTAACCACAATAATGGGACTAAAGTAGTACATATGTGATGTCTCGTACAGGGTGGTCTACCGACGAACAAGCCTCGAAAATCGTTGTACAAAATTCTGACATTTATTTGAGCTTGAATTCTAACCATTGACGCCAAGGGAAATATTCAACTATTTCAACTATTAGTTGGCGGAGCGTTTGTCATAACGGTTATCGTCGTAGTAAATGGAATTGGTACTATTTACCAACCCCTCCGCTCGGGCAGGATATGACACAAGGTCAATTTTTAAGCAGAGTTTAACAGGTTTCAATTCAGAGTTTTCCTTCTCCTAGACTAGTTGCCTAACCAAGGCTGAAGAACCTAGTCTGCCTTACTATTTACCCATAGCTGGAGGGAGAATAATTGGATTCATACCTTTCCCAAGGGTATTAGTGCTATGTGAAATGCAATCAGTCTCGTCCAGGATTTGAACTCGAGTCGCCGTGTTCATTTCCTACGACGATAACGACTACACCACGGGCACCTCCACTAGTAAATGGAATTGGTGACCCGAGTTCAACTCTTGAACAAGGCTTTTTGCGCTTCACTTGGCGCTAATGCCCTTGGAAAAAGCATAAATCTACCTGTTCTCTCCAACCGGTCAATTTTTAAGCTGAGCTTAACAGGTTTGAATTCCTATTCTTAAAGAGGCCAGTCTACTCAACTATTTACTCATAGATGGAAGGAGAATAGTTGGATTCATACCTTTTCCAATGGTATCAGCGCTATGGGAAATGCAAACAACATCGTCCAGGATTTGAACTCGAGTCACCTACGACGGTAAGTGTTACACTAAGAGGGCCTCCACATTTGCAGCACTTAGATCCTTGCTGTCTCGGATCCTGTATTTAATCAGATCCTGTTTCGGTTGTAGTATATGATCCACTCTTTTTAATGAAGGTTGCCAAGTGTACGCCTTAGAGCAAGGTGAAAATAGCCCTGGTCTTCGTGACCACTGTCACATAGACGATTGACAACGCCTTACTTTCCTGGGACAAGACTGACATCATTTTTGATTGCTGCACCCTGCCTAAAGACAAAAAAAAAAACGACTGCAGGGTTGGAACAGATACTTTGTCTTTATCCCAACCAATCGGCCCTTAAGAACCTAACGGTATGCAGGAGTGCCGAGCAGTGACACAGCTTCAAGGTAGAGTACACAGATATGTCACTGATATCGAGAAAACGTGCCGGTCCATAGGTAAATAATCCTTTCATTTTGATAGGAACCATATATGATTGTTTTTTTAAATATCTGTGATTATTCGAAAATAATATATCATCTTTGCTTAAAATCAACAGAATTTATCAAGGACACATTTAAATTCAAGTAGGAAATAATATGTTCTGCTCTTTTCATTACTCGATAAATTAAAAACAAACAGCGTTACTATCATTAGTTCTTTAATTTAAGACGAGACAGCTAAATTGGCTCTCAGTGGCGAATAATCTTGTTAAACTGTTTGCAGGCCAGACACAAAAGATCACATGACACTTTTCTTGCACATGCGCATTTAAATTTATATACCAACATAAGCTACTTCCATGTATGAGAAACCGTACCTAAATATGTCGACCTGCAGTAGAAATGCTAAAATCACAAGGATAAAAATACTTACATTGACCGGATAATAACTGAATGATAACTTGATCAAAACAGAGGTGAAGGACTGATGAACAAACTGGCATAGTCTTTTCAAGGAGCTCGCTCACCTTGGTAGAAGCAAAAGGATTACCCTTTGATTAAGAATATAGATACCATAAAGAGATTTGAGGGGATGCTTGAACACAAAATATTACGGAATCTGTATATTCATATTACTGTAACTACAGACCTACCTTCATCTTTGAGATTTGGAGGGAAAATGAAAGAGTTGACTCGGCAGCCAAATCGGTTTTAGATTTGGTCCCTGACAAATTCAAGATTCCATATACTAACTTAAAACCTAAAGTTGATCGATTTCTTCATACAAAATGGTAATGAAGCTGCAAAATAGCATCCACAATAAACTCTTCTTGATCAAATTTACTTTGGGAGAATGTAGACCGGCCTTTAAAAATCCAAAAAATAACATTTCCCTATATCCTGATTATGCATTGATCACACAAGACTTACTCCTTAATACTTGAACAAGAACAGTCACAGAGTATAACAGCAATGTTAGGCAACCAGTCCAGACGAAGGGAAACTCTAAATTCAGACCCGTTAAACTCCACTAAAAAAATTGACCTTGTATCACATCCTACACATGCAGAGGGACTGGTAATACATATACCAACCCCTCTACATGAGCCATTTGTGACAAATGGTCAACTTTTTAAAGTAAATCTTAACAGGTTTGAATTCAGAGTTTTCCTTCTCCTTGATCAGTTCCTATACAAAGGCTAAAGAGCCCAGTCTGCCTTACAATTTACTCATACTTAGAGAAAGAATAGTTGTATTCATAATTTTTTCATGTGAAATACAAACAGCCTCGTCCAAGATTTAAACTCATGTGGCCGTGTCCATTTCCAACGGTAACCATTACATCAAGAACGCCTCTTTCCATGTATGTATGTATGTATTTATTATATGGGCAGGTGACGAACTGGCTAACTAAAACTTTCCCGCGGCACCTGTTCCTGCAAACAGCAATCCACCACACTCATTTCTCTGAAATGCTACAGCAGTTCGATAATTGTAACTTACAAAACTGCTCTTTTTTAATCACAGAAAGTTTACTTATACTTATAAAACAAATATAGAGTACCTTACGTGGCAAGCAAGGTTGGTCTGCAGACCATTCTTACTGAATTCGATTCTTACTGTAAACCAAACAAAACTAAACTTAATAAATGACTAAACACGTATACATCAAACTTTCCAGATGTCGTGGGAATGTCATTAAAGATAAAAGATCGGTTTAACATGATATAAATATCAGTGCTTATTAAGAAGTCCTTATTAAGATTTTCTATTGATTAATTTTTTTTTCAATTTTCACATGTTTTTTTCGTGCTAAAAAGAAAGTTGTGCTATTGAAGAAAATCAGGGCTCAAAAAGAGGAATTTTTTTAGGAATTTTAAATGGGTAAATGCAGGGGCGTAATTCCTAAAGTAGCTTAATGGCTGAAATGCCGGGTTGTAATTTCGAAGTAAGCAAGTTCGAACTCCAGTCACGCTATTACGTTCTTTTTCAGACTAATACCCTTGAGAAAAGGTATGAACAACCTTATTTCCAGCAGCTATGGGTGAAATATTATCGCTGCTGTTCTTCTACAAAGAAGGCTTTGTCATTAAATAACCCCCGAAGGTTGATAGGCAACAAAGCAACGTAATAAAATTAAATTGCACAGCAATAATATGTGTAAAATATTATTTTCAGTTATTGAGGTTTAATAAAAAACCATTTCAATTTATTTTCTTACACACACACACGCGTGCGCGCAAAATTTATACAAAACAAGTGTTTTTGGAGCATAAAGAAGCGATTCAAGGACTTCTTGAAGAAATCCTATGGTGCCTGTCACATCGACCATCACCGATGGTCTATCCTAGCAGAGAACCGTGACAGCTGGCGCCTCATCACCGACCTTGTTGTCTCCTCCTTTGGAAACACCCTCTGAACTGCCCCCAAGGACAAAAGGCACAGGAGGAGAAATCGAAACAATGATTCTCAGTCGTGTTCGCAGTGATGGTACCTGCCTGGCTGCCTGCTCTGCCAGCCGCGAACGTCCCTTCAGTTACCTCGTTCTTACACGAAACCAACACACGATTATATATATATATATATATATATATATATATATATATCATCATCATCATCAAGTCACATTAACAGCACATAGTTCACTGACTCTGACTCTGATTCTCTCTCTTTCTCTCTCTCTCTCTCTTTCACCGTTCGCCCTTACCATCCATCGCTCCAGGTAGGTCCTCTAGGCTGCATCTAGTGTCCACACAAAGCTGATGTACGCAAGTCTTTGCTGATCAACCAATATTGGCGTCTCCATGTGTGAGAGTCCGTACAAAAACATCGCTTATGAGTTCGTTGTTACTTCTCCATCAGTACCCCGGATGTTTTTTCCGCCTTGCTTGGATGGTTTGTGAGATGGGAATTTGGTAGCCATACAACTGCAGTTTTATTGGGTGTTGCTTCTTGAATTTGTTCAATTCAGTACGTAGCATTCTTGTATAGTCCTTATCTAGCCTTTTCTCTTTGTTGTTTGTTAGCGTCCACGTGGTCTATCCATATAGTAGTATGAACACACATAGTATCATCGGGCATTTGGATAGATTTTTGATTAATGGTTTGTTGGTTGGGTTTTATGGCATATCAACACTTGTAAATTATATATAATACATATTAATAATTGTTAACATTGTTAATAATTTTTATACAAATCTGGGCTCATTTATTTGCGCACAGTTAAATGGTTTCAAAAATTCCTGCGACATTAATAATTCTATTTACTATCAATCGTTTGTTTGCTCAAAGTTAAATGGTTTCAAGTATCCCTATGTAACACAAACAATTTTATTCAACATCAGTAATTTGTTTGCACACGGTTTTATGGATATACATATATGATTTGTAAGTGAATTGTTTGTTGGTAAACTTATTTTTAAAGGAGTTAGAGCTAATATGTTAGCACAAAAGTATTGCAATTGCTTGCACACAGTTAAATGGTTTCAATCATTGCCATATAACACTAATAATTGTTTTGATTATCAATCATTTGTTTGAACACAGTGAAGTGGTTACAAGTATTGTTCACACAACAGTTTTATTTGTATATGGTTAAATGTTTTCAAGCATTGCTATTCAACACTAATAATTCTATTCAGCCTTATACATTCATTTGCACTGTTAAATGGTTCCAAGTGTTGCAATGTAATACCAGTAATTCAATTTTTACATACAGTTAAATGGTTTCAAATATTGCATTAAATAGTTAAACAGTTCAGAAAGTTCTACTTAACCCATAGATAGGGATTCTGCTTTGGATGATGTATTTGCAAAAATGTTCGGTCATCTGTGTTGTCTGCGTCTGTTATAGTTTCTGCCGTATATCGTTTGCTTCTTGCTTCTTCTTTTTTTTTTAACGTGAAACCATTTTCTTTTATTCAATCCTGGTAAGTCCTCTTCCCCCTTCCTTTCTTGATACATATAGTCTGTCATCGTTATCTCTGGGATGTTATGCCTTATGCATGATTAGTAGTTTTCTTGTTCTTTGGTCCATTTGCTTAAGTTCTTCTCTAGTCCACTTCAAAAAGGGTCCGGAATATCTCACGAGGGATACAGCCTAGGTATTTATTCCTTTGATAAGGTTTCTGCAACATAGTTTTGTCTCGAACAGCTTTCTAGTTTTCCTGAGATATTCTTTCTAAATTTTTTCTTTCATCTCCACTTGTATAATTGTGTCAGCCTCCAAGATGCCCAAATATTTGTACGTTTCCTTTTTTCCGAGCGTTCTAATCTTGTCTTGATTTGGCAGTTCCATCCTGTCCGTCAGGTGTCGTTTGCTACTTTTCATTACTAGCATGGCACATTTTTCTATGCCAAATTCCATGTCCTGACTGTATATTCTAACTGCGTGTATTAGAGTTTTCAGTTCTTTTTCATTTTTTGCAAATAGTTTGATGTCGTTCATGTACATTAGATGATTGATCTTTTCTTACAATCAAGTAAGTTTGTATCCAGCTGTGCATTTT
This sequence comes from Sepioteuthis lessoniana, assembly GCA_963585895.1. Lineage (NCBI taxonomy): Eukaryota > Metazoa > Mollusca > Cephalopoda > Myopsida > Loliginidae > Sepioteuthis > Sepioteuthis lessoniana. The sequence goes on from OY757907.1 coordinate 89,746,238, forward strand.
CTGAGTATGTGGTTAAGTGGCATCATGGCAATTATGAATAGTAACGGCGATAGTGTATCTCCTTGGAATATACCTCTTTGAACCTCAGCTTCAGCCTAGCTTCTCCTTCCTGTTGTCAATTCCACTCTCCCAGTTTTCATAGTTTTCTCGATTATTATTATCATTATTATTATCATAAAAACGGCTGTATTTTCAATAAAGCCTTCGTCAGTTACCAACACTGGCTCAAGCATGGTTTCGGGGCTAAAGCATCATTACCACTCCCCTAGAACACTTCACCAGTATCTTACGATTGCACCAGACTTGGTTTTACGTCATACAGTGGAAATACCAAATCAAAATGCTACATGTCGTAAAACCTTTTGTTGTATTCACAAGTTTCTAGCCTATGTAAGCAAACCCAGCAATGAAGCGTTAATTCACTGATGTAAAATTTGAATTACCTGACGAGATGATGATGTCCATAATGAACGGAATTTCCATAAGATTCCCGTGCGAAGTCAGCGTACAAAAAACCCGGTAATGAATCAATAATTCAATTATACTTCTTTGAATTATATGACCAGATGACAATGTCAAATTCGATTGGAACTTCGAAACAACGTTCTGCGTAGTTGAAGTTCCAGCGACTGTGTTTTTAAAACTGGTAACCCGTACAGACAAACAAAATAATCATGTATGCTGAGATAAAATCCTGACACTGGATCCTTTCAATAGACTGACAATCTTTCCAAGGGGGATCATTAGTCTTTCTTAGCATCATCCGAACTTTCCCAGAGGTATGTAGTAGATAATATTGTACGCACATACCGCAAAGAAAAAGCGAAAAAGAAAAGAAAAAAAGTTCAGAGAAGTTACAAAAAAAGCTTATATATATATATATATATATATATAAGCTTTTTAGCTACATTATATATATATATATATATATATATATATATATATATATATATATATATATATATATATATATATATATATATATAAAGAGTGGTCAGTATTGGTGATCTAAGTAGATCTAAGTTAAAATAGCATAGAAATAGAATCAACAGTACTTGGTGTCAGTTTCTTGCCTATGCTATCATCTGACCAAAGAACACTTATTATTTGCATATACACGGGCCGACTGAAAAGTGCATTGGCTGATCAAGATGCTCTCATGGAATGTGACTAAATGAGGTTTATTTTTCAACATAATCTCCTTGGCTGGCCACACACTTCTTCTATCGGCGTTGCAGTGCTTGCATCTCATTGGTCAAAAAAGTGATTACTCGCTGATATGATGTTATCATTTTAACTTTTCAGTCCATACTAAACTGTAGATTTCTCTTTGGTTTAGCTAATTAACATAGATATACTATTGAATTTAGTTCTTACTGAAATAGTGTACTTCATTGTCTTATATACATTGTGAATAAATTGCTATTCCTCATATTTTTCAATAAATCGTTTTAATTCTCTTATTTTGTTGTTCTACTTATAAAATGAGGTACACTATATGTACTGGCATAGACCGATATATAAAGAACATATTTTACGAAAATACTCAATGAACATTTTGAAATGGGGCTAATGTTTGCCATCTGGCTTGGGTCTGTTCTTATTCTAACTTTGTACAAGCCTAGTAATAGCAGCATTTTTATCCAAACATATTTGTTGTTTTGGAAATACTTACAATCACTTTAATCTTCGAGACGAATATGTTTATTGTTGAAAGCAAAAACTTTACACGAACAGTTTTCATGAATAATATTCTTTGTTCATTAAAAAGGAATCGAGAAAATTCTTACTCAAAGTCTTACCAAAAATAACCCGATCCTCTACGACCACTGTCACTACTCCACCTCCGTCTCCGACTTGCGCCAACCGGGATGGGGGACCTTGTTGCTGAACTTTTCAAAATTGTTTACTTATCTGATAAAACAAGATTCTATTAAAATTTCTTGGATTAATCTTCACCTTGTCTTTCCTATATGCATATGTGTGTGTGTGTGTGTGTGTGTGTGTGTGTGTGGATGTGTGTGTGAATGAACAGATCGTTTAAAAAATTTTTTCTTGAATCTAGAAAGTGTTCAAATACTGGCCAGTAGAGCAGGATAAAAGTTAAAAGAAACTGTTTTTTCACCTCTTTATATCGGCTTCATTACTAAATGTTTCATGTATTGAGAAATATACAACAGACATAAAAATACATAAACACGAAGAAACATTTACATTAACTGAACAGAGTGATTAGGAAACCAGAAAAGATGTAAAAAAGATGAACTAGTTGACATAGTCTTGTGAGACTCACATGTTTTTTGTGATGATTATATTATAAAATTGTTTCAATTCATGAAACATTATTTAATGAAGACTAAATGAGAACGTAAGATAACAGTTTCTTACACACACACACGCACACAAAGACTCACATAAAAACGTATATATAAGTTGGCTGACCGTAGTCGAGGGCGATCCGAAGGCTCCTTTTTCAATAGCTACTACACCGAGGTGAAGGGAGGGGCGCTCCTTCTTTCCCTGGATTGCTCCACTTACCCTTGATCCGTACCCTATAATGCTGAGTGTTAAGCAAGGAGGCATCAAGTACTATTTTTTGAGTCTTCGGTATGACTCGACTAGGCATTGAACCCCGGTCTCCCGGACCTTTGGCGAACACTCCACCCACCAATGAGCCGGTTCCCATCGCCTCTTGCTCAGTCAACTACAGTACTCAGACACTCAGACCTTTCCCATGTCTGTAAGACAGGGACATTAATGACGTTCAGTGTATGTTTCATTAATGATTTACGCAAAAAATGTTATCATTTTAAAAGAAAATTTCGAAGAATCTGGTGAAGCTGATATTTATCCGTACCTCCCGCCAGTGGGATTTGACATGAGGTCATTTTAATGTGGAGAGTCATGCACAGATTGAAACCTATGAGCGACCGGTGTAAAAAAATGCTTGGTCCCGTCGGCATTCCCTTTTTTGGGGTGCCTTAGGCGCCAAGTAATAAACTTAGACCCGCAAGTGGGTAGTGGGTGGAGGAACGCCCCCTTGAGACCAGGCTATTAATTTCGCACTCCCCAGCCAAAAGGCCGAGAAGTATCTGATGAAGCTGTATAGTTGGAACACGCCATAGGAATAAGATGTTAATCCCAACAACTTGGTTTTGATATTTCAGCCATATTTCTTAAGCACATTGTCGGCTATCTTCATTGAAAATATTCATCATTAAAATCAATACAAATATGTAGAATGTGGAATCTACTGAGCGCCACATCTAAAATAGTTGGAATCATTTTCGATCAAAGCCGATCAACAACTTACCGTAATGCAATGGTTAGTATGTTGTGTTCAACGCTCACTGGATACCAAATTAATTTGACTTTGTACCATCAATGACAACTGTCAATCTCAAATTTTGGACTTATTTTCATTGTATCCTTGGTTTTGACGCCAATAACGTGACTAAAACCTTTCTTACGTTTTGTAGGTTTATTATGTTTACTTCTGCTAAATATATATATATATATATATATATATATATATATATATATATATATATATACATATATCAGTAATATCCAGTCAGCGTACGAAGACTATGGGTGTGGATTATTTGTGTATAGAATATATGAGGGATTAAAAATAGATTTATAATGACAATTTAACCATGGTTGAGTTTTCTTCTAGTTATATATATATATATATATATATATATATATAGTTCTTGGGCAGAAAGTGTTATTTCTCAATTGCTTATACCTAAACAGAAAAAGATACATTTCTCTTCAAATTTTGCGTTTGTGACCTGGGTAATGAAATTTTCAAATTTACCAATTTCCCAGAATATTCCCAGTAGATTGAGTGCTGAGTTACCGGTAGAGAAATTTCTAGACCTCACTCAACATTGTTAGTCATAACTTTAGAACAAATGTAAATTTTCATTGATATGTTTTTATTCAGATTTTATGTAAATGAAAATGTACACATTTTCTGAGAAAAGAGGTTAATTTCAAAAATGCGTTTTTCAGGACAGGAAAGCAAAGTTTGCCGGAAGTAATGGCCATTTTCTATATTTCTATAACATAGGTAATTAAGAAATAATGCACACTATACAGGAACAAAATTCATGTTACATAGTGCAATCATTTTTATGCAATCAGTATCATATTTAAATATACCGTTTAATGCTGATTAAAAACTAAATGTAATAATGTAAACTACAATCATTGATGTAATTTTGAACAAGACTCTGGCACACAGTGAGATCAGGATCAAGGTCTTATCTTTAGCATATTAAAGTTTTTTGTAATTACAACATCTGCAGATGGGAATTCCGCTTTATAACAATTAAGACGTAATATTTGCAATGGCCTTACAGTTTTTAAAGTCTGTAGATTTTATTATAAACCAAACGGCCTGTGAACTTGTTGTATTTCTCTTGTAACAACGGCTCATGATGATATTGATGCTTCTATTTAAGGATTTTGATTAGCATTTCATTGTTATCTCTGTTATATTGAGAATTTGGATGAGTAAAAAATTCTAGTCAACAGAAAGGCAGACCCCACAAAATTATACAAAAGTCGCAAATTGAAGTGAAAATTATTTTATTTTCCAAGTTAGACTGTTTTAAATGTATGTAAAAACATAATGAGAATTCTAGTAGTCATTTACTTCACTTAGCTTAGTTTAGTACAAATTCAGAAGTATTTTGGACCAGGCGAGAACCGAACTCACAAACAATGACATATTAATTTAGCTTGTAAGCCATTTCATCGTATTGGGAGCATGTAAGTAAGATAGATAGATAGATAGATAGATAGATAGATAGATAGGGCAAGTTATATGATTTTCATTAATTACCAATATTTAAAAATTAACAGAAATTATTCTATGCAATTGGGGTTGAAATACTATACTAGATCCTTCATGACAATTCTTGGGAGTGGAGATATTTGGCAATGCCAATTTTTCGATTGCACTCAGTTACATGGTACCAGTAACAAAGAGTAATCCTTGACATAACCCAAGGTTTCTCAAAGTGGTCCATGTAGACATCTAGTAATGAAAACAGTTTGGCAGAGTAAATAAAACCGTAGGAGTCTACATGGAGTGAATTTACAAATTTGCAGTTATATATATTTACCCCACCCCTTCGCACAAGCAGGATGCGACACGAAGTCAATTTTTAAGCGAAGTTTAACAGGTTTTAATTCAGAGTTTTCCTTCTCCTAAACTAGTTGTCATACCAGCGTTAAAGAGCCAGTCTGTCCAACTAGTTATCCAAAGCTGGAGGGAGAATAGTTGGATTCATACCTTTCCCAAACGTATTAGAAATGCAAACAGCCTCGTCCAGGATTTGAACTCGGGTCACCGTGTCCATTTCCTACAACGATAACCATTACACCACGAACACCTCCAAGTTTCTTTATAACAGGAGAACAAAAATCGCTAGATCATGTAGACTAGTTTGCAGATATCAAAAACGGTAGCAAAATATCCAAAGCTTTGTGCAACTGTTTAGCCCATTTTACTAGTTTTTGAAAGTTCGTATACGGTGGAGTATGGGTTTAGCCATGTGCATTATTTACTAAACAAACAGAGAAGCACTTTGAACATAGAACATGAAGATTTGTCACAAACTCACAAACCAGCAACCTAATATTCATGATCTCCTAAGTACCTAACAAACCCACCCTTCCTATTAAAAAATAATTCAAGTATTAAAGGCGCGTTTGTATTCATATTTTACAGATTCTTTTCTCATATAAACACTGGTAAATGATAAGTTATGTTTTGTAATTTAATATTTAAGTAATTTATTTGAGGCATTAGTAGAAATTAAATTTGGTAACAAGGAGAAGTTGACCAAGTAAAGAGTTTTAGAAGCCCTGATGATTTAGGGACGGGTAGTTTCTTGCTTTTCCCAAATTACGTTAACTTAAAAGTAATACAAACCGCCTTAACCGGAATTCGAACTGACGATTCTAATATTCATGATCTCCTAAGTACCTAACAAACCCACCCTTCCTATTAAAAAATAATTCAAGTATTAAAGGCGCGTTTGTATTCATATTTTACAGATTCTTTTCTCATATAAACACTGGTAAATGATAAGTTATGTTTTGTAATTTAATATTTAAGTAATTTATTTGAGGCATTAGTAGAAATTAAATTTGGTAACAAGGAGAAGTTGACCAAGTAAAGAGTTTTAGAAGCCCTGATGATTTAGGGACGGGTAGTTTCTTGCTTTTCCCAAATTACGTTAACTTAAAAGTAATACAAACCGCCTTAACCGGAATTCGAACTGACGATTCCACTTTCCATACTGTTAACTCCGCACCCCTGACTAATACGAATATTTTTAAGTGAACGTGCCGCTATATTCAATTTTGAAAACCTACATATATCGTCACTGTTCATAACGAAATGTTTCACAGATGTAGATTGTTACTAAGTTTAACACAAAACCACAATAAGAGACACCTAATAAAGAGCAAATTCACGAACAAGAACTTGCAAGAAAAGCTCTATTTTACATTTGTTACATTGAAGTTCATTATTAGCATGGGAGCGTTTTTAGATTGACTTTAGAACTATGTTTATTTTCATTGGGGTTAAGAAGTTATTCAGTGACCTCAGAGCTGTCAAGGCGGATTCATGTTTATATATAATTGTTCTATTTTTCAAAAACATATTTTATCAGTTTGTTTTAACATTCAGCGCGACATACTTTAAGTGTTTTCTTTTCTTTTTGATATCTCTTCAAATTTTTTTTTCTTTTTTGTTTTTGCTTTAGATTTTTTTTTCTTTCTTAAGTAGCAGGCTTCGTTGTAGAGATAAAATATGATCCACCCAAAAGTTTTCTTTATAGAATATCATCATTGAGTCATAAAAAAATTTACGTGCTATTCTTAGCATCCGTTAACCTCAACGTTCTTCTTTTTATTTACATGATATTCTCTGCATCCTTTCATCTCGGTATACTTATTTATTCTTTCAATGATATACTCATCATCCTTTCATCTCTGCATTCCTATTGGTTCTTTCCGTGATATTCTCAGCATCCGTTAATCGACATTCTTATAGATTCTCTCCGTGATATTCTCAGCATCCGTTAATCGACATTCTTATAGATTCTCTCCGTGATATTCTCAACATCCTTTCATCTCGACATTCTTATTGATTCTTTCCAAGATATTCTCAGCATTCGTTCATCTCGACATTAATATTGATTAATTTCGTTATATTCTCAGCATCATTTCATTTTTTTTATTGATTCTTTCCGGGATATTCTCTGCATTCATACATCTCGACAATTTTATTGGTACATTTCGTCATATTCTCAGCATCCTTTCGTCTCGATATTATTATTGATTCAACCCATGATTTTCACAGCATCCTTTCATCTCTACATTCTTTTTGGTTCTTTCCCTGATATTATCAGAGTTCTTTTATCTCGATATTCATATTGTAACTCCTCCTGATATTCTCAGCATCCTTTCATCTCGATATTTATATTGTTACGCTCAGTGATATTTTCAGCATGCTCTCATCAAGATATTCTTACTGATTCTTTCTTTGATATTCTCAGTATCCTTCCATCCCGACATTCTTATTGACTTTACCCATGATATTCTCAGCATCTTTTCATCATAACATTCTTATGATTCTTTCCGTGATATTCTTAGCATCCTTCTCTCCCAATATTCTTACCGATTCAACCCATTATATTCTAAGCATCCTTTCATCTCGACATTTTTATTGATACTTTCCGTGATATTCTCAGCATCCTTCCATCTTGACATTCTTATTGGTTCTTTTCCCAATATTTACAGCATCCTAACATCTCGATATTCTTATTGATTCTACCCATGTTATACTCGGTATCCTTTCATTTCTACATTAATATTGGTACTTTCCGTGATATTCTCAGCATCCTTTGAATCTCGATGTTCTTATTCATTCTTTCCAAGATATTCTCAGCATCCTTTCCTCTCAACATTCTTATTCATTCTACCATGATATTATCAACATACTTCAATCTGGACATTCTTATCGATTCTTTCTGTCATTCTTATTAGTTCTTTCCTTGATATTTTCAGCATCCTTTTATCTCGATATTTATATTGTTACTCTCCGTGATGTTCTCAGCATCCTTTCGTCTCGCCATTTTTATAGATTCTACCCATGATATTCTCAGCATCCTTTCATCTCGATATTCATATTGTTACTCTCTCTGATCCTTTCATCAAGATATTCTTATTGATTCTACCCATGTTATACTCGGCATCCTTTTATCTCGATATTCTTATATATTCTTTCAGTGATTTTCTCAGCATCATTTCGTCTCGACATTCTTATTGGTTCTATCCATGATATTCTCAGCATCCATTCATCTCTATATTCGTATTGGTACTTTCTGTGATATTCTCAGCATCCTTTCATCACGACATTCATCTTCATTTTTCTGTGATATTCTCAGCATCATTTCGTCACGATATTCTCATTGATTTTTTCCGTGATATTCTCAGCTTCCTTTCATCTCGACATTCTTATTGATTCGTTCCGGGATATTCTCAGCATCCTTTCGTCTCGCCATTTTTATAGATTCTACCCATGATATTCTCAGCATCCTTTCATCTCGATATTCATATTGTTACTCTCTCTGATCCTTTCATCAAGATATTCTTATTGATTCTACCCATGTTATACTCGGCATCCTTTTATCTCGATGTTCTTATATATTCTTTCAGTGATTTTCTCAGCATCATTTCGTCTCAACATTCTTATTGGTTCTATCCATGATATCCTCAGCATCCATTCATCTCTATATTCGTATTGGTACTTTCTGTGATATTCTCAGCATCCTTTCATCACGACATTCATCTTCATTTTTCTGTGATATTCTCAGCATCATTTCGTCACGATATTCTCATTGATTTTTTCCGTGATATTCTCAGCTTCCTTTCATCTCGACATTCTTATTGATTCGTTCCGGGATATTCTCAGCATCCTTTCGTCTCGCCATTTTTATAGATTCTACCCATGATATTCTCAGCATCCTTTCATCTCGATATTCATATTGTTACTCTCTCTGATCCTTTCATCAAGATATTCTGACTGATTGTTGCCGTGATGTTCTCAGTATCCTTTCATCTTGACATTCTTATTGGTTCTTTCTCTGATATTGTCAGCATCCTTTCATCTTGACATTCTTATTGATACTTTCCCTGATATTGTCAGCATCCTTTCATCTCGACATTCTTATTCATTCTTTCCGTGATATTCTCAGCATCCCTTCATCTCGACATTATTATTTACACTACCCATGATACTCTCAGCATCCTTTCACTTCGACATTTTTATTGATTCTACCCCTGATAGTCTCAGCATCAATTAATCTTGACATTGATATTCCAATTTGCAACTAATAATAATAGTAATAATAATCACAAGGTGTGAGATAATAATAATAATAATAATAATAATAATAATAATAATAATAATAATAATAATAATAATAATAATAGGGTTTTCGTTCGCTCTCTCCTCAAACATTATTTCTCAAGAGAAACAACTATTCAAGAGTAATTCCTCTAATTTATTTATTTTCAATCAACAGTAATATAAATTCTCTCGACATTGACCTTTATGGCTACTAAAGGGAATGTTTTTAATCATGGAAACCCTCCGACACGGGCAAGATATGACACAAGGTCAATTTTTAGAGCAAAATAATGTTGGTTTGAATTCAAAGTCTTCCTTCTCTTAGACCCATTGCCTAACCAAGACTAAAGAACCCAGTCTGCTTTACTATATACTCATAGCTGGTAGAAGTGAAGAATTCATACCCTTCCTAATGTCATTAGCGCTAAGTGAAACGTAACTAATTTCGTACATGATTTGAACTCAGCTCATCATATCGATTTCCTTTGACTGTAACCATTACGCAAAGCCTCTTCTTAAAAGGAAATGAACATAAATATCTGGACTCAGTCAATTCAGAATTTCGGAAAGCTGATTAATCTATTAAGAAAGGTTGTTCAGAACAATATAAGCCATTTCAGAATTACCAGTTATATATGGACAATTATTTTCAGCTACGAAACTGTTTAAAGACAAAACGAGATTACGATTGAGTGACCAAAATTTAAAGAATTATCTTCTGCTTCCGGTAACTAAAGTTCAAATAATAAAATTTTAACAAAAAGAAAAAAAACAGATTCAAAGATTTTATCAAGTAATACTCATTTTGTTTTATATCAATGATATATATATATATATATATATATATATATATATATATATATATATATATATATCATTGATTTTATATAAAAAGAAAATGAGTATTACTTAACTTGATAATATATATATATATATATATATATATTGTGATGATATATAATATATATATTGTAATATTTTATGGTTATCACCCGCTCACTTGGTAAGTCAATGGTGGACCAAATGTTGTGCTATTATTAAATAGTGCTCAATATCAATAATAGAGCTGTTTATATATATATATATATATATATATATATATATATATATATATATATATATATATAGCACAAATATATATATGTATTACACAAATTGAAAAATTCATTAAAAAAATGAAAAGTCTAAAATTCCTGTACTGCTTGAAAATAATCAACCATGCCGCTATGTCTAGCCAAAAGGAAAAAAAAACACCGACAGAGTTAACTATATATATATATATATATATATATATATATATATATATATATATATATATATATATATATAGTGTGTGTGTGTGTGTGTGAGAGAGAGAGAGAGAAAGAGATTAAATGCTAAGTATGTTTATATGAAAATTTTTATAAGAATTAATGGGAGTAAAAAACTTGTATACACTTATTCAACCACTTCGCTATGTTTAGGATATGAAACCAAGATTAGTTTTGAGCGGAGTACAGCAGCTTTAAATTCAGAGTTTTCTTTTTCCTTGACTCGTTGCTTGACGAAGACTAAAGAACCCAGCCTGAAATACAATTTGTTCATAACTGGGGAGTGGGGAGAATAGATGGATTCATGCCTTTCCCAAGGGCATTAGTGCGAGGTCAAACATCTCGTCCAGGATTTGAATTCGGGTTGCTGAATTCATTCCCAACACTTTTACTGCTAATTCTATCACCAAGTAAGATAACTGTTCGTCTGTATATGTAAAAAAAAATGAACAAACTGTTTCGAGCTGTTTCCGCAAAACAAAAAGCACTTATGATCATAAAGCTGCTCTACAATAAAAAAAAAAAAGAAGTCAGCGATCTAGCCGTAAATTAACATGTGCCAAAAGCATAACTCTAAAGTTTAGTTTAACAACTTACTTTTAAATGAAGCATTGTCATCAGTTATTATCTTTTCTCTTTTGAAAGTTTTTCACATCAGCATTAGCTGACGTTTTTCCACTGAGGTTTCAGTGACAACAAGTCTCTTCAAGTCTCCAGGACTCTTCTCAGTATTCTGGTCGATCTTAATAATGCTGTGGTTTTGATGGTCTCTACTTTTCTTCTGATTTCTAAGTCTTCCAGTCCTTTTACTAAGCCTTTTGGTATTATTCCGATAGCACCAATTAAAATTGGTATCATCGTTCCTTTTTTTAATTTTTAATTCTCTAGGAAGGTCTAAGAACTAATCTCCCTTTTCTCTTTGTTTTATTTTTACTGTATGGTCTGCCAGTACGGCAAAGTCCGCTATTCTGCAAGTTTCCCTTTTTTTTTCTTTCTTTATTTTTTTATTTTTTTATCATCACTAAATCTGGTCTTCTGGCCGGGATCAGGTGATCCATTTGTATCTCAAAAATGCCATTTCTCCTAGATGGATTCCGAGTTGTGCATATACGATTTGTTCGAATGATCATGTTTCAATTTCTTCTACAATTCCACCTAGTTGTGTTTAGTCTTATTCTCTTTTTGCGCTAATTTGCAGCATTTGTTTATCATGTGATTAATTGTTTCGTCTCTAACATCACATTACCGACATTTGCTATTTTGTCGTATCTTATCTACGAGGATCATTAAATAAGTTTCCAGACTTTTTTTTTCGTATGGGCACTTTTATTGATAGTACACGCATGAAACTCTACTCCCCTTCGAAGTAATCTCCTCCGGCTGCAATGCACTAGTTGTACCGTTCCAACAACTTCTGGAAGGCCCCACAGAAGTCCTCTTGTGTGAGTGTGTCAATGACCTTCGTCACAGCATCTTTCATCTCCTCAATTGTCTCATAACGACAGCCTCTGAGCTTAGGGAATAACCAAAAGTCACAGAGAGCAAGGTCTGAACTATAGGGAGGCTGGGGAACTGTCTTGATGCCCATCTTGGTCAAATAGTCAGTGACAAGGGTGGAGTTGTGGACTGATGCATTGTCCTGCTGGAAATGCCACTGACCCGATTTGAAGAGTGCTGGCCTCTTCCCAAGGAATCTCTTCCTGAACTCCCTTAAAACCGCAACATAGTAACCCTAACCCAAACTCTTTGGCCAATCAACTGTGATGTATTGACTTCCTTACTCCTCCCACACCTCTCCTCATCCCTCACAGACTCCCTGCCTTCCTTGAATCTCTTATGCCACTCAAAAACTGATGCTCAATTCATGCAAGATAGTCGAAAAGCAGTCATAAGCATTCTATACGTTTCTGTGTCTTTTTTTCCCAGAATTACCCAGAATCCCAAAACGAGACTTTATTTTTCGCACGTGTGAAGACGGGGCAGACTGGCACTTGATCCCTTGTAGAATAAGTCCTTGTTCAGAGTCCTTTCTCGGGCATATAGGAACTGGCATATTATGTGGGGGTTAATTTATGGCTCGACTGACCGCTGTTGGCAAGGGGTTTCCAATTTTCACACTATTCACACACCCACCAAGGCCACTGGTCTTCCTACCCCTAGACCAATGGAAGACATGGACCTCTAGGTTTATATGTAATACTATTAATTATAGTAGTCGACAACTCCGGTTTCCCGTATAAGAATTTTAAAGGAATTTATTGGACAATTTTAAGCAAGCATAACACAAGGCGAATAGAAGCTGAAAAAGAAACATGAAATAACAGCTTGGTAGCTGACGACACAAAGAACGACTCGAGCACGTGGGAACATTAAAATATATCAGTCTTTTTACTACACATAGATACACATCTTCAAAGTGTCAAATATATTATAAACCGATAGTACAGAAACATAAATGTCTTTCTTCTTTTCTTTTCTTTCGTCTTTAATCTTTCTTCAACTTGAGAGAGAAAGAGGATATATAATTGGGTATAGGGAGAAACAGTTTTAAAGTCTACTTATATTTAGACGACTTTCCTTTGGAGAGCATTTTTCTTTCTCCTTGTTTTTTTCTTTATTCTCGGGTTGGCGGCATTTATTTTATTTTTGGAGTCTGGCTTGAAAGTAGGGTTCCTTTTCTTACTTGTCCAAGATATTTCCGTCTTTCTTTTCCCGGAGTCATGGCATGCGCTTCACCCCATCTGGTCACGACGATGTCTCATCCCAGACTAATTTTCTTTCTCCCTACTTCTGCTGACGGAAGGAGCTCCCACTTCCGCCCTAGGGCTCCAGCCAATCATTTTGCTTCTCTCTTCTTCTCCCTAGTCGGGCGATTCGTTAGGGCTACTATATGTCTTCGTACCCCCTTCTTTACCCATCCGGTCACAAAGTACAAACATCTGTCAGCTTTCACTCTGACCTGAATTTGTTACTTAGGGATTGACCTGCATTGCTATCACTCTTAATGGTCATTCTTTTGGGTGGCCGGCTAACTTAGACACGGAGGGGTAGTAGAAATTCCTTATTTCCATCTTCTCAGTGGGAGACCACGTGACACCAGTTTAAAACAGAATTTTATTGCATATCGTTCTTCTTTGCATTTTTTAAATTCACCAGCTGTGACAATCAGGCTTTAGTAGGGTATATTCCAATTCCTGCTGTAGCTGTTCATTTAAACCTGAAATCATAAAAATTGGTCTGTCATCTCATAAGATGTATAGCAATAACATACTGAATTCTCAAGAGTCTACGACAATTTTAAATGTCTGTACAAAAAAAGGCTGGAAACTTATTGAAGGCCCCACGTATTTTTGGTTAATAACATAATTTGTGCTTATGGCGTTGTTTTGTGCTACTATTAGAAAAGATTCAGTTTCTCTCTTAAGGTTTCCCTTTCTTAGCCATGACCAAGTCTTCTCATGTGAGATCTTACCTGTTTGTTGTTTAAAATATCCATACAATTCTTTAACTTCCCATTTCTTCTTTTTCTTTTTCTTCGTGTTATTATTATAACTATCATTATTGTTTTCCTCGTGAATTCTTCACGTTACTCGGTGGTATTTCACTAGAGTCTAAGTAATAGCAAGTTTCCTCCGGTTTCCAGGATTCTTCTCAGTATTCTAGCCGATCTTGACAATGCGTAGTCTGGATAGTTTCGATTCGTCCTCCGATTTCCAACTCTTTCAGTCCCTTTTCTAAGCCTTTAGAAACCGTTCCAAATGCACTATCACCATCACCCTCATGTTCCACAACTTTCTTAGTTCCCTGACAAGCTCTAAATACTTGTCTCTTTTTTCGGTTTCTTTAATTTTCATTCTGCAGTTCGTGGAACGACAAAGTCTACTCTACGACGAGTTTTTTTCCTTTCTTTTTCATTTTAATGATTATAACAAGGTCTGGTCTCCTGGCCGGGTTTAGGTAATCCTTTTGCAACTCAAAACCCCAGAGAATTTTATGCATCTCATTCTCTCTGACAGATTCTGGTTTGTGCATATATCGTTTGGTATTATGGTCAAATTTCAATCTCTTACACAATTCCAAGTGGATCACCTTTCTCACCCAGTCGTATCTAGTCTTGTATTCCTTTTGTACTAGTTTGCTGCATTCGCTTATTGTTATTTACTCCTTGCGAGCTTTCACATCAACGTTGGCTGGCAGTCTTTCACTAGAGTCTGAGTGACAGCAAGTCTCTTCAGGTCTCCTAAATTCTACTTAGTATTCTGGCCGTTCTCAAGAATGCTGTCATCTGGATGGGCTCGATTCTATTTCTAATTTCCAATTCTTCCTGTCTTCTTCCCAAGCTTTTGTGGACTGTTCCGACTGCACCAGTTACAATTGGTATCACGTTCACCTTTATGTTTCCCATATTTTTCAGTTCTCTGGCAGAGCTCAAGACTTAGTCCAATTTTTTGCTTTATTTCATTTTCCCCTCTGTGCCCCTTGGAACGGCCAAGTCCACGACAAGTTTTTTGTTAATTAACATTAAGTCTGATCTTCTTGCTGGGAATAGGTGTTTGTATCTCAAAATCCCAGTGAATGTTATGAATCTCATTTTCTAGAATGGGTTCTAGTTTGTACATTTGATTGTATAGTCATACCAGCGTAAGCTGATGGTCTTTCACTTTCATTGGAATAAGAGTGGCAGTAAATCTTCTAGGATCTCCTGAACTCTTCTCAATGCTATAGTTTGGATCGTCTCGATTCTCCTTGCCAGTTCTTCATACCAGCGATTACTGGTGATATTTCCCTGGAGTTTGAGTGACAGTAAATATCCACAGGTCTCCAAGATTCTTTTCAGTATTCTAGCCGTTCCTAACAATGCTGTAGTCTGGATAGTCTTGATTCGTCCTTCGATTTCCAACTCTTCCTGTCCCCTTTCCAAGCCTTTGGGAACGGTTCCAAGCGCGCCAATAATAATTGGTATCACTGTCACCCTCATGTCCCATGTCATGTCTTAGTTCTCTGGTAAGGTCCAAGTACTTATTTCGGTTTCTTTGATTTTCACTCTGTGATCCGCTCGGAAGGTAAAGTCCACAAAACGGCAAGTTCTCTCCTTTTTTTTAAATTATCACTAGGTCTGGTCTGCTGGCCGGGACTAGGTGATCTGTTTATATCTCAGTGTCCCAAAGAAGTTTGTGCGTCTCATTCTTTCGGACAGTTCCTGGGTTGTGCATATACCATTTGTTCATATGGTCAAATTTCAATTTCTTGTACAATACCAATGGATCACCTTCCCCGCCCAGTCGTGTCTAGTCTTATACTCCTTTTGAACTAGTTTGCTACATTCGCTTTTTGTATGATTAATAGATCCGTTTTTAATCTACACTTGCTATTCTGTTGCGTATTATCGAGTTTGGCTCTAATACAATTGTTCTTTATGGAATTGTTTTATGCTGCTTTTAGAAGAGATTCAGTTTCTCTCTTAAGGTTTCCTTTCGGAGCCATGTGCACGTCTTCTCGAGCGAGATTTCGCCAGTTTGTCACTTGAAATATCCATACAGTTGTTTTTCTTTCCATTTCTGTTTCCTTATTTTTGTTGCTGTTCTGTTTGTCTTTATATTGTTAGTACTGTTACTGGCTGCTGTAATTAGTCTTTATTTGCTCTATTCATAGTAGCCCTCGAGTCCTTCTATTGATAAATCCACGGAATCTTCAATACTGGTGAGTCCTCTTCTTCCTTCCTTTCTTGACACACATAGTAATATCTATGATCTTTCGTATGTAAGGTCATCAATTTTCTTGTCATCTGATCTATTTGTCTTGATTCCTCTCTGGTTCATTTCAAAAATAGTCCTTAGTATTTTACAAGGAGGACTGCCCAGGTGTTTAACCCTTTGATGAGATTTCTGCTGCAGAGATTGCTTTCGAGAAGTTTTCTCCTTCGTCTGAGGTACTGTTTTCTTATTTTTCTTTCATCTCTGTTTGTTTGATGGTGTAAGCTACCAGCATTCCCAAATACTTGTAATTTTCTTTTTCTCCAAACGTTCTGATTCTTTTCTCATTTAGCAGTTCTATTCCTTCTGTTATTTTTCTTTTTACACTTTTTATTATGAGCCTGGCGAATTTTATATGCCAAATTTCATTCTCATGTCCTAGTTGTATATTTTTATTGTTTGTCTGAGAGTCTCCAGTTCTTTTTCATTTTTGTAAACAAATTGATGTCGTCCATGTACATAAAGTGATTAATAAATTGTGATTTAATAAATTTTTAGCCTCTGCTAAAGTTGCTGTTAATTCCATTTTCCAGTTTTTCTTGGCTTCCGTGAAGTTTACAACTTCTTCGGATATTTTGTACATTTTCAGACTTTCTATTAGCCAGTTTTGGGGAACCGTATTGTTGGCCTTTTTCTTGTCGATACACGTCATGGCTACAGTTTTCCACCTCGTTTTGCTCTCCTTGAGGATGTGCTGATCCATGTTCAGTAAATAACCTGTTCCACTTGTTCCCCTGTGGCATCTTTTCTGTTCTTCCAGAAACAGTCCGTCGCATATAAGCGAGTAGTAGATCTCCTCCCTTATCAGTGCGGTTAGGATTTACTGCGTCATAGGTAGATACATTATCGGTCTATAGTTGCTGGGAATGGTTTCTTTTTTGAGGCTCTTTCTGAATCGAGGTAGTCTTCCTATTAGTCATCCATTCGGTCAGTTGAAGACCAAATTTGACGGGAATTTTTAAAACCAGAATCCGTGTTTGCCAGCATGGCCGGATATTTTCCAATTCCGTGTTACTCTGAGCGATTGTTGGTGTATTTCTACCTCAGATTTATTTTCGAGGCCTCGTAATTTCTTTTCTTTCTTTCTTTTTTTTTTTTTTTTTTGTTATTTATCCATCCGGCTTTTCTGTTGTGTTCTTTCTGTTTCCATATTTTACTTCAAAATTGTTTTGCTTCTTCTGCATCCGGTTTTTGGTATGTTCTCATGCATTCTCCGCCTACTTGTTGGTAGAATTTTCTTTCGTTATTTTGGAATGTTCTGTTTTGTTTGTATTACTTGACCCTGTCTTGGTATCTTTTTAATCCCCCTTCTTTCGCCAATATCTTTTGATTTATCTCTTCAAGTTGTATTGTCAGACTTGTCTGCTGTTTTGTTTTGCTCTTTTTATCTCAAAATATCCTCGCGTGTTTTTTTCTTTTTAAGAACTTTCACTTAACACAATTTCTTTACTTGTCCTTTTTTTATATTTTTATTTATTATTATTATTATTATTATATGCTAGTTTTTCACATTAGTTTTAACTGATGCTTTTTCAATGAAGCCTGTATAATAGGAAGCCTCTTAAGGTCTCCAGACCCCGGTCGGTGAGCTTAGAATCCGCTTACTATAGGCTCTGCAGAGAAGTAGGAACTCCTCCCTAAAAAGACGGTGTCCTGGGTATGACAAAACTATATCTGATGGTAAAGCTCAAGTTTTGAAGATCTGAGGACTGTGATGTACCCTTTTGTTATCATTACTCCTTGGTACCCTCTAACCCAGAGTGGTACTCCCTGTTAGTGTCCTATCCATGGTCAAATAGATCTATTTAAAAATTATTCGTATTCGATTGGGATACTTGATACGATATAAGTGTAAATTATTAGAATTAAGAATAGTTACTTGAAGCTATAATTGTTTACTAAAGATTATTATTAGTTTATATGGGTTTGGTTTGATTTTATGGCATATAAAACCATTGTGAGTTATTTAAAGCCATATCCATTTTTATACATATGAACAGTTCTATTTCAAACAATTTAGTTTAGCATAAGTAGAGATTTTTCTTTACACACAGTTAAATAAAAACAGTTCTATTTAAAACTATTCAGTTTAGCATAAATACGCAGTTTAAAGTCAAAACAGTTCTATTTAAAACAATTCATTTTAGCATAAGTACACAGTTTAGTTCTGTTTGATCCATAGATCAGAGTGGAACTAGGAGTGATGGCAATAAAGGAGTACTCCGCATTACCCAAATCTCCAGCATAACTAGAGCCTCGGCATCAGATTGTTTAGTGTCATATATCAGGACACTCGTTGGGAGTGTTACCCCTCTACAGAAATGCAGTCAGTGTATTCTGCAGCCCCAACCGACTGGGCCATTATTATCAGTTACTTGAAACTGTTTTCAAATAAATTATTAAATGGAAAAAATTACTTGCAACCAAATGATTATAAGAATTGGATATGAATACTTGAAATCATACAACTGTGTACTCATTATATTCATAGATTGGCATACATATATCTGTATGCAAAAAAATAAAATAAGATAAACTCTTTAGAAACAACTACACAAAAATATAAATATAAATGTACAATGAACACAATTCTCTAACCTCTAGACAAAACAACCCTTAACAGGTTGACATGTTCTTAAAATCACTCAATTAATCAATCGATACTTTGATATCAACTGATTAAATCCTGTCAACTTGAATAATGGAAGAGTACATATTTACCAACCCCTCCGCTCGGGAAGGATATGACACAAGGTCAATTTTTTAGCGGAGTTTAAGAGGTTTGAATTCAGAGTTTTCCTTCACCTAGACTAGTTGCCTCACCAAGGCTGCCCTACCATTTTACCCATAGCTGGAGGGAGAATAATTGGATTGATACCTTTCCCAAGGGTATTAGTGCAATGTGAAATGCAATCAGTCTCGTCCAGGATTTGAACTCGCGTCGCCGTGTCCATTTCCTCCGACTAAAACCATTACACCACGGGCACCTAATGAAAGAGTAAGCAATTGAATTAACCTTATTTTGGTACTAGTTCATAAGTACGGGACACCCAGTGAGAACTTGCTGATTGTGACCTAGCGTTATTAACGAGAAGCACAACGTTTTTCCTATTGATAAGTGCTAGGCGGTTTTTGTTTTTGTTTTTTTTTATTTTATTGTTGTTTTGTTTTCTGTTGAAAATTTTCATTCATACGTTGCAACTGTTGAGAGTATAAGCGTACATTGAGTTTCTGATTATGGCTTAAGAACTGAAAATGTATAATAATGCTCTGATTCCACAGTAAAACTTTTTCTTCCATGAAGATCCGCCTTTGGAGGAGGTTGCAGAGATTAATCCTTTTGCGTTGAACATTGTCATAAAAGATCCATTTTACAAAAATTTTCTCTAGAAGATCAGATAACGTTTGTTGAAAACTTCTTGAGTTCGAAACCAGCTAAATTTTACTTGAGAGGAATCAACAAGCTACCTAGTACATTTAAATTGAGTCATTGTTGAATTATATTTTACTAAAGCGAAATCATTCACTACATAAACTAATATATAAGCAGAGGGTTTTTTTAAGAGCAAATGTTTGTAATGCAGAGTCAAAATATCATAAACTGTGCATGGTGGAAAAATATCACAAGTTTTCCGATTTGTCGCAATCCGCTGAATAAAGGATCAGAATTGGTAGCTAGATGTCACCACAAAATTATACACTTACTTTGAAATTTGGCTATAGGTTGGGCCACGTGACAAAGTAAGTTAGCCAAGTAATAGCAACGTAACTTCAATATTGCATTGAAAACAGATATTTATTCCGTTGAATTAAATTGAATTTATCTGAATTCAGACATTTCGATACAAGCTGACCTAAAGTTCGGGCGCGTGCAACAGAGTCGTGAGTTTTTAACGTGTTTTATCTTATTTTAGAGCTGAAACATCGTAATAGTACTCTACATTCTTATGTATAGAGCACTAAATTAGAATAATTTCATACGGTGACAAATATATAATTCAAAACATGAGAAGTATTGTTCGGAAGAATTTGTGGCATCTAAAATGTGTGGCTGACTCTACACAGGCCTTCACCACTATCAAAAATCACCTCAAGAGATGGTTCACTGCTACGTATATGTATGTTAAATAAGTGAGTATATATATATATATATATATATATATACTCATTTTAAATAACTTTATTCGTAGGTTTATACACAAATGTGCGTGTTGCGTAGGAAATGGATTCAACGAACCAAATTCAAATCCTTGATGAGGTTGTTTGCGCATCACTTTACGCTAACGCCCTTGGAAAATGCATAAATCCATCTTTCCACTAGGTATTTATTCAGTTCCCTACAAGTACCAAAATGCAGGACAAAGCCTTTTTAATATTGGAGCCGAGCGCAGGGCCTGGGGCTCCATCGGCATTACCTCGACAGCAACATCTCATCAACTGAAAGGGAATTCAACATATGCCTCGCGAAAGCGTGGTATGCTATAAAAGGTTATCGATCATATAGAAATCTGATCAATCAGATAAAATAAAATGAGATTTCTTCCAACTGTTGCTGTACCTATACTACTGTATGGATCCACCACGTGGACGCTAACAAAACACGTAAAGAAAAAGCTTGATAGGAATTACACAAGGATGTTGCGTGTTGTCTTGAACGAATCCTGGAAGCAACAACCCACAAAACAGCAGCAGTGTGATCACCTGCTTCCCATCCCACAAACCATCCAAGTAAGACGAACAAGACATGCGGGATACCGATAGAGAAGTAAAGATAAACTCATAAACGACGTTCTCTGATGGACTCCTGTACATAGACGAGCCAGTATTGGCCAACCAGCAAGAACTTATTTGTATCAGCTTCGTGTGGACACACGATGCAGCCTAGAAGACTTATCGAGATGGATGGCTATAGAGAATCAGGGAACTCCGTACTGTGAGCCCAATGATGATAATGATGAACTTTAGAGAGCAGTAATGATGGATGTCCAATAAAGGAACGTACGAATCGTTTGAAAATCATGCTAATTACCACAACCATATCTACATCAGGGGTATGCAATAGGTGACCTGCAGGCTACACTCTGGCCCGTCAGGCCAGTCAGTATGACCCTCGCTATAACCTTTTTTATTTTGTACCTTGTTCACCAATTTCAAATTTGTTTCTTTACTATAGGACAAATTTTAGTTTTCGATTCGATCATATAGAATGTGAAGGATGTCATTTTTTTTTTTACTTTTAAGTGTGCTACACAAAGAGACTTTGGTTTGAATTAAAAAGTTGAAGAACTTCTTTTTACTTTTGCTATTCATGATTGCAATTAAGTTTTTTTTTAAATAAAATTCAGTGATTTTATTTATTTGAAATGGTAACTCAATGTTGCGCACAAAAACTTAATTTTATTTGTATTTATTATCTAAAACTCTATTCACTATGTATTCCTGACTCAGAACACTAAATGTCATTAGATTACATTTTTTTAATTATATTGCAAATGTTCGAAAGTGACCCAGAAATGAAAAATGTTCCACACTCCTGGTCCAGATAATTTCAGTGTATTTGTCGGGCCTTAAAAAAATAAAGTTAACACAAATAAACCTTACAACAAGTTTTAAACTAGATCAGACATTACAGACATCCAGGCGCCAATTTTGGAGGAAAAATCAAACTAACACGGACGTAGTTGTAATCAAACCAAGCATCTCCCCCCACCCCGAAAAAAAAAAACTCATGGACAGGCTACACTGCAGAAATAAGCAAAGCAATATTCTCACAAATTAGATAACTTTATATCGCCAACAAAACAAGCCACGTGCTCACAGACAGGAATTTCGTACTACAATTACTTTTTCTTTAGTAAAATACGCTCAAATACGCTTGCACGTGAAGTTTTTTTTTTTTTAATAGTTTAAACACGTTTTCCATTTTCTTTCGGATTTTAAATTTCCTTTTTGTTTTTGTTTCAGTAAAACTGTTATCAACTTTGTGTTATCGGGACTGTTTGTACGCATGCCCCTCTCTATATCTTCCTTTGTTCATTCTCTTCCCTCTTTCACTTGGTCAGCAAGCGAGCGACTGAATTTTGCCCACCCTCTCACTATGATCAAGGCCGAACGAATCCTACTGCTACATTTTTAACTCCGTGATATACGTTCAGTTTTACTCAGACACTATCTAAGAAAGAAGCGCTTGATCATGGAACTCGTAAACTGGTTTGGAAAACTATTATCGCATTTCTTCTGAAGTGAATTCGATCCTTCCTGGGTACCCACTTGTGACTTTGCCTCGTACGGAATTACACCCTAAATAATTATCTTCAATAATATAATTTTATTATTGAAGATACTTAGAAGGACTTAGAAGATGCTAGCTGTATCCCCCTGCAGAAAAGTAAGATCCCCCCCCCCAAAAAGGTAGCCTGGGTATGATACTAAACTGCAGCTGATTGTCAGGCTCCAGTCCTGAAGTTCAAAAGAGTGTTAAATAATCTTTAGCGATGATAATTATTACGTTAGTTCCTCGCTATATTCGAAGGAAAATAAATGAGTTGAACCAAGATATAGAAAGGTTTTTAGAAGGTTTAATGACAGTTAGAATAAAGGGTACCTTTATGCTGCAAGTCTCGTAGGAAGGAAGGAAGGAAGGAAGGAAGGAAGGAAGGAAATAGTTATTGAGCTGAGAAGGAATTATAGCAGCTGAAAGCCTGAGTGATATGTGCATCTCTACAGTAAAGTCATTGTTGAATGTCTGAGAGAGATATGGTCGCCATAGGTGTAGCAAAAGTCATGTTTGCTGGTTAAAGACAGGAAATGTAGACACCCATGAATGTGTGGTCTTGGTTGTTGTTGGAGTGAAGCATGAAAGTCTCCAGATAATGTTGCCCAGGAATGAGGTAAACGGATGTCTGAGTGGAATTGCGCGTCGCTGTAAACATAGCAAAAGCTAGAGGCGACATAAAGGTGTTCCCGTGTCTGGCGGATTCCATGCATCTAATTCATGTTCAACTGGGAACCCTTGGTCTAATAGAGTAGACTCAAGAGGTCCATAAATTAGATGGCTTTCCTCATGGTGTTGTGCTTATGCTGCTATGAAGGGAACGGACAGAAAGTACGTCCGTCCTTCTCGAAAGGTTCTGAGGAAGAGATAGTTTGGCGGGCTTTCACCATTTTTATGTTGTCCGGGAAAATGGTCCGGGCTGAATAGAATAAGTCATCCTCATTGAATGAAAATATGTGACGACCATAACGGTCAAATTAATTTACGCGCCAAACAAAAATACGAAGTTATTTCTTGTACAAATCCTTCATTGCCATTACTCTCAGGTCCACTCTGACCCAGAATGATAGAATTTGTCCCATCGATAGGTTAAATAGATTTGGTTAAAAATTATTCTGATTCGATCGGACCGTGTGCAGAAAAAACTCCTCTTAAGAAACAACGACACAAAAAATGTAAATATAAACATATAATGAACGCAATTCCCTAACTTCTAAGCCTAAAATAAACCAGACGGGTTGACATGCCGTTAAAATCAATCAATTAACCAATCAATCATTAGTCCGACCCACAAAGAATGGATCATTACAGTGACCTTGCAATGGATGAAACCAATCTATTAATAGATTGCTAATAGCTAAGTAAATTTCAAAGAAATCATAAATTGTAATTTTCTGTATGTTTATGTCAGCAAAACAGACAGAAGATCAATTTTCTGCTAAGTATGTCGTCGAGTAATATTTCTTCGCCAAATTTATGTTAACATAATACGTGTTTTAAAATCGGGTCATTAAAAACAAAATCAGTGAAGTAGGTAATTAATTTTCTTTAAATATGTTGGTAAATGGTTTGGGACCCTGTGAATTAGTTTATACAAAGTTGTAAATAATTCATTTAGAGCATATTTGATACAAGAAAAATACTTTTAGAGGAGAAAAAGATTAGGTTTCATTGGTTTATCTGAGTTCGTTTTTCGAATTCATTCCCATTTGAAATAAGTAAATAAATAAATAAATGTTAAAATAATCATGCTTAATATATTTAATTTCATTGAATTCAAATTGATACAATTTCATATATATATATATATATATATATATATATATATATATATATATATATGAAAAAGGGCATATATACAACAACCGAGAAGATGTAGTTGAATATATATATATGAGGATCATTAAATAAGTTTCAAGACTTTTTTCGTATGGGCATTTTTATTGATAGTGCACCCATGAAACCCTAGTCCCCTTGAAGTAATCTCCTCCGGCTGCAATACACATGTTGTATCGTTCCAACAATTTCTGGTAGGCCCCATGGAAGTTCTCTTGTGTGGGCGTGTCAATGACCTTCGTCACAGCCTCTTTCATCTCCTCATAACGCCTTCCTTGAATCTCAAAAACTGATGCTAGATTCATGCAAGATGCTCCAAAAGCAGTCTGAAGCATTCCATACGTTTCTGTGGCATTTTTTCGAAGTTTAAAACAATTTTATAGCATATCGTTCTTCTAAAGTGTCCTCACGTCCAGATTGCATTTTTGAAATTCACCAGCCGTGGCAATCAGGCTTTAGTAGGGTGTATTCCAATTGCTGCTGTAGCTGTTCATTTGAACCTGAAATCATAAAAATTGGTCAGTCATCTCATAAGATATATAGCAATAACATACTGAATTCTCAAGAGTCTATGACAATTTTAAATACCTGTACAAAAAAAGTCTCGAAACTTATTGAATGCCCCACGTATATATATATATATATATATATATATATATATATATATATATATATATATATATAATGCAGTTAGAAGAAAACTTAAACCTGGTTAAATTGTCATTATGAATTTATTTTGGCGAAGAATATCATTATACTCTTCGTCTCATTAGATGACTTCACACGCTTTATTTGAGGTTGAAAAACAGCAAATATAGAATACAGTCTATATATATATGTATGAAAAAACCGAAGTAGAAAGAAAAAACCTATATAAATTTAAATTCTCAGGCGAAACTAAAGGGGGTCAAAACAATAAAGTATGAGAAAAATTAAGATGTGTGTGTGTATGGGTGCGTATATCCTGTATTCAACTACATCTCTCTCTCTCTCTCTATATATATATATATATATATATATGTATATATATCCAGTATTGAACTGCATCATTTCGGTTGCAGTATATGATATGCATTTTTAATGAGGGCCCCTATGCGTCCATTTTCATTGTATAATGTTCCACGAAAAGTGATACAATATTGCTGTTTGGTTTAGAAGAAAATGAATTTTTTATTTTTTAAAAATTGTTCGGAGTGCACTTATTTCTTGTCAGCTTTATATTCATATTTTCGGTTACAAATTTTAATGCTGTAGAGTTTAGTAGTTAGTAGTACTTGATAATATCCGTTTTTATTATATCATTTTCCACAAAAATAATAAAGCCCTAATATCCTTAAAAGAAACTTTAATTTTTATAAAAAATGACAAGAGTGTCCTTATTTATTGGCGATAATGTAAATATATTAAAAGAATCATGCTTATCATTTTTATTTCACACACACACACACACACACACACACACACACACATAAACACAATTACAATTATAATGTTTTAATCTTATTAGTTTATTATTATAATTTCACATAAACAGATATTATACTTGGATCCCAGATCGCTCTGATCTAGTGTTATCCACATCATTTCAGTCGCAGTATGTGACACTTACATCAACTCTGTGCGGATACAGGATGTAGTATGAAGGACCAGCCGGAAGCAATGGATGATAGGGACGGTTAGAGAGAGAGAGAGAGAGAGAGATTCAGGGAAATCCATGCTATCAGCGTGACAATGTGATTCGTGTTTTTTTTTTTAATTTAATGAAGTTGTCCGTTCTGATTGCATAATGTTCCACGAGAAATTATAATTTGGTTTGGATATTGTTTAATGTCATACCAACCATTGCGGGTTATTTAATACCAGATTTTGTTGTTTGCATATTTAATTTGTCACTAAGTAGTTTGTTGGTAGATATTTTTGTTTTTAAACAAATTGTTAAAGGGTAAGACAAAGGTAAGTAAATAGATTTTGCTTCACAAACGTATGCTTAGTAAATGGTCTTGTTTCAGAGACGCATCTTATATATATATATATATATATATATATATATATATATATATATATATATATTTGCAAAGGTTTCATTGCTTTTGCGATATACTCACCCTAAAGGTGGTCTAAGGGAATCAATTATAGGAGGAATATTAACCAATTCCCGCCGGATACCATAAAATCGATGATGTGACGCCAAAAGATAAATATAAAAATGAATAGACAAAGGATGTCTGTATTGTTTAATCAAATATGTATTAACGAAGAAATGCTGCCCATACACACACTCACGCATATATATATATATATATATATATATATATATATATATATATATATATATATCCTGATTTGAGGTTTTGCAGTAATGTAGTCAATTTTAATATCGCTACTTTCTATACTCTAGGTTCTATTCAGGGTTTTGGTTTTATTGTGTTTTCATCCCAGAAGTTTCATTTTCTTTATTTATATGGTTTTGCTTAAAATTTGGTTTGTTATTGTCTTTTTTCTTTTTTTTTTTTCCTTATATTTTCTTTTGATTTTGTTTTTGATGTCGACTGGTCTCTGTATTAATATGATGAGGGACTTTGACATTTTCAGTCATTTTAGTTAGGGCGTTGGTTGGGTGTGATTTATTTTGGATTGGGGGAAAGTTCGAGTTTGGATGAAGTAATTAGAATGTTTTGCTTTTGTGTTTGATTCTGGATTTATTTTTGGAACTGGTGAGTAGATCGATGATCGTTGTGATTTTTCTTTTACATCATTTATTTTATTTGGAGATTTTCTGTAGATATTGTTTGGGCAGTGGTATGAGCGTTTGTTGTCAGTTCTTTTTGTTTGGTATCAACTCAGCTGAATAGAGTTGTTATAATTGTTCTTGAAATATTGACATCTCACTGCTGATTGAGTAACTCCACGAGAGAGTGTCTGTTTATGCATGCACACAAGGGTTCCCTCTGATTGTTGCCAATTTACATTAAGGTCGCGCAACGGAGATATCTTAAATGGCTGGAAATGTTTTAGTCTATAAATAAATAAATAGGATATGTTCTGGATAGATTTAATTAACTGATAAAAATAATTAAGAAACAATCATGTTTTTTTGATTATTTACTAACCTTAACATTGTTAGGCATAAGAACACAAATGTCTCACTAAAGCCTTTGTCAATAAGTTAATTACTTTGAGTTAACCCTTGAGTACCTTGTGTGATGTTATAGTGAGCTTGGCTGACTGACCATTGTTAGAGGGTTCGATTCTCTCAGGTGTTCAACATTTCTAGCCTTGTGTCAAACTAAACTTGGCTCAGTGCATAGCTACTTAGAGTTAAACCAATAAAATAAAGTAAAAAAAACAAACTTCACGGCTTATTTTTGGTTAGCTTTATTTCATTCAGTTTGCTATAGTACTGATGAGTGTAAATAGGCATTGAACAGATGTGTTCGTCTAAGGGTACCATAAGTCTACTGACCCAAAAAGACTGATGAGTAATACAAAAATGGGAACGAGACGCATTTGAGGTTAAAAATAATTCTCCTTTATGATAGTTCGGGATGCCGTTAGTTTGTTCATTCAGGAACATGTTACATATCAGAATTCTAGTTGTATAGGTCCGCGTGGGAAATCCAAGAGTTAAGAGGAGCAGCAGGCGGTTTGTCGTGCTGACCGTTACGGATGGTTGAGCCGCCTGTCAGATGGGTTCCTAGGCTGCTGCTTGGGTTCGTTCTGCCTGTTGGGCCGAATCATCTTTTTTTTTCTTTTTATATAGCGCACGAGTGGCTCAGATTAGATTTTCTGAGAGTCGAGTTGCTCGGTTTCTGATAGGTCGGAAAATATTTTTATGGCTCTGCGTTCATCCAGGAAGTGGGTGTGTGGAGCCAGTTTAATTTCAGTCTTTCTTTACCATAAGAGCGGTGGCTGTCGAGGTGAACACTTCTGTTTGGTTTGTTAAGAAGAGGTGAGAGCAGAAATAGAAGATACGAGAATCTGTAAGGTGGTAAGAATAAAACAAGGAGCTCGGAAAAATTAGGAGAATGCAGTTGAGAGGAAAGTAATCTGGGTTGAGATTTAGAAGGTCAAGTCACATCGCATTCGATTTTTTTTCTAGGCACTATATGACGTGCTCCCAAGGTATCAAATCTACATTCATAGTATATACATCTGGTTGGGAAAGGCACAGTGAGTCAAAATAGAGATGAGGTTGCAGAGGCATGATTTCCACCTGTTAAAATACTAATCTGCAATATAGCTAATTGGTTGCTATTTCTTTTTTATCAAAATGTATACATATACGAAAGTAAATGAGATATGTGAATTAGTACAAAAAAAGGTGACAAATTTTCCGTTTCGAATTTTTCTTGATTCCGTTTTTTACTTTTTGTAAATTCCTTGACGCTGCACTCACTACCTGAAATAGGTGATGTATTTCTTTCTCTCTGATTGAGTTCATTTGGTGAACCAGAAAGAATCTGATCCGGGCTTTGATATGAGGGACCTGTTCTATTAGCTTCTTGTGGTGTTTTGCATCCTTTGCACTTCACTTACTTGAAACATTTTTGTTGCTCTTGACCAAACGAAGAACAGTGAACCCTTTCCGCAGGAGCTACATGAAGATACTTAGAGATGTAAGGTAAAGATGTAAATATAACCAGATTCTGAAAACAATTGTTGAAGCTGCTAGAATAGGGTAGGTAAAGTTTGGTTTCTTAGGTTTTATGGCATATCAACCCTTGTACGCTATTTTATACCAAATTCTGTTTATGCATAAAACAAATATATATGATTTGTAAACGCATTGTTTGAAGATAACATTTTAAACGAGCCTTAGGTCATTGGTTTGCATACAGTTAGTGTTTCAAGTATTACTATGTAACACTAATAATTTAATCTAATATCAGTAATTAGTTTGAACACAGTTGAATTGTTATACATATGATTTCTAAGTGAATAGATTGTAGGTAATCTTAATTTTTGAATGTGTTAGAGCTAATTTGTTTGCACAAATATTGCTATTGTTTGCACAGAGTTAAATGGTTTCAAGTATGGCTATCTAATACTAAAAATTCTTTTTAATATTAATCATTGTTTGTGTTGTGATGTGAAAGGTGGGCACTGGTTAGTGGCTAATCAAGCTTATTCTTAGAGAGAGATTTATATAGGCTCTCTCTTACACTTATGCTAATTAGGCAGATTAATTGCCAGTATCAGTACATCTCCCTGAAACGTATAGGTTTTATGCCCCAAGTAAGTCTTGTACTTCTTGTGATTCTTTCATTTTCGGGATTACTTTGCTCTCCTTGTCTCTCTCCTGTATTTCTTTCTCTGGGAAATCTCGATTTGTCCCGCACTAAACTGTAATCAGAGTCATCCTCTTGCATTATTTGATCTTCATCCGAGTTTTCAAACTCATTCTGGCCCACATTATTTTGTCTTCTGATGTTTCATTCTGTAAAGGTTGTTCTAATAAATCATTAACAGAAAGAATCATTTAGCTCTTCATATTCGCCCTGGGGCTTTATTTGATCTGCATGAGCTAATACACTGTTCTCCTTTTCTCTATTTATTATAGCTGTATTGTGGCCTTTTTACATGATAAATTCTGCTCTTTTTGAATTTGATTCTTTGTTCTTTTTGTACTACATTTTTTCATTTGTGGAATACGATATCATTAACGGAGCTCTAATTTACCTTCCCATTTGATGGCTGATGGACTTTCTTGTCTTCCGGCGTGTGGTATTGTGCCATAGCTTAAAAGTAGCCTTGGTAGAAAAATTTCTATTTTTTTCTTTTTACTGAAAACATGCTTTTAGTCCCATTTTTACGGTTTGCACCATTCTTTCCGCTAATCCTTTCGATTGAGGGTGATATTGCGGTGTCTGATACGCTTTACACTTTATTTTTTCCAATTATAAACTAAGATTTTTATCACAAAATTCTGGGGCATTGTTGGATACGAGGGTTTTCGGTAGGCCGTTTCTAGAAAATATGACCCATAGAATCTGTTTTATCGTAGAACTTTTCTTGTCTGGTACACGGATTACTTCAGGCCAGCCTGAAAAACAGTCTACTCGTATTAATTAGAGTCCCACTCCAGTAATGTATGCATGATCCATAAGCATATGAATCCATGACTCCACTTCTCTGAGCCATGAATGTAAAATTTCTTAATTTTTTACATCTTTTTATATATTCTTCGACATCTCGAAAATATCCCGGGCGCCATGCTTCTAATTTTATCCTTTTTTTTTTGTATGGTCGCTACTCCACAGTGTA
The DNA here is from genome assembly GCA_963585895.1 of Sepioteuthis lessoniana. Lineage (NCBI taxonomy): Eukaryota > Metazoa > Mollusca > Cephalopoda > Myopsida > Loliginidae > Sepioteuthis > Sepioteuthis lessoniana. The sequence continues at coordinate 89,777,117 of OY757907.1, forward strand.
TATCATCGTGTACACTTTTTATCACCAATTTTCTTTGTGTTTTAGAGGGAATAATCCGATCCCCTTTATAAATCACTCCATGTTCTATAGCTAATTTATGTCTTATATCTTTGTAGGGTCTTTCCGCCCGGGAAAAATTTCCCTATATGTTTTTTCTTATTCTCAATGTTATCCTATTTGGTACTGGATCATGTCTAGCTTCTGCGGCCATTCTATCTAAAGACAAAACATCAGTCTCTACCCAACGTATAAGTATATCTTCAAATTCTTCTTCTGTTTTATCTTTTGACTCCAAGTAAAATCGCAATCTTGATAGTGAATCTACGCATGGAATCGAATTTCCAAGCTACTTATTGCTAGTAATTCTATTCAATACAATTCACTAATTTGCAAACAGTAAAATTGTCACAAGCATTGTTATGTAAAACCAAAAATTCAATCTTTACAAACAGTTAAACAGTTTCGAGCATTCGTTGCTTACACAAATAATTCTACTTAGTGTTAATCATTTCTTTGCAGAGACTTAAATGACTTCAAGTATTGCTATGTAACATGAACAATTCAATTTCACACCAGTTAAATGTTTACTCTTAACAATGGCGAACTATTTCTTAAGCGGGTCATTACTTCGGACGAAAACTTCAAGGCTGCAGTCCAGCACTTTTGCCATTATGCCACGGGAACCCCCCGCTCCCTGCTTCTTATGAAACCTATTCAAAAAAATTTTAATTGATATCTCGCTTTTGTTTTGGTTGGTTGCTTGGGTTTTATGGCATATCAACCAGTTCTAATTCAAACAATTCAGTTTAGCATAAGTACAGTTTCCATGTCAAAACAGTTCTATTTCACTAATTCAGTTTAGTATAAGTACGCAATTTATTTCAGATAATTCAGAAAATTAGGCATAAGTACGCAGTTTAGATGCCAAAACACTTCTATTTCGAGCAATTCAGTTAACCATAAGTACGCAGTTTAAGTGTCAAAACAGTTCAGTTTAGCATAAATACGCAGTTTAAATGCAAAAACAGTAAACTCTCGAAACCACAGTTAAGTTCTATTTGACCCAAAGATAGGGCCCTATAAGGTGTTACCACTCAAGGCCAGAGTGGACGAGGGAGCGATGGTAATAAAGAGGTACTCCGCATTCCCCAAAGGTCCAGCAATACTAGAACCTCACCATCAGATTGTTTAGTGTCATAAACAGGACACTCATTTGGAGGGGTCTTACCCCTCTGAAGAGATGCAGTCGGTGTATTCTACAGCCCCAGTCGACTGAGCAATTTTGTTTTGTAGATATTTTGATTAAAATATTTTTTGTCGTACTTTATTTTTCTCTGTCTATTTGATGTCACAGATAGTGTAATCTAAGAATGATACGTGGAGTGAGGAACAGTTCTCAGCCCAACCAGAAACTTGAGAAACAATGTACCAACTATTTTGAATTACAGGCTGCACTTGTTGAATAACGTTTACGTTTGATGGCTCTAGAATATTCCATTCTTGATCGGACCCAGAACTTTTCAGCTACCTTCGAGTAGCTTACTCAATATTAATCGAACCGTTTTCC
>OY757907.1:90404994-90462494 GCA_963585895.1 Sepioteuthis lessoniana
AACGAAGTGAGCAAAATGAAGAGCACAGCCAAAGCTAAACTGAAAGCTACAAACCAACAAGAACAAATAAAACTGTGGCAACAGCATTTCGAGAATCTACTAGAAAACCCACCGAAAGGTACACATGAACCAATCACGAGAATTACGAGGATTATTAAATAAGTTTCCAGACTTTTTTCGTATGGGCACTTTTATTGATAGTTCACACATGAAACTCTATTCCCTTTGAAGTAATCTCCTCCGGCTGCAATGCACTTGTACCGTTCCAACAACTTCTGGAAGGCCCCAATGGAATTACTCTTGTGTGAGTGTGTCAATGACCTTCGTCACGGCCTCTTTGATCTCCTCAATTGTCTCATAACGACAGCCTCTGAGCTTAGGGAATAGCAAAAAGTCACAGGGAGTAAGGTCTGGACTAAAGGGAGGCTGAGGAAATGTCTTTATGCCCATCTTGGTCAAATAGTCTGTGACAAGGATGGGGTTGTGGACTGGTGTATTGACCTGTTGGAAATGCCACTGACCCGATTTGAAGAGTGCTGGCCTCTTCCGACAGAATCTCTTCCTGAACTCCCTTTAAACCTCAACATAGTAACTCTATCCCTAACCCTAACCCTTTGGCCAATCAACTGTGGTGTATTGACTTCCTTACTCTTCCCACACCTCTCATCATCCCTCACAGACTCCGTGCCTTCCTTGAATCTCTTATTCCACTCAAAAACTGATGCTAGATTCATGCAAGATGGTCGAAAAGCAGTCTGAAGCATTCCATACGTTTCTGTGGAATTTTTTCCAAATTTAAAACACAATTTTATTTCATGTCGTTCTTCTAAAGTGTCCTCACGTCTAGATTGCATTTTTGAAGTTCACCAGCTGTTAAAATCAGGCTTTAGTAGGGTGTATTCCAATTCCTGAAATAATAAAAATTGGTCAATCATATAATAAGATGTATAGCAATAACATACTGAATTTTTAAGAGTCTACGACAATTTTAAATGCTTGTACAAAAAAAGTCTGAAAACTTATTGAATCCACGTATTAGTAAGCAATTAGATATCAAATTAGGACCGTTTACTCTAGAAGAACTCGACTCTACTAAGAAAAATTAAAAATAGAAAAGCCACAGGGCTTGATGAAACTCCCTCAGAAGTATGGAAGACCAGACAATTCGACGACATACTGCTCCGACACTGTAATGCAGTTTATAATCAAAACCCGATAGACAGATGGATGAAAGGATGCATCCTCCCTTTCCCTAAGATGGGCGACCTCGGACTAGCCAAGAACAACAGAGGTATAATGCTTACATCCATAGCAGCCAAAATATACAATGCCCTACTACGCAACCACATAGAACCCAAAATTGACAACATTCTTAGGAAAAACCAAAATGGCTTCCGAAGAAATAGATCCACGACCTCACAAATATTGACTATCCGTAGAATCCTTAAAGGTGTACGGGCAAAAAACCTACAGGCGACAATACTATTTGTCGACTTTACCAAGGCCTTTGATTCCATTCACAGAGGGAAGATGGAACAAATTCTACTGGCATACGGCATACCAAAAGGACTACGTGCTTAGAACATCGATTGATAAAATCAAAGAAAACGGCTTCGAGCTGACAAAGAAAAGAAGCAGAAGTTACCCCGCAAAAACAATTACCGACGCCGACTACGCCGATGACATAGCGATTCTGGCAAATACACCCAACCAAGCCGAAACCCTACAGCATAGTCTGGAACGAGCTGCTGCAGGCATTGGCTTCCATGTCATTGCACACAAAACGGAATACATGTGCTTTAATCAATCAGGGGACATTTCCACACTAGGCGGTAGCTCTCTGAAACTAGTTGACAAGTTCACCAACCTAGGAACCAGTGTCTCATCGACCGAGACAGACATCAACACGCGACTAACAAAGACATGGACAACTATCGATCATATGGAAGTCAGACCTGACCGATAAAATGAAACACAATTTCTTCCTAGCAGCGGTCGTGTCGATACTGCTATATGGATGCACTACTTGGACGCTAACTAAACGGATCGAGAAAAAGCTTTACGGCAACTACACAAGAATGCTGCGAGCAATTTTGAACAAGTCCTGGAGGCAACACCCCACAAAGCACAAACTATACGGCCACCTACCGCCCATCACAAAAACTATCAAAGTTAGACGAACCAGACATGCGATACACTGCTGGAGAAGCAGGAGTGAGATCATAAGTGATGTTCTCCTATGGACCTCTCACATGGCCGAGCAAAAGCAGGGTGACCAGCTCGAACCTACATACAGCTGCTCTGTGAGGATACGGGATGTAGCCCTGAGGACCTGCCAGAAGCAATTAGCGATATGGAGGAGTGGCGAGAGAGGGTCAGGGATATCCGTGCTGGGGGCACGACAAGATGATGATGATGATGATGATGTATGGTGTTTCTGACTCAGCCATTGATGTTATATTGCATAATGTTATACTAGAAACAATAGAATGGTATCTTTGGTCGAGAAAAAAAATCAACTTTTTATAAATAATTAGTGCGGTTTATTTGTTTAATGACATATCAACTCCTTATGGGTTATTTGCTGCCAACATTTGATTAATTCTAAATTGCTTTATGATAACCATAAGTATATTTTCATGGTTTCATCGCATTTATTTTGAACGTACACTTTTTTATTTGCCTATAACTATTTGTTTTCTTGCAGTTACATGGTAACAAGTATTCCTAAATAATAATAATAATAATAATAATAATAATAGAAAAATGAAAAAAATGAAAATTTCGCAGTCAGGACCAAGGTCAGAATAAAAGAAAAAGTGTGTCTTCAGACAGCGACTGAAGTAAAAAAAAACAAAAACAAAAAAAAAAAAAAAAAAACGAAAGACGACTGTCTAGGATTTCGACAGTTTGTTTTGTATTTGTCTTTGCTTTAATTATCTGGTACCCAAGCGGTGCTTAATTTTTGTCACTGGGTTTTGTGGTGGTCTGCAAGAGTTATTTTTCTTGTTTCGAAAATGGAGTTAAATAATTAACTTAGCATGGTAGTAAAATACGAAGAGAGGGGAGTTTGAAACGCTTTTAAGCTATATATTTAATGTATAAATATAGGAAAAAAGAAAAATAGTGAAGTCAAAACTTAACAAATCATAAGGGGGAAAATGAAACGAGGAAAAATTTCAATGAATACATCACTAGAAACCATGGGAAGCAGCATGGTGAATGTGAAGTAAGGCGGATGATTCCAAGATTGGGTCAACGGTGAACCTCCCCAGATTCTAGGCGGAAGAACTTCAGAGTTCAACGGCCAGGGTCAAATATTTCAATCAGGGAATTACTGCTACCCATCGATAAGTGTGACGTCTATCGATGAGGGGAAAACCACCCGACTATAGTTTTTTTGTGACCCACTTACGAGTTCTCTTACCTAAAGTGTATATGATCACATCTGTGACGGGTGAGCAAATTTTGAACAACCATGGGTCTGGTATAGCCACAATATACTACCTATGATAAAAAATGTAAAATCGAAATATAACACAATGTGAGACCCAGACACAGGTCTGGGTCTCATGATCGGCAGGTTTTTCCCTGATAGCCAACATGGGGGATCTGACGTCATCCTGCGAATGCTGGCTATTTTTTTTAGGTACAAAAACGACGATCTAAGTAACCGCACAAACCAGAGACACCAACACAGGTAATGGACCAGGGAAGACAACAAACTAGCACTCAACTTTTATTTCAAGAGCAACCCTACACAAAGAGGCAATAAGAAAAAAAAATGATAAACCCGCGGTAGAACGCAGAAACATGTTGGGATAAAAAGGAAAAAGCAACACAAGTAAAACAGACAATACAATTCGAGAAAATAAACTAGAAGTTACTGGTGAAAGAAGGAAGACTAAAAAGATTCCAAAAACCAGATGACAAGGAAACAAAATAATTTTTGAGCAAAATGTTGCAACTAAGATAACATAACAAAAAAGCTTAATGGATAAGCAACATAGGAAAAGAGTGAGAAAGACTCGAAAAAGGACCGAAGGCGAAAATACATTTCGACTCAGCGTAATACTCAAAAAAATACCAAACTGGAAAACGCCAGGACATGATGGCATACATGGATACTGGTTTTGGAAAAATTCACTTCCATCCATGACAGACATATTGAAATGAATAGATGCTTACAAGAAACGGAATACTCGAATGGATGACAAAAGAAAAGATCATCATGATACAAAAAGATCCCCAAAAAAGAACCACCCCTAACAACTACAGACCCATAACGTACCTACCGATGATGTGGAAAATACTAACGGCATAAATTAGGGAGGAGATATATAATTCGCTAATAAGCCGTGGACTGTTCACCGAAACAGAAAGGATACCGCAAGTGTACCAGAGGAACAGGAGAGCTACTATACATTAACACATCCCCAAAGACAGCAAAACGAGACGAAAAAAAACTAGCTATAGCGTGGATTGACTACAAAAAGGCATATGATATGGTCCGCAAAGCTGGACAATAGACTATCTCAAAATGTACAAGATATCTTGCGAAGTGATAAAATTTATTGAAAATATAATGAAAAACTGGAGATTCGAACTGACAGCAAGAAGAGAAAGCTTAACTGAGGTGAAAATCCAGAGAGGGAACTTCTACTATTTGTAATAATGATAATAAATCTCAATCACACACTTAAGAAATGCAAAGGCGGGCACAAGCTCCACGAATCGCAAGAAAGATCAACCACCTAATGTATATGGACGATATCAAACTGTTTGCCAAAAAGGAAAAAGAATTGGAAACCCTAATATATGCAGTGAGGGCACACAGTGAAGATGTAGGATGGAATTTGGCATAGAAAAATGATGATGAAAAGCAGAAAACAATAAATCACGGAAGGAGTAGAACTACCAAATCAAGAAAAAAATCAGAATGCTAGGAGAAAAGGAAACTTACAAATACTTCGGAATATTGGAAGCAGACACCAACAAACATGCGGAGATGAAAGAAAAAAAAACAAAGAAAAAAACTCCTCGAAACCAAACTACTTAGCAGAAATCTCATCAAAGGGATAAATACCTGGGCTGTTCCCCTCGTTAGATACTCGGGACCATTCTTGAAGCGGACAAGAGAAGAAGTTAAATAAATGGACCAGATAACAAAAAAATTCATGACTATGCATGAGGCCTTACAGTCCAAGGATAACATATACTGACTGTATGTGTTAAGAAAAGGAGGAAAATGACTCGCTAGCAGTGAAAATAGCGTCGATGCATCGCTACAACGACTAGAAGATTAAGTATAAAGACTCGGAGGAAGACTGAATACAGCGACCAAAAAGAGTTTAGTCAAATTCAATTCAAACAATTAAGTTTAGCATAAGTACGCAGTTTAGTTCTATTTAACACATAGATAGAGCCCTATCAGGTAGTACCACTCCGGGCCAGAGTGGACCTGGGAGTGATGGCAATGAAGGGATGCTCCGAATTCCCCAAAGCTCTAAGATCATTGGAACCTTACCATCAGATTGTTTTGTAACGTTACCGCCCTCACCCCCACCACATTAGATCAGTCTCTTCTACCATTTCACTTCTTAGCCGGCCGGTGATCAACTAGTGGCTGAGGGGGTAACGCACATTTCTTTACCGCTACAAGAATACGATCGAGGGAGACAAGAGAAAATAAAACAGACGAACAAACACGAACAATGCTTGGGGTTAAATCAATAGCAAAAAGAGGAGTTATGCAACACTACATGCATGTACGGACTAGCGCTAGCGTGGGTTACTAGCGAAAATTCCACAAGCACTGGAATGCCGACATCTTTTGACTCAATCTTCTTCGCCATGGCTGGATCCTCTCTTCTCTGCTACTCTCTCCGGAGTCCGGTGTTGACTGCCCCTGTCCGTGGTTCCACGCCAACTCTCAATCGCGTCCCCTTACCACTTCCGGATACGGCGAGATTTCAGGTCCAAAAATCCTTTGTCTGGTTTCGCGCCAAAACAGACAAAGGAATCGTCTGTTTGGCGGGCCACCCATATAGTGTTACATACATCCCCCTCTTACCCATGTCATTTATTCACAATAAATTACAACACAACCTAACAACAACAAGACACTATGCATCTCCACTCACTTGCGGAGAAAACAAAATAACAATTAAGCAACAAGCAAAAAAACAAAAACATTTACAGGCAGTAACAACCGAAATTACAAAATTTTAAAGGTGTTCGGTCGTCCCCTAAAAGAAAAATAATAAATAATATAACAACATAGCAAAACTGCACTGGGGTGGCTGGGATCACCCCCCCCACCACACACATAATAAAAAAAAAATTTTTAAATAAAATAAAATATTGCTGGATTCAGCTCTTCCACCTTGCTTTCCTGTGAACAATTCTGGGGTCTCCTGACTCATCCCTATTCTTTATTCCAATAGGACTTTTCGATTCACCTCCAACATTATTCAATTTTCTTTCAATTCGCCCCGCCCCCACCCAACAGAACACAGGAGAATTTTAACCACCCCTACCCAACGATTTCAATAGGACTTTTCCATTCACCTCCAACATTATTCAATTTTCTTTCAATTCGCCCCGCCCCCACCCAACAGAACACAGGGGAATTTTAACCACCCCTACCCAACGATTTCAAGAGGACTTTTCCATTCACCTCCAACGTTATTCAACTTTCGAACATTTCACCCCATTCTCCAACCCATCAGAACACAGGGGAATTTTAACCACCCCTACCCAACAATTCAGGAGTATTTTTGGACTTGTCTCCCCCCTTTCCTTACGACGTGGGAGCATCAGTAATCTCCGCAGTTCGATCGGTGTCGTAACAGGAATAATGTTTCGGAAAGCACTGTGGAATTCACCTCCCAACCCAGTAACAGTTGAGCAAGGAACCTTTTTTTTATTCATTCCAGCACCTTGCCAGCAATCCCCATGGATTTTCAAAAGATAAGAAAAAAAACAAACAAAGCAATTGACACCATCTCCCAGATCGTCCAGCCATGACCAGCCAGGGGGGAGGAGCAACCGGACACCGCCCCGCGCCCAGGCATCGTCCTCCCAACCCATCGTCAACCGTTTCCTCGGTACCATATCCATCAATTCTATGTCAATCAGGCCACTCGCTTTCCCAAATCATCATTTGTATAACTTACTACCCCTCGATACCAGTCCCCGAAACGGGGCCCCCGTGCAACCAACCCCCCAGGGGGAACACGATCAGACGAAGTGAAGAAGTGCCAAGAGCAATTAAACTTACAAAAAAATAAACCCAGAAAATCCATTAAGGTAAAAAATAAATAAATAAAAATAAACAAATAACAATAAACAACAAAGCAAATGACAAGGCAAGCTCAGTCCCCCAAAATTAACGAAAAACAAGGCAAAGTATAACAAAAAAACCCCAAACAAACAAAAAAACAAAGGATAGCAAAAAAAAAATCGAATATTAATCAGCTTAATATTGACTTATTAATCAACTGTTGAAGTCCTTAATCGTAGTCTATTTAAGGCTATGAGCCAGGTCATCTAGTAGAGTACTGAAGAGGTGCTAGCTACTCAACATGTTTATAAAAATACGACAGCAAGTCATCAGCTATCTTCCCGAATCTGTTTGTTTTCAAATTGGATTGTGCAGCCAAAACTGGTATTATATTAATGGGTATAGCTTGAATAAATTTATGATGTATAATGCTATTACTTCAACTCTCATTGTTAGAGTCATTAATTCATTTAAATAAAGGGACGGCTTTCTTATGAGTGTAGAAAACATTATTTTATCAAGCATCTCTGGCTTCTATTTTTCAAGAAGCGCTACTATTGCTTCTTTTATCATAATCTTTCCCCTGTAAAATATTAGTTTGTAGCTTTCACACTATTTCTGGAGCTAATGTAGCGAGTACGCGATGAAATTGTAGTGTGGGCGTTTTTATTTTTGCAATATTAAACTGCGCTTCCATTGCTGAAAACCAAGCAACAACGTTAGATTCTATAAATGTGTGTGGCTTATTGGATACGGTTTTTTCGTTGACATCCGAGGATTCCAAATTCATGTGTACGTAGTAAAACTTGTTGCTTGTTTTACTTTTTTTTCTTTAGTGTGTCGTAGCCTTCCTGCAACTCAAATCTAAAATCCCAGTTGAAAAATACGCAAAGTCATCTGTGACGTCAGCTAACGGAATATTTCACCCCTACCGGAAACGACGGACCCTGGTATCAACAATAACGTCCCCGATTCATTGGAATCTGGAATTTTTCGTTATCAACACAACTATTTTCGAAATGAATTAAAACAAAAAGCTTGCATTTGTAAGCTCTTCTCGTCAATATGAAATATTTCATTATTATTCATATTCAAAAGTTAGACTTCCTGTCTTTGACAACACGGAATTTTCACCACTTACGCACGTGGTAAACCATTCAATACACTGCCCTTCCTTTCTATATAAAGGCAGTCACTGACCACAGAGTTTCAGTTCACGGCGCGCCTTCGTGCCGGGCAGTTGTGTTTGCGAACTATGACACCTTGGGGAATGACACATTTAACATCACCCGCAACAAGTGAAAGGGGTTCAAACTGATGATAGTGAAAGGATACTAAGAATAATAGTTACAATGTGTCGGTAGCTGAACATTCGTATGCAGTGAATGGGTGAAAGTTCGTATGAAGTAACCGTAAAAAAAAAAAAAAAAAAAAAAAAAAAAAAAACGCTGAGAGAATGCGTTCGCACATGTCAATTTGTCGAAAGTTGATATTTCTTGTTAAAAAGTTTTGTTTGTTTTTCCCCGTGCTTCGTTTTCGGTCAAGAGAAATGTTACATGGCCAGTTATTTTCGTTGGTCGGTAAAGTCTGTTTGATCACGTCGGCGTCACCAGGAGTGGGGTGGGGACTCTGTAAGCATGGCCCTGTGTCAACATCCCCAGGCGTTCTTTGAGTCATTAATTTTATAAATACAGACAGCAACTGTTAAATCGCCATTCGAGATTTGGCATTCAACAGACACTTTTCGACTCAAACACCAGAGATATATTCAGCCAAGAATGCTAGTGCAATCAACAGTCGTCAATTGGCTAAAATTTGAAAACGACCGAATCACCATCAGCAACTGATGACAACAAAAGAGGATTGCAACTACTGCAATGTGGACTCTCTTTCTTTCTCTGCTACTGATCAAACTTCTCCTCTGCCTTATGAACTCATCTACTCATAACTCAACTTGCGCGCTTATGACTCTCTCCGCATTCTTGGTCAGATTAAAATATTGTTAATGCTACATATTTTCCCGTCTTCTCGTCAAATGTTAAATGCTTAAGGGTTTTGACACCAGGTCATGCTTACATAGCCCCTCCAACAGATTTACTAGAAGTATATGAATGCCAGACAGACATCAGGTGATGCAAAAATGGAACTACTAGTGACTGAGAGGAATGGTAACTACGGAATGAAGGACATTCCTTCAAATCACTACCCCAATCAGTCTCAACACTCTATTTGGTTTCTTCATATCATGAGATTTTGTAAATATTGACTATCAAGGATGTCATTATTAACTGTGTCATTGGCTTTGCCACTGGACCACAGAAAACAGTTGCTATGTTGTCTGGTTACTCAAGTCACATTTCCTGCTCATTGAGGCAGACAAAAATAATCGAATCCTAAGTCTAGTTCCTGGAACACTATTGCCCCACATTGACTAGATTTAAATCCAACTGTGCATATATGGGACAATTTGTAAATCTCACAAAATTCACTGCAGCTACAATAAATACAACTATGGACATCACTGGATAGATATACTCATGTAATAACTCCTGCACCTTATAGATTCCAAGCCATATTGCTCTTTTTATATGATTGATTAGGGAATTGAGTTCATTATACGTTTATATTTACCTTTCTTGTGTGATTGTTTCTTAAGTTTTTTTTAACACAGTTATGTATCAGGTATTCCTATTTAATAGGAATAATTTGCACACAGTTGTATAGTTTCAAGGATTCCTACCTAATAACATGATTTCAAGAAATAATTTTTATTTAATGTCATTTGTTTGCACATAGTTATAACCTTCAAATCATTTCAGATATTGCAATGGTTACCACTTTATCAGAACAGTAATCATTATTTTATATTTTACAGCAGAAGAGATCCTATTCTATCAAGGAATGCTGGAAAACTAGCTTCCCGTGTCTATGTCAAAAACAATATTGGAATGTACCTTCCCTTTTATTAATAACATTCTCCATAACTTATGTTGTCATTGTATAGGGGCTTGAAAACTTTTATAATATAAGGCCAGACGAAGAACACTCCTAGTGTCTGAATTGGAGAAAGCTACTCACTGACCCAAATAACCATGAAACTAATGAAATAAATAATCAAATTATTGACTAGTAGTAGTGATGAACCAAATTAAACTATACTAAATATTTCAAAAACAAGTTTTGAGATCAGACAGATTGATGTCCAACTCAATAGCATAAACTGTTTAGAAAATAAATAAATAATGTGTTAATTCTGTTAATGATAAACAAAGGTGTTCAATAAGTTCTGCCATAGTTTTAAAATTTAATAACTCAAGTTGTACAAATAATAGAAACATTAGAAACCATACAAAAGTAACTGTGAAAAATATTTCTAATTAACCTCCCTTAATTATTTTTGGAAGGGGGAATTCTCAAAAATACATTTTTCATAATTCAAGCAATATCATTGCATCAATTAGGGAAATGTATTCAGAGGTTGAAAATTAGTTAAAAAAAAAAAAAAGGAACAGCCATGTTGAAGTGTGATAATCAAAAAGTACATCAGAATAAGAATAAAATAATGTTGAACTTTCATATAATTTTTTTATTAAAAGATTCTATTATTTAATTGAATTCTCAAATTCAGTTATTAAATTTTAAAAAATTGTTGCAGGACTTAATGAATACCCAGTTTTTGAAAAGAGCAATTGAAAATTATGACATAATACATACTATTTTCTGGAATCTGTGAAATGCTTGAACTTTATTTTTGCAGGTAATTTGATTTTAGCTAATGTGCTTCTTTACATTCTATAAGACAAGAAATCCTGAGAAAAATGTTTTTTTAATAGCAACACTCAAATGGACAAATGAAAATAGATATTTATTCATTTATTTTGGAGAGCAAATTTAATAGTTTCACTTTCAGTATAAATCATTATTTACTAGTTTTTATCAGAATGACTTGATAGGACTGAGTGCAAGGAAGATCAATCTAAGTAGAGTTTCAATTTTTTTCTTTTTCCTCTTGGTGTATGCACAAAGTGTAATCAAAAAGTATCAAAACTGAATATATTTTTTATGTTCACTTTTAAAATTTAAATGAAGACATATGCACAGCTGAGCAACTTATATAATAAAATGGGGATGTTTACATTACTCTCCAGATGTGTGCACAGCAGAGAAAATTATATAAAATGGGGATGTCTAGATTACTGTCCAGATGTGTGCATAGATGAGCAACTTATAAAATGATGTCTACACGAGTCACTGCTAATTCTCAATAGTATTTTATTAGCATTTTTTGTTAATAGAGAGAATTTAGTAAATGCAGTACCACATTTCCCCAAGACCTAGCCCCCACATAACTTTTTCTCGAAACTGAAAATTCATCTCAGGAGTAAGTTTTGAGGATGTGAAGGACTTTAAAAGTGTAGGACATAAAAACAATGGCAATGCTTCACATATTAAAAGATGAGTTTCAGAGATGCTTTGACAAATAAAAGACTTTCTAGAATAAGTGCAGCTATTTTGAAGAAAATCAATGTTTCATTCATTGTTCATTTCTGTCTACATAAATACAGCTTCAGTCTCAATATCTTTTGAACATATTCTATATATGGTCATATGAAGATGTGCATGAGCGAGTTTTTTCCAAAAAGCATTAAAGCTTAATAGCTGACAATGTTGACAACTCCAAATGTCATCTTTCTTCTAGGCTATTATGGTCAACATTTGAATACTCATCATTTTTGTTTTGAATTATTTGCAGCATATTTCTAAAGAAAAAAAAAAGCTCTAGCATCTTATAAAGAAATATTTCATGAAATGCTAAGATTTTAAATAAAAAATGATGATATTAAGCTTGGGTTAAGTCAGTTTGAATGTCAGATTTCTGGTCTAAGGTTTCTGATTATTTTAATAATGCTTACAAGCATATTGTTGTAGTTTACATGCTGAAATAAAAAAAAAAAGAAGAAAAAAAAAGAAAAAGGGGGATACAAATTAAATAAAGAAATTATTTATTTTCATCTTGGGTGGATAAATGATTTGAGTACCTTATCTTTTCTTTTATTTCACTCCAGTACAGTAAAAAAATGTTCACGGTAGTACATATCTATATTTACAATATATGAACAAATAGAAGAAAAATAAAAATCACTGGACATGAAAAAAAAAACAAAAAAACAAAAAAAAAAACAACTGATTTATATTTTGATAATTATTAATTGCACTAAAATATACAAATAAACATAATAAAAGTGGAGATCTAACCATAAAGGCCATTAAGTATATATATTTGATGGGTATTAGGGAAGAGGAGAGAAATCCTCAACACTAATAAAATGCCTTAAAACTGAATACATGTGTTTTAGATCATATAAAATATTTTCTAAGGAAAATACTGGAAGCTTTAATTATAAAAAAGAGTGATGGCATATAAAATTTAAGATTTGTTTTATTTTTTGGAATGAAGGATAACTGTGTGAAAGAGAGAGAGCATGGTTCCTAAAAGATAAGTTTGTTATATGGATATTTTTTCTTGTAAATACTTAATTCAGTTTGCTAAAAATGTTATCAATACCTGTTCTCACTCCTAAATTACTTGACTTTACTGTTTTGAAACTAAAGTTTCAACTGATATAAACAAAAAATGCTCTGAAAGATTACATTTGCTAAATAAAAAGATTCAAGAACTGCAATTCTTATTCTACCTTTAGATGATAATCAATATTGCATTTTCTATCAACAAGCTACATCAAATAATCATGAGTAATTTACAAGATCAAATTGAAATATGCCTTATTAGACCCAATTCAAAACTAATAAGATTTTATTAAACATGCTGTCTTTTATAAATATAAAACTTATATGCTTTCCAAAACAAAAGATAAATTGGATTGCAGTTATCTCACTTTGAGACAAGCATCCTAAAATAGTAAAAAATCTTATAACAAAAGCTAGAAACTAAAAAGTAAACATTAAAAATATTTTTTCAGTATTTACTTGGACTAATATATTCCTTTTTGTTTTTATAACAGCTGTTTACATTCTTATCAAAATTAAATTGTAAAAATATCAGTTAAAATAAACTGAAGATAAAAATCAGAATTATTTTAGTGCACAAGAAAAATCTTACTTTCATTTAAATGGAGGTATTTTATTTACACTTTTTATTTTCAAAAAAGATCTTAAGAAGTTTAAATGACTTCTTATGAAAAAATGGTTTGTGAATAACTGATTAAAAAGTTCATTTTTCTTATTATAAAGAGATTCGAATTCAACTTTAAAAAATGAAAAGAAAAACTGTTTTCCTATTTTGGGAAGAGTGTTTGAAATTAACGAGGTAGTAACAAATGAGTAAAAAGAGGAAGAGGTTAGTAAAAAAGAAAAAAAAAATTAGATTACAAAATCAAGAGAAAAAAAAATCAGCAGTCATCATTTGATCTTAAGTACTTTTTGTCATTCACCATTAACACTAAGAATTAATAATCAAAAGTAATATCATTGATAATATCAAGAGACCACAGCCATTGTCTTTGACTGACTACAGTGCTATGATAGAAAATGTCTGTTAACAGAAAATTAGCCACAAAATCACAAAACTTGATTGGAGTTGGTCAGAATACCAGTCCCCATTTTGAATTTTTTTTTATTAATCTGAGTTCTATGTGAAGCTTAACAGCTTGAAAAAAGAAATCCATTTTGAGAATACTCATTTTTTATACACCAAGATTCATGTCAGATATAAAGATTTTCAAGAAATGTCCTGTTTTTATTTAATCAAAATTTTTATCATCAGATCTTTTAATACTTCAGCTAGCAGAGATATCTATTTTAGTCTGATTTTCAAAAATAATTGTAAAAACAAGGAGATACTTAAAAGTATATAGTAAAACCTTTTTAAAAATAAGTTACATTTTCTCAGTTTTTTTAATTTGGAAGAAAAAAAAAAAAGAAAAAACATACAGGTTAAAGTTAATAATGAAAATTAAGTTATTTAAAAAAATATTTATAATTTTGTTACAATAGAATAACTTAAAATATTCAGAGAACAATATTTTCATCCATATTTTTAAGCTTAATTTTTGCTAACTTTATGTTAGTGTTTATTTGATAAATCTTGTTTATAAACCAGAAGGAAATCTTTTTTAATATAGTAAAATTGCTAAAAAATATTAATCTGAATTTTGCAAAATATATATTATATAGTAAATACATGAATTGTATTAAAAATTTTATCTCAAAAAATTAAAAAGAAATCATAAACACAACTTACACTGCAAACTGAGCAGAAAAATCACAGATCTATATAATTAAAGATTTACCAAATATAAAAATGGACTTAGCTGAAAGAATTTGCAATGTATAAGAAAATAATCTATTTAAAATTTTTTTTTTCTCATATGACTGTAAATATAAAATTATTTTGCAACAACTTTCATATAGTTATGTATTACATGCAAAGAAATATTCAATAAATTAGTGTGATTCAAACCCATGTCAAATGCTAAAAAAAAAGAACAAGGCTTTCTATACATTTTCTTATGACTATGGCAGCTCCTGAATCTAAGAAACCAGATTTAGATTCAGATTTACAAACATATAATAAAAAATAATATACATTTATTTTTTGGTAATTCTACATAAATCTTACTTAGAAAATTTGAGATACTACAGTATGAATATGAACAATTCATAGCATCCAAAAGACAAAACTACAATAAAGCAGAATCAAGTTTAACCAGTCAAAAGTGAAACATTTTTTCAGTGGAGTTAATATTAACTAGTGAACAAAAAAACAAAAGTATTCATCAAAAGAAATAAATGAATTGAAAAAGAAAAAAAAAACTCAAGCATCAAATTATTCAAAAAATATCTATCACAAACTTCTAAAAATAAAATTTCTAAAATTAAAGAGTCATAGGCTTTTAATAATCTAAATCTATAAGAGATGATGAATAAATGAACATATTTGCCTGATGAATCACACCAACACCCATCTTCTTATAATGATCAGAAATAAGTTAAAAATATACAAACTGATTCAATGGTCAATGAAATTTTTGTGTTGTTTTATTATACCTTTGAGAAAATATAATGCAAGGGATTATTTTTAAAGAACCATTTTTTAGTTAATACATAAGAACCATAAGGTTCATTGGAATCAGGCAAATTTCAGACAAATCAAAGAAATGCAAATAAAATGCTATTAAGAGGAGTAACTTTGAACACTTGATATTACTTCCAGTCTTGTATTTATAATATAAGACATAAAATAACTGTTTCTATGAAATTAGTGTCTCATGAACTGTTATATTAGACAAGAAACACATTTTAAATTCATTAATACAAAGAAATCTTCAAACAAACTGATGATTTCACCATTGTCATCACATTAATTTAGTGTTGAAATAAAAATTACTTTTAAAACATATTCCTTAATTAGCTTAAAAAAGCATAGCATCAATACTACTTAAAATTAGGAAACAGTTTGTAAAATACAAGGGAGATAAATATCAGGAAAAATCTGTTAAAAATCATACCAAAGTTGTATCAATTACAGGACTTAAAAAATGTTGACCACTGTCAATGAATTTTGTAGGTGCTTTATAGTTATAATACAATATATCCTTTGAATTTTGTAAAAAGAAACCCCAAAAAACTTAACTTTCATTGCATGAAAAAGTGAGAGTATCAGATAAGTAAGCAATTGGATATTTTCTGATCAGTAAACTCATCTTCATGTAAAGTTTTGATCCTTGAGAGCTTACAACATTCAAAGTTGCTCCACTTTATAATTGTTAAGGAATTGTTGAAAAATGTCTTACAACACCAAGATGGTCTAAGTAGTCAGAATGAAAATGAACATAGAAATATTCAATAAGTAAAGAAATGAAATAAGGAATAAATGTATTTTAAAGACAGGCAATTTCAGAAGATGACAGTAAAAAGTTAGAATGCTGTCAAGATAATAAAAATCCAACTGATATTATAGAATTAGTATTACACTAATATTATTTGATTGCTTGCATGAGATGTATATATATATATATATATATATATATATATATATATATATGACAGAGAAAGAGGAAAAATTCAATAATTTGTCAATGGTAGTTTTCAAGCCTTATTTGTTATCAGCCACTCATAAGTACACACAGCCTTTAGAAAAATAACTTAACACAATGAGTAATGAATTTCTATTCAAATCAGCTGGCCTATGGTTTTTATTTTCATTTTCTATGGCAATGTCTAATAAAACACTGGGGATCTGCTGATTGAAATTGAGAGAATTTTTAATCTGAAAGATAAGTATACAATTCCAATAAGCAAATTATTCACACACTGAGGAAAATTCACATCCAAAATATGAATAATATAATCAATGATATAGATGTGCACATTATTTAAGTTCATTTTTTAAAAAATTTATTTTTAAAAAATATTTTCTGAATGTTTTATTTTATTTACATAAATGAAAGAGGAGATGACAAGATAAAACAAAAAGAAAAAACTAAATCAGTAAGGAAAAAAAATTGAATTCTGTGTAACTAAAATTTTTAATGAATAGATTTGAGAGAGAGATAAGAGCAGCAGATATTTTCCCCACTGCTTTCCTGGTTCAACTTCATCATCCAGTACCAAAAGGTACCAAAGTCATTCAAGTTGCATAAAATTCTACCTTGATGGAACAATTTTGTACAAGGAAAAATGTTCTAATTCCCAAATTTCACATTGTTAGCATTTCTTAAATTTTTAAGTTGAAAAAATCCTGTGGATGTTCCAGTGTAATGTTACACAATGCCAGTTCTTTAGGTTTTAAACAATATATTCTTCTGCTGCAATCATATTTAAGGGTATGGATGTTATTTTTTTCTCAAAATTCACATTATGTGTATAAATATAACTATTAGGACAGAGACAAAATAAATGTGTGTAATTAGCAAATTATTTTAATATATTTCCAAAGCATAAATTTTCTTGCATTTTTTCTATAGCATTTCAGATAAAAAGTTCTACCCCAAAATTCTATATACTTCCACTAAGCTCACAGATCTTACATCAAGATTTTTTTCTGTATTTGTTTTTCAATACACTATTTATAAGTAATAGTTTCTTTAGACATCAAAATGAAATTTAGGACGGTTACATTCTACCTTTCAACAGGTCACACAATTACAAAATTTATCTTTATCATAGAATATAATCTAAAAATAAAGCACCAGTGAAGTGTTTAATTTGTCAAAACATTTTCCACTGAAAAAAAAGGAAAGTATTTTCATATTCTTTTAACTGCCTAGTAAATCCAGTAATATGAAATGGTATTTTGTTATAAACTGTATATTGTGCCTCAAAAATGGGCTCTGTATACTTATAGAAGTATATTATATTATATATGTATTTTTCAGAACACTAGTTGATCATATTGCTAAGGATAATGTGTGCCACAATATAATATACAGTATGTTTTCAATATCCCTATGTACATACTAATATAGTCAATAATGGAAATATGCTATGAAAAATTTCATATATTTTTTCAAATTATAATGAAAAAAAAAAAAAAAGAAACAGGCAATAACATTTAAGATGAGTCAAATTGTAAAAAAACAAAACAAAAAGTATAAATCCAATGTCACCTGATGATAATGACAGAAAAAATGCCAATTGAAATGGCTTATTAAAGAGAACAAAGATGAGGATGTTAATCCAAGCAAATACTTTGGGCTGAATTAGTATTGTGTAAAAAATATAGAAATTTTATTATACAATGTACTTCATATGACTTTGTGGCTTTTTTTTTTGTTTTTACAAAACTCTTTCATTCAGTTTTGCAGAAGATGCATGCAAAAAAGAGCAGATCAACAACTTCTCTCAAAAGAACTGGCTAATTGGCCAAATATAATCATCCCTATTTTTTTTTTAATTTTGTTTTACCCTTCCCAAATTCCAACATGACCATACCCTTGTAGATACTCTAGAAGAGCATGACCCAAAATCTGTAAACAGACATTTCCAGCATGGCTAATAGAGAAAGAGGCATTACTTGAGAAAGGACACATTTGACCTCTCACTTGTGCTGAAGAACTATTCATTAGTCTATAAAAAACAATTCTAATAACAAAAAAGAAAAAGTCCTAAAATTTGATTAAAAATTTAAAAAGTAAACCAAAAAAAGTTTATCTTTCAAGGGTGCTTAATATGGTTAACACACATATTATCTTAAAGCTTTACTGTCCCTTATTTTTTTGTAAATTTTTTTCCAGAACAAATTAGTGATTTAACCAGAAACACAAAAGTCTGATATCAACACCAACATCTAAAAATAAATAATTAAAATTTACAAAAAAAAAAAAAAAAACAAAACAAAAAAAAAACATCACAGGAAAGTTGAATTTTTTTTTCAGTGCAACAGGGAAACTATGTCTTTAAAAATTAATGCTGGGTAATTTAAAAAATTTTTTTTACAAATTTTTATTAATTTAATTGTAAAAAGCAAATTAATACTATGAACATTTTGAAAAATATAGATTATTTTCTACACTTCAAACATGTCAGCAATACCAATAGCTTTAGTGGGGACATAAGAAGTGTTCTTTCCCAAACAATGACCAAAATTCTTTATCATAGTGATAATAAAATAATAATAGTAACAAAAAATTATAGTTTTTTTTAACAAAAAAGCAGCCAAATATTCACTTTGCTGAGATATATACACCAACATTGCCTATATGGTGAATACCATGTAAAAAAAGGCAATGGTTTTAATCACTCACAATGGTGGTGGTAGTAGTGGTCATGAAGGCAATTCAACAAAAAAGGTGGGGAAAGGGAGTCATTATCAGATGTGTGTTGTACTGAATGACTGTTGGTACCTAAAGCAACAGTAACCCTTAATGTATTTTTTATACATGTGCACATTATATATATATATATATATATATATATATATATATATATATATATATATATATATATACATACACACACACACACACACAGGTATAGATGAACACATACATGCACTATTGCCACTGGTCCCCTTCTCCATCCTCTTTTTGCTGTGACATAATGTGACTAATATCATCATCACCACATACTGTAGTCAAAATCATCACTTGCAAACACTAGAAAATAGCCAAGGATTGTGATGAATACAATTATGTTGCCGACAAGAATCAAACTGCATGCTCCCCAGCTGATCTGAAAAATGAAAAATAAATAGATGTAAAAAAAATTTTGAAATGGAGACAAATAAGATTTATTCAATTATTTCTATGTCTTTTTAATGTGAATTGAGGAATATAGTTTGTGAAATGCAAAAAAAAAAACAAATTAAAAAAAAAAAATACTACACAAATACTAAAAAATTTGAGTGTGCTGAATTACCTGATGCATTCAATAAGTTTCCGGACTTTTTTGTACAGGCATTTAAAATTGTCGTAGACTCTTGAGAATTCAGTATCTTATTGCTATACATCTTGTGAGATGACTGACCAATTTTTATGATTTCAGGTTCAAATGAACAGCTACAGTAGCAATTGGAATACACCCTACTAAAGCCTGATTGTCATAGCTGGTGAATTTCAATCGAGCATCAGTTTTTGAGTGGCATAAGAGATTCAAGGAAGGCACAGAGTCTGTGAGAGATGATGAGAGGTGTAGGAGGAGTAAGGAAGTCAATACACCACAGTTGATTGGCAAAGGGTTAGGGTTACTATGCTGAGGTTTTAAGGGAGTTCAGGAAGAGATTCTGTCAGAAGAGGTCGGCACTCTTCAAATTGGGTCAGTGGCATTTCCAGCAGGACAATGCACCAGTTCACAACTCCATCCTTGTCACAGACTATTTGTCCAAGATGGGCATCAAGACAGTTCCTCAGCCTCCCTTTAGTCCAGACCTTGCTCCTTGTGACTTTTGCTTATTCCCTAAGCTCAGAGGCTGTCGTTATGAGACAATTGAGGAGATGAAAGAGACTGAGACGAAGGTCATTGACACACTCACACAAGAGGACTTCCATGGGGCCTTCCAGAAGTTGTTGGAACAGTACAAGTGCATTGCAGCCGGAGGAGATTACTTTGAAGAGGACTAGAGTTTCATGTGTGTACTATCAATAAAAGTGCCCATACGAAAAAAGTCTGGAAACTTATGTAATGATCCTTGTACACTCAACTCTCAAATAAACAATTTTACTTTTCTCCCCCAACATAGATTTTTTAATAAGCTTTTGAAATAAAATTTTAAATTGTCAACCTGAATAAAAGAAACTTCAAAATAATTTTTTTTACAATAAGTTCAAAACTGCACTAGCAACCTTTAACAAAAGTTCTGTATTTATATTTAATTATTGAACACCATTCAAAGCTGTGGTCATCAATTTGGTGGTACCATCCACAAGTAGGTAATTTTCAACCTTTACGTACACAGTAGGCAGAAAATGGTTTGGTAACATAGTGGTCACTAACCTGGACAACACTGCCTACTGGCAATGATTTAAGAATTTAATTAGGCAGTAGGCATAAAATAGTTGAAAACCACTGATTTAAACTATGTTTCAAGCTCACAAAATATTGTCAATGGCAACTCACCGTATCTACATGTGCTAATACTATGGGCAATCCAAGTGCTGAGATAACAATGCCTGTAGTAAGAAAGATTGCCAATTCTGAACAGGCACTGCTGGTGGAGTCAAAATTGTTAGATGTCCGCCGTGATATCACTGTGGGAATTGGGGATAAAATGTAGAAGATCAACACAAACATTGGCCACCAATTGCTGAAAACAGAAAGAGTTATTAAAAATCTAAGAAAATATACATTTGGATTAATGTTAATATATTTAAGAGTTAATAACATTGGTAAACAATGAATGTTTTGTTAAAAATTAATGTTAAAGTTAATAATATTGGTAAACAATGAATGTTTTGAGTAATGTTGATTTATATTCATTTACCAAATGTTGTTGCCTATCTCTGGCATTGCATAACTTGACTGTTAAAGCTATGACCGCCAAAATTTGTGGTGGTCATTAATGAGACGCCAGAGCATGTTCTTTTTTAGTGAAGTGTTCGATAAATAGGACTCTTTGTGTCTGTCAGATTAGCTAAACCAAATCTTTATCTTTTTGTTTAACCAAATAGAGATATAGCTGAAAATTTCTTAGCAAGAAACAGAAGTTATGACTGGGAAATCAGGACATAAAACAAAATCATGAGTTTAAATTTGTAGTACAAGCAATAACTGCCATGAGCCCATGCACATTTATCAACTTTATTAATTTCTTGCAAAAACATAGTTCAGTGTTATGTTTGTGTTTATTGCTACAATAAAAAGTGGGGCAGGTAAATTTATAGTCAGTTTATGTAACTTAAAATCCTGTACATAGGGCAGGTTTTCTGCTATTAGAATACCTAATCATAAGTGACCCCATTGTATTTTTGTAAGAAAATTTACAAAAGAAATAAAAATAGAGGAGGGAATAAAAAGGATTTAAAATGAAATAAACAGTTCTGAGGAGATGAATACTAAGGAAATATCTAAAATAAAACAACAAACTGACATGTATATTTTCTAAACTTTCTTAACTCAAGTGGACTATCATCTAATTAGGGAGTCCCTGTGGCATAATAGCTAAAGTGCTGGACTGTGGCATTGAAGTAAATGAGTTAAAACTCCAGTCGTGCTATTATATTCACTTTCTGACTAATAAACTTGGGAAAGGTATTGAACCCCTTATACCCCAGCTATGAATTAAATAGTATCACTGTCATTCTTTGACAAGTATGGCTTTGGCATTAAATAACCCATAAAGGTAGATACGCCATTAAACAAAGAAACAAAAAAAAAAAAAAAAAAAAAAAAAAAAAATCAGCTAATGTTTAACTGGAGAAACAAAGCTATTTGAAAAGATATCTAGAGATAAACTTAAATTAGTACATTGTGCAAAAATAAAAATTGTTTCACACAACAAATTAGCTCATTATAGATAGAGATGCTTACAGTGCAACTCAACAAACTTATTTATTTTTAGAACTTTTTTTAGCCCTGAAATTGAATAATGTTTTGAGGATCTGAAACAATTCATTTATAGTAAACCTTTGAAATGAGTCAAACAGATCAGTTTACTTTTGATGTTTGGATGCCTTGAAGTTGTTTGATTTCATTATACTAATAGCATACCTACCAACAAGTGCATTAGCAGATGATAGAGTATATGATAAAATTTCAAAGGAATTGTATCGACCATGATTTTCTATTTTTAAGATGCAAGAAAATAAAATTACAAAAAGCAAGTAAAGTTAGGTACTGTAATAATAAAAACATCCAGATAAGACCAGACTTTTATATGCAGAATGCAAAAATAACTAAACTAGGGTTCAAGTTGTTATTGCTTGGAGTGGAAGGAGGACACAAAATTGGAATTAGTCTGTCTCTTTGTGGTGCTGCCTTTAAATGGTAAACTTGATTGAATGCCACCTAAAATGAGTAACATCATAGAAATTGATGATCCTGCTGATATTTCATCATCAAAATCAATCTACTAATAAGTGGAGTGTTAAAAAGTATCAAAACTGAAGCTGTACTTATCAAGATGGAATTAACAAGGAATGAAATATTAATTTTCTTCAAAATAGTTTTTTTGCTATTCAACAGACTAATTCCAGCAG
The DNA here is from genome assembly GCA_963585895.1 of Sepioteuthis lessoniana. NCBI lineage: Eukaryota > Metazoa > Mollusca > Cephalopoda > Myopsida > Loliginidae > Sepioteuthis > Sepioteuthis lessoniana. The sequence continues at coordinate 90,427,933 of OY757907.1, forward strand.
GTTTTTAATTGGTTGAAGCATGCCTAAAACTTCTCTTTTGATATTATATAAACTGTAACATTGTATTTTCTTTTAATATCCTTCATGTTTTTAAATCTTACCGTTGAGATGTATTTTCAGTTTAGGAAACAAGGAAAAGTTGTATGGAACTAGTTCTGGATAATATGGAGAGTGCTGCACAACTACAATCTTGCGTTTTGCTAAAAAGTATTGATAATTGGTTCTAGGACGATTAGGCAGCAGTCTAGATGACATCACATTATTAAATAATTTGCTCAACAGTGCAAACATCTTCATTCCTTTGTGTTAATGGCATATAAACCTTTGTGGGTTATTTAATCGCAAACCCATTCTTGTAGGAAAACAGTAGTTGGAAGGGATAAGGAGGTTAGATATCTTTTCCAAGGGAATTAGTCAAAAAATGAATGTATTAGTGCAAGTGGAATTTGAACTCACTTCAAGGCTGGAGTCCAGCACTTTAGCCATTACACCATGACTCCACCCACCACTTTGTTTTAGATGCACCTGACTATAACATTATTATAAATCACTAACAGATAATAAATATATACTTACTTGAAAGCTGGAAGAGCACATCCTAATACTACAAAAGTGATACCAACAGCTGCAGCAAAGGCAAGCCCTATCAAACTGAAAAGATAAAAATGTAAATCAATCAATATTTTTCATTTTGAAATTAAAAAAAAGAAATTCACAATTTTTAATTCAGCAAGCCTCATGCATATTGAAAATGATTTTATAATAAGTGATTGATTTTAATAGCAAGTCAACTTGTCTAGGGTTTTTATGCCAAGAGGTTAGGGAGTAGTGTTCAGCCGATGTTTATATTTACATTTTTTTGTAGCTGTTTCTGAAGAGTTTTTTTGCCCAGTTATATGATATTCCCATCAAATCGATAATCTGCACACAGTTGAATGGTTTCAAGTATCCTATACTTATAAGTTTATGGTTTTAAATAATTATTTCTATTTATTAATAGTCATTTGTTTGCACACAAATGGTTTCAGATATTTCTATCTAATACTAATAATTATGTGATTTAATTATTTCTATTTCATCATCATGTCGTGCTGGTAGCACGGATATCCCTGACCCTCTCTCGCCACTTTTCCCTATCGTTCATCACTTCAGGCAGGTCTTCAGGACAACATCCAGTATCTGTATTTGTGCTGGTCGTCCTGCTTTTGTACGGCCATGTGTGGGGGTCCATAAGAGTACATCATTTATGAGTTTGTCCCTGCTTCTCCAGCAGTGTCCTGCATGTCTGGTTCGTCTAACTTGAATAGTTTTCGTGATAGGAGGCAGGTGGCCGTACAGTTGGTGTCTTGTGGGATGTTGCCGCCAGGACTTGTTCAAGATTGCTCGCAGCATTCTTGTGTAATTGCTATCTAGCTTCTTCTCCAGCCGTTTTGTTAGAGTCTATGTAGTGCATCCATATAGCAGTATCGATGCGACTGCTGCCTGGAAGAAACTGCGTTTCATTTTATCGGTTAGGTCTGATTTCCATATAATCGATAGCCTATTGATAGTTGTCCATGCTTTCGTTAACCTCGTGTCGATGTCCTTTTCGGTTGATGCGACGCTGCTTCCTAGGTAAGTGAATTTGTCTACAAGTTATGATTCTTAATAAAAATAATTTAGTTACATGATATCAAGTATTCCTATCTAATACAAATAATTTTTAAATAGATCTATTTGACCCATAATTATTAGTATTAAATAGAAATATCAGAAACCATATAACTGTGTGCAAACACATAACAATAAATAGAAATAATTAGATGTAGTTTAGTGTCATATTCAGGAAGCCCTTTTTGTTGTGGGGAGAGAGTTCTCAGGGGATACAGTCAGCATATTCTAAGCCTTGCTGACAGGGTGCTGCTTTTCACAATTGCCATTTATGAAAGGTGTGAAGATGCTGCTATTGAAGTTGAGAGAAGGAAAAGTAAAATGGCAAATAAATATATCAACAAAAAGAGTTTATAACAATGACAAAGACTCAGAATCTTGTTGTGAAAGAAGATATCCTTGATTAGTAGAAAACATTTTAACAAATGAATAAATAAAAAAAAAATTTTTTAAAAGTAGAGAGAAAGAAAGAAAGAAAGAAAAATAAAATTAGATCTAACAAAGACATCATTTATCATTAGGCTGTGTTTAGTGAACTTAATTTGGTATGATTTTTTTCTTCTCATATATATATATATATATATATATATATATATATATATATATATATATATATATATATATATATATATATATATTATTCAGTCCAGTTAAACCGGAGTTGGGAGTAATGCTTAGATAAAAAAATATAGGATTAAATTGAGATTTAAGGTAAATGAATAAAAATAAAATAAAATGAGAAGAAACCATGTGATGTGTATGTACTCTTCAATGAAAGGGTAACTGAATTAAGAGGCATGAAAATAAAATTTGAAATTAAAAATTTTAATTTTAAATTTAATTTAATACAAGTATTACTGTATCCTTACGTAAAGTTATTAAAGAAAGTTGCATTTATCTAAATTAGTATTAAATTTGGAGTTTTAAGTCAAAATGTATTTAGATTTAAAAAAAAAAAAAAAATTAATTTACTATAATTCCAACCAGCAATAAAAAAAAAAACAAAAAAAAAAAAACGGAAGTGAGTTAAATGAGGAGAAAACTCTTCACCCCTCTTCTATCCCCTCCAACCCTTCTTTCCTGTGTCTATTCTGAATTATTTCATCCATAAGATCTGAAGAAGTCCTGTTAGTTTTTTTTTTTTGGTGTTTTTGATTTATATCAAAACCCATAACAGGATGGAAATAAATTTATAATCCTAATGTGACCGGTTTTTGTTTTTTCTTAAAGACGTGTGTGTGTGTGTGTCAATTTTTAAGCAGAGTAAAACTAGTTTGAAATCAGGGATCTCTCTCTCCTAGACTGGTTGCCTAACAAAGACAAAAGAATCCAGTTGGCCCTACTATTTACCCATAGCAGGAGAGAGAACAGATTCCTTTCCCAAAAGCATCCAATGTGTAAGGTGAAATACCAACAGCTTCATCCAGGATTTGAACTTTGTTGTCAATTACATTTCCTATGATGATAACTTAATTGTGCTCCCACCACACACACATACACACACGCCTATTAACACTAGTGACTAAAACTGCTAAAGTTTTATGATGCAAAGCAAACATCAACCAATTAAAGACAATAAAAAGCAACCCTATGAGTTTCACACAAAAAAATGGGTGTACATACCCTTCTCCTCAAAAAGCATGGAAATATGGCTCTACACATATACACAAAAATAAGAAACAAGTTCAATCATTGAAAAGAATATGTCTTAATATGCGATGCATGGTTTTCATCTTTGACTATCATCTCTATGATCTTGTACTTTTATCTATAATCAAAACAGAACTGATGTTGTTGCATTTTCTACATTGCAAAAAACTTAAAGTAGCCTAAAATGTAACAAAATCAGCTGATCATAGTAAGGCTAATAACTTTATATATGTTGATATTTATCAATATTGTTATGAATGAAAAATGAAGGCTAATATTTTAAAACTTTTTAAGTAATCAGAATAAGCCAGTTATAGTTCAAACACTGTTATAATAAAACTGATTTACTCATCAAAAGAATAGAAATACTTACGCTGTATTTGATTCGTGGCAGGAGAATTATGAAAAAGAAAAGAAAGGAAAATTTTAATGTAAGTAAAAATAGGAAAAGCAAACTCAAGTTCTTTCACATAACATGCCATAATGGTTAAATTATTTTAGAAAAAAAAAACCCAAAAAACAATATTAAATTAGTTAATGTTGGTCATAAAATATAAGGATATACATTAGTTTCTAAATGAAAATGAATAATGAACATTGTTTTAAAGTAAATGGGAAAAAATAACTTCAGATAATTACTCATTTAAATGTCATGTTTTGCAGCCATTAAATTGATGCTAATACACATCTTATTTAAAGACTTATAAAGGGGAAATACTCTATAATTAGCATTTGGTATTTATCTTCCTCGAAAAAAATGATAATTACTGAGGTGAGTCTGAACATAAACCCTATACTATTTTCAGTTTAGATTGGAGATTGCTTTAAGTCTTGAATACTTTTGTACTGATAAAAATCTCACAATAATGTGTTGTGTTATAATAACATAGAAACATACAAAAATCAGATCATTATATTATAGAGTGAAAACATTATATAGAAATTTCACATTATTAGCCTTATGACCTTTCATAATAGAGTCTATAAATTATATAATGAGAATTTGCATAAGGCAATGGTTAGCAAGTTTATCTCATAAGTAAATTTAGTAAATTCCCTCTTTGAATGTGGTCTAATGTGAAAGTTGCCTTAGCCTATATGCAGTTAGGTCATGTTATATACCCAACTGTAAACATTAATGGGTATGTCCCATTCCTCATAAATACATTGGATACAATTGTCAGGGGGGGTAATTTACTGACTAAGTATTCACCACTAGCAGGGGGTACCTTCTTCACACTGCTAGTGAGTATTGTATTTTGTTAATGTTATAAAGATTTTAATTTCATTCCCAACCTCTGTTTTGGTTATTTCTCATTTAGTAATCTTTTGTTAGGTTACAATATTAGTCGATGAAAGATTTGGCCAAACTCAAACATTCTCTAGTACAACTTTTTGGTAAACAAGGATTTTGACAGAACAAAACTCATGTAAACATTCAAGAATATCATATTTTACGCACAAAGACATAAGCAAAACTCACATAAGATTTATCAAGGCTACATTGGTGAAGAAAGATCAAAAATTACCAAAGCTACAAAACATTTTTTGGCTTCAAGGATTTTCTAAGGATTATGTAGATATTAACAAAGTTGTCTGCAATACAACATTCAAAATATTATTCCAACAACAAAGAATTGGAAATGTTTGAGTTTTGTTTAACGGCATATCAACCCCAACTGGAAATGTAATAAAAGGTACATGAAATGGGAAATTGTATTTTTCAATTTAAAAAAATCATGCCTTGTTGAGAGGTTTTCTCAGTGTAAAGGTGTGATGTTGAAGTTAAATTAGTAGGAAGATTCCAAGTGTTTTTGAGAGACAGTTGTGCAAAAAAAAAAAAAAAAAAAAAAAAACTTTTGTGAAAGTTCACATAAAGCACAAAATGGAAGATTTTAAAATAGCTTTACTCGAAATATTGAAACAAGATAAACAATGGAAAAAATACAAACAAAGGCTTGAAAAATACGTAGAATTTTTTTGTAGAACAACAGAAAATGTTAACAAGTAACAAGAACAAAGACTTGGGCATTTTTTCACAAGATGCTATTGAAAATGCAATTGCTGATTTTAACTATATGCCAGAATAGGAGGTAACTTTTTAGTTGTATTTCTGTAGATATGAAGACCTTTACAAAATGGTCTGTGCCAATTTGTCAGACCACAAAAAAGTCAGACTTGTGCTAAGGAAACTAGGCACTGTCAAACACTCAAAGTTTGTAAATTACATACTACCAGAAAAAAACTAGTAACCTAACATTAGAAGAAACAGTGACTTTGCTTTCTAAAGTGTTCAGCCCAAAGACGTCGTCGTTCCATTAAAGACGGAAATGCATAAACTTAGTAAAAAAGGAAGATGAAGATTTTACATTTGCTAGCATTGTTAACAATCAGTATGAGGGCTTCAAACTAGCAAAATTAAGTCCCAACAATTTTAAATGTCTGATATTTGTGCAAGGTTTGGGGTCTACAAAAGATGCTGAAATCAGGAGGGTTTTAAATAAACTTGAAAATGAACCCAATCTGACTTTGCAAAATCTGGCAGAAGATTGTCAGAGGTTTATAAATGTTTGGCAAGATGCTAAGATATTGAAGTAAGTGGTGTGTTGCACATTAAAAAAGTACATCAAGAAGATAAAGTGAAGAAAAAAATATTACTCCAAACCTGTTACACATGTGGAGAACTATATTTTTTTATAATGACAGTCCATACAAAAACAAAGAATATTTTTGTTACAAAAAGAAAAAAAAAGACATAAGAAAACTCATTGTATGACAAAAATAAAAAAATGAGTGAATAATTATGTTAAAGTTACAAATGTGGATGAATCTGCTGGTTGGAATAAAAGGAAATTTGTGCAGGTAAAAATCCTCAACATAAAATATTAAATTACAATTGGACAGTGGGTCTGACTCAAGCATAATAAATGTATATACATGGGAAAAAATTGAAAAACCAACATTAATGATAACTAAGAAAATTGCTCATAGTGTTACAGGACAGAAAATAAAATCTGTAAGGGAATTTATGACAAATGTGATGTTGAATGAAAAAATGTTGAAATTAAGACTGTTTGTAATGAAAAATACAAATAACCTTTTTGGAATGGACTGAATGAAGCAGTTAAAGTTATGGAACAGTCCAATCAGTTCATTTTGCCAAGAAATCAAAGGTTTTACCAACAAAGCAGAAAGTTTAAAGAAAGAGTTGAAAATTAAATTCTCAGAGGTATTTCCTGGTGGTTTAGGCAGGTGCAATAAGATGAAAGCTAAATTCAAGCTAAAGAAAAATGTGCAACTGGTTTTCAAAAAGAAAAGAAATGTACTCTTTGCATCATTAAAACAGATCAATGATGAGCTTGAACTTGAAAAAAATGGATGTTTTATCTAAAGTTAACTTAAGTGATTGGGCTTCACCAACGGTATATATAAAGAAAAAGTCTAAAGAGATAGTGTCCAGATGAATTTCTCCAAGGGCTTAAACGGTGTCCTCAAAAATTATCATTACCTACTTCTGGGGGCAGAAGAGGTTTTTGTGCAATTTAGCGGGGGTGTCAGATATTTTTGAAAATCATCCTAAGTGACACGTATCTGCAGATTGAAGTAGACGACAAATGTTCCAAATTACTTATGATAAACACACATCAAGGAATTTTTAAATTCAATCAGTTGGCTTTTGGGATAAAGGTCGCCACTGCTATCTTTCAGCTAGCGGACTTGACTTTGCAGTCGCTTATCTAGATGATGTTTTACTGAAAAGTGAAAACCCAGAGGAACACAAGAAAAATGTTTTTGAGGTTTTCAAAAGGATTCAAGACTATGGATTTAAGCTGAAAGAAGAAAAATGCTAATTTAAAAAAAAAAAAAAAAAAAATATCTGAGACAAATAATTGATAAAAATGGAAGGAGACCAGATCCAGCACAAGCTAGTGCAATAAAAGACAATGTCAGCTCCCTACAAAGTTTCCTGGGTTTGGCAAATTATTACAACATATTTGCACCAAACATGCACTGTTTGCGAGCTTCATTAAGCAAACTATCAAAAAAAGACACTAAATGGGTTAGGACAAAGGAGTGCCAGGAAGCATGGAAAAAAAAAAAAAAAAAAAAAAAAAAAAAAAAATCAAAAGAATGCTAGCGTTGGACATTTTTTTTACAGATTATGATAAAAAAAATGTAGCAAGTGATACTAGTTCATAAGAGCCTGCATTATGCATAAACTCAAGGACAGCTTAATCAAACCTATTGCACACACATCCAGGATGCTTCTTCCAGCCGAAAATAATTATTCCGTGATAGAAAAGGAGAGTTTAAGGATTGGGTTAGCTCTTAATAAATTTCATAGATTCCTCCATAGAAGAAGGTTTACCTTACAAATGGATCACAGACCATTGCTAGCTATTTTTGGGTCCACGAAAGGCCTACAGACTCATACAGCTAATAGGTTGCAGTGATGAGGAACCATCTTATTGATTTATGATTTCAGGATGGAATTTTTGCTATCAAGTAAATTGTGTCATGCAGATGAATTGTTCGGACTTATCCCCAAAAAATAGTGAACCTTTGGAAAATATGGTCATTGCTTCTCTACAAGTGGAAGTAGAGATGTAAAAAAAATACTATGCAATACAGTGCGGGAACTACCTGTGATGTTGGAAAAAATAAAAAATAAAGTGTTGGATGACAATTTTATTGTGGAAATGAAGAAAAAACTAAAATACAGGAGTAAAACAGAATCCAAGGTATACTCAATTTACAACGATGTTCTCATATACAGCAAAAGAGTAGTGGTACCTCTATCACTACAGAAATAAATTCTTAAAGTATTCCACACAGGGCATTCTGTTATGTCCAGAATGAAAAGCTTAATGAGAAGTTATGTGTACTGGCATAATAGGGATAAAGACATTGAAAGTTTGGTAAAGTCAAGCAAAAGATGTGCTTTGGCAGCTAAAGCACCACCAATAAAGTTCAAACCGTGGCTAGAAACTGACCACCCATGGTCAAGTCTGTATATTGACTTTGCTAGTCCACTTAATGGTTCATATTATTTGATTATTATAGACAGTTTTTCTAAAGTGGCCAGAGATTGTGAGATGCAAGAAACCAACCATGGCAGTAGTAATTGGGTTTCTACACAAACTGTTTGTGAGGTTCGGGGTTCCAGATTCTATTGTTTTGGACAATGCCACCCAATTTACATCAAAAGAATTCAAGGGATTATGCAAAATGTTTGTGGTGGAGCACATAACAATTGTCCCTTACCACCCAAGAAGCAACAACCAAGCAGAATGGTTCATAGATACCTTCAAGAGGGCCCTAAAAACATCCAAGAGCGGATCCACAGAGGCAGCATTGCAAGAGTTTCTACAAGTGTATTAGCTAACACTAAATAAAAATGTGCTTTCAGCCATGACTGGCAGAAATTACAATTGCACGGAAAATAAGATTGGTTTTTGACAAGATGATACTCAATAAAAAAAAGTTGAACATACGGTATAAAAAACTGGAAATGAATTTTACGAAGTGGGTGAAAAGGTTTTTTAACAAATGTATCAGATGGAAAAAAGATATTGGGAAGTTGGAACTATTGTTAAAAGAATTGGTAGGATGATATATTTAGTCAAATGACCGAAAATGGTGTACAAAAGGCACTTGAATCAAAAAGTAGGCATATAGATGAAGAAAACTTTACTCCAGTGAATGTTGAGCCTATGGAAGTTCTTTTTGACACATTTGATGTGCCCATTCCTTTGAAAGATCCTGAGGCAAAAATACAAAAAAGACAAAGAGGAATAGAAGGGATGCAGGAAGAATCCACATTAACTCGAAAAGGAAAAGATATTGACTATGCAGAGTAAATCTAAAAAGGTGGGTGTCATATACCCTACCGGTGAACATTAATGGGTATGTTACATTCCTCATAAACATGTTGAACATTATTGTGAGGGGAGTGTAATTTGCTGACTAAGTAGTCACCACTAGCCCACTGCTGGTGAGTATTGTATTTTGTTAATGTTATAAAGATTTCCATTTAATTTCCAACTGGCGTTTTGGTTATTTCTCATTCAGTAACCTTTTGTTAGGTTACAACAGGTTAAAAAGTATTTAGACATTTGAAAAAAGTAAGATAATGTATTTCTACAGTATAAATTTTCCAGAAGTTAATTTATTTTGTTATTAAATTTGAGAATGTAAAGCTTAATAAAATATAGGGAAATGTTTTTATGCAAGATGAAACAGGAAGTAGAAAGAAACTGTAAAACCATTATGTGAAAATGAATACAGCTCTGGGACTTCATACACAAAAGCAGAAAATTTTAGAATATTCTCACAGAAACCTCATGTGGGTATGATCCAACCAAATAAATCATTTGCTGTATCAACTTCTTTCAACAAGATGGTCATTATGGCTCAAATTAAGGAACTCACAATAAAAGAATGAAATAAGTAAGCAACATTCTGAAGGTTTAATTTACAAGAACCTTGTTTAGAACCTAAATAATAGGGAGTCAGCTGTATAAAAGTAAAAGATGTTTGGGATTATTTTCTTGAAGTACTACACAGGCAAAAGGAACAAAAATGGAAAAAGTCAAAATTCAATGCCTATCCGAAAGTGGTTCAAAAAGTTTTAAAAAGGCAATTAGAATATTGGTTACCAAAAGAACTATAAGAGAAACTGCAATCAATTAGTTGAATGTGCCATGAAAAATATCTTTAAAAACAAAAAAGCTAGGTTGAAGTTTACAAACAACCACTTAAAAAAATCAGGTCATTTTTGAAACAATGTTTAGTTCGACAAAACCAAAACACTATGATGGTAATAACAAAAAGGTTTCAACTAACTCAAATTTAATAAAATTTTCAGTTGAAATTTGAGGCAGTATGTTTTCTTTTTTCCTCTATCAACCCTACCTTAATTAATAAAAATTTCTTAAAGAAATAAATTTCTATATTATTTTAAAATGAAAATTTTCCACTGATGTTCAGTTTACCTTTTTAAAAACAATGTTGCAGTGTTCATATGGAAGCCTTAATTTTGGAAGTATAAAAATAGGGAAAATGAAATATTGCTCTTCTAGACAACTTATTTTTATGTGTTTATTAATATCTTAAGGAATGTAGCCAGAAGAAAAGAGAAAACATTTGTTTATCAAATCGATAATTCTTCTTTAAATTCTTTTACTTACAGTAACAGATGGACTGAGATTTTGTTATCTAAACATAAATCACTGCGTGATAATTTTGGTACGGAGTCTGAAAGCATTATAGATATACTGTTTAAGGGGCATAATCTTCAAACAAAGTCTTAAACATGACAATGAGGATTATTACCCTTTTGATATTTCTGAAAAAGTGTACTTAGAATCTGTTGCTTTGACATTTTTTTGAAATATTTAGAGATTGTTTTTTCAGGGAGGTGGGTTTTATACCAAAGATTACATCAATGGGGTCAGTCAATTTAACAATTTTTATTCATGAACACACAAACAGAATGGTCACATATGAAGGTTGTTAAAAAAGTATAAAGCCTCAGCCATTGCTGAACATTCTCATTGTGATAACACACTACCAATTATAATGAAATTAGAAAAACTAATAATTTAGATTTCTGTACAAGTAAAACCCACACAAAGGTGAGAGGTATATTACAAGTCTTTTGTGTGCGTATATATATATATATATAGTGCTGTGACTGATTTTAATAAATCATCCATCTAGAGAAAAGAGAATTTTTTTCCCCATCCAAATTCTCAATATAACAGATTACTAATTAGAATCCTTCACTCTTTCCAAAATAAAAGCATTAATATCATCATAGACCACTGTTCACAAAGAAATACTAATTAAAATCCTTCACTCTTTCCTAAATAGAAACATCAATATCATCATGGACCATTATTACAACAGAAACCCAACAGGTTAATGAATCATTTACTTTTCTTTAACCCTTTTTCTTTTTTTTTTTGTCAACTAAAAACTTAAATACCAGTCAGGAAAAAGGAAATTAAACTATGCTTATCAAAATCTTATATCTCAAGAAAATTATAGAAGAATTACTTTTAGAATTATAAAGAAAAAATATATTTAAAGCAGATCTCATTACCTTCAGTTTTATTATAATGCTAAAAGAATTTAGAGAGAACAAGTTTATACAACATTGATTTATTTCAGTAAATTGTAGGGTCTACTGATAAGGTGATGTCATTGTTTTTGGCAGATTTTAAACAATTTCCATATGAATTAAGACAATGAAGATGTTTAGTCACAAGTGTATTTCAGCCTTCAGCATCTTGAGAGTTAAATAACTAATTTGTATAGGAAAACAAATAAAAGGTTAGCTTCCAGCAAACTGTCTTATGTGGATTTGGGGAAATCAATAACTGAATATGTGCCAACTCACTTTAACTATACAATTCTCAGCCTTCCGCTGACAAATCAATACAAGTGGATGATTTAATGTATATAAATTTACGCAAGTGTTTCAGACAACTTCTAAACTTATAAAAAAAAAAAAAAACAACTGAATACACTTTGTAGGGGCACATATTCAACTATCAATAACTCTTTAAAATGACTTACAAAGTGGACAAAAAAAGACAAAGAAAAAAAACCTCACCTTAAAGGCATTTTTTACAATGATTAAAATATAAAAATAGAGAAATATTTCAAAAGCAATAATTACAAATAATTATAATCAAATTAATCATTGATTGTTAATAAATCTTCAATTGTCAACTACAGACTATCAACAAACTCAAAAGTAAATAGTATGTAAAACAAGTTTATGATCAAGTTTAAATGGAAATAACTTAAAAGGATATATATGATTGATTTTAACAGCAGGTTAACCCATCAAGGGTTATTTTATGCCCAAGTGTTCATTGTTCATATTCACACTTTTTGTGTAGTAGTTTAAGATTCTTTTTTTGCACACTGTCCTATCAAAAACAAATAATTCTTAAACACATCTATTTGATAAGACCCTGACAGAGTGGAGTAATGGCAATCAAGAGCTATTCCACACTCCCAAATTTCCAGAACTGGAGCCTCACCATCAGATATAATTTAGTGTCAAACCCAGGACACCCACTTTGAAAGAGGGTCTTTCCCTATCTGCAAGGAATACAGTCAGTGTATTCTAAGCCCCAGGGACAGGGTGATATTCTAAGAATAGTTATTATTACAATAATATTTAACTTGGTTTCGAAGAGCTTTTCTAGAACAATAAGCAAATAATGTCAACTGAAATCCACTCAAAATATTCTGTCTGATATTAGAGCATGTTTTTTTCAAAATAAGAAAAAGTATAGGAAAATATTCAAAATTTTACAATGTGAAATTTTTAAAAATATCTCAAAGAAAAAAAATTGCTCTTGAAAAATAATCTGATAGTCATGCACAAAGCTTAAAAACTAAGTATTAAATGAGTCTTTTCTAGTTTCAAAATTATTAAGACTTTTTATATTTGTTTTGCTTTTTTTTAACTGTGCAAAACTTGATTTAAAAGAAAAAGACATTAGCGAAAAAAAAAAAAAAAAAAATCTATATCTTAAAATCAATAAATTTTTTATTAAAATGAAAGCTATCACAGGTGTATAATACTTAAAAACCGAGAAAGTTAATTTAAAGAATTGTTAAGTAGTTTTCATACTTTTGATTTAATTAAAAATAATTGAAATACTTTGGAAGGAAAGTCCATTTCCATGAAGTCACAATTCCATTACAAAAACAATTACCAGTCAACATGACTTATCCTCTTCCTTCAAAGATCAATAAAAACCAATTACAGATGCCAAAACTTAAAAACCTTATACAAACAATACATAGTTTGTAGTTAGAATTCACAAGCTGAACAGTGTATCTATCTTTTCACTTGTGAACAAAGGGGTAAAATTTAAATGAAAGGAAAGCTTTCAAACAAATTAATCTGTTTCTTTGAAAATTCTGAAATAACAACAGAGCCAAATGCTTTATTGATAAGAATAGCTATTAGATGAAATTGAGTACATTAGAAATTTGGCATTTTCATTATAATCATCCTTGAAGACTTTTGGATAAGCAATAATGTACTTTACAATCCTGTCACTAAAGACAGAGATTGAATAATTATCAATATCAAGAATTGATCAAATCAAATTCTGCACAAATACATAGATACCTTATCACAGTAATTATTTTTATTTCCCTGTTATATCAGTAAAATTTGATTAATGTTCTTTACTATTATTGCTAGAGACAATAACTTACTTTTTAGCATTTGGTTTTAGAAATAGTCAACATCTAAAAGTCAAACATGAATTCTTTTTATGTCTATACCTAAAATATGAATGTACGTTTGTATGTATCTAGATAACTTTCTTAAAATTCATTTTTTAATCTCTAAGAAAATACAATGTTTATTAAGATAAGTATATTTTATAAGATATTTTTAACTAATTTTTATTAAAACGAGAAGTTGTACTCTACATTTTTAAAACTAGTATAATTCAATAAAAAAAAATGAGAGGATTATTTATGCAATTCTAAGGATCAAAAGTATCACTCCAAATTCCACAAACACCTAAACTGTTATTTCAGTCATTATAAAATAGTGAATAGTCTGTTATTAAACACAAAGTTTCTTCTATATTGCTTATTGTTGTAGGTGACTCACCTATGACCAGAATAATGGACTTACCCAAAGAGAATATTAACCAAGAACTAAGCTGGTAGAGCAGAGAGCAGCAGCTGTAGTAAGCACCTTGCCTGTCTTCGTGTACGTTGAACCAAGGAGACCCTTGTCAGAGACTTTTGGATACATTTGTGTGCCACTCATATCTCCGTGTTGAGTTATTCATTTATTGACCCTTAATAACCAGTCATAACACTTATTTTTCATGTTAACAAAAAACCAAAAAAAACACTTAAAGTTTTTTTGCTATTATAGAATTGTTCACTGGAGACTGATTGAACCAAGATGATGATATAGACACTGCTATCCAATCACTTGATAAGAAATATCACTCAAATGCAGTTTATTAAGAGATCTTTAAATTGAATTTATACATCTTTACTACAGAAAAATTTGTGAGTTTTAATAATTGTTATGGGTTTGCATGTATATATATATATATATATATATATATATATATATATATATATATACATACATACATACACACACACACACACACACACACACACACACACACCTGGACAAAAATATAAGACCACCCTCAAAAATGAAGGAAAGATATTGTTTACAATTTTTAAATTATGAAAATCAAATATATGAAAGATAAGGTTAAGAGACATTTAAAATAAGAAATTTCAATTCATTTTTTATATGTATATTAGCATTTATGCTAAATTTTATAATTTATTTTTGACAAAAATATAAGACCACTAATAAAAAGAAAAAAGGACTAAATTTAATTGAAAAATTATGATAGTCTACGTAATATAAAAGTTATTAAAACAGTAATGCTTAAAATACCCAGAACATAAATGGCTAAAGGACATAAATTATCTGAATTTGAGAAAGGTGAGATTACAGCTCTGATCTTGGGATGCTGTTATCTGCAATTACTTAAAAAGTCCAAATAAGTATTGAATAAGTAAAATTATCACCACAATTCAAGAGAAAAATTGTTCACAAAGTAAAAAAGATCACTTCATCAACATCAAAAATATTGAAATCTCTAGTAGATGCTCCTTGCAGTACTAGAACAATTAGAAGGCATTTAAACAATGAAAAAATTAAGCATAAGAAAAGAATCTAGGTTAACTATGAAGTGCTAAAAAAACTAATTGGAGTATGCTCATCAATATCAAAACATGAAAGCTAAAGAATGGTGAAAAGTTTTTTTTGGACAAAAAGAAATTCAATTTAGATGGTCCAGATGGCTTTCAGAAGTACTGGCACACAAAAAATTTTCCAGAAGAGAATTACTCAACAAGGCATAGTAGAGGAGGATCTCTTATGATCTGGGAGGGGCCTTCTCATCTTCAGGAAAACTACAATTTGTCAGTAGTCAACAAAAAGCAGCATTATATGAAGATGCTAAATGATTTATCTCTCACACAAGAAGGGTGTTGTCCATGTAGAGAAGAATGGATTTTTCAGCAAGATAATGGTGCTATCCACAATCAATAATAAAGAAGTACTCGCTTGAACAAAAAATAAGATTTCTTGACTACCCAGCAGGCTCTCCACACCTCACTCAATCCTATGGAAAATTTGTGGGGATTGTTGCAAAATTTTATGAAGGATGTTGACAGTACTCAGCAATTTCTGAACTCAAAAAGGCAATCTTAGATGCATGGAAAAAATACATTCAGTTTAACTTTAGAAACTATTTAATAGTATACCAAGCTGAATTTTCGAGGTTATCAAAGCTAACAGTGGATCTACAAAATATCAAATAAAAAATCTGCCTTTATATTCTATATTTCTGCACATTAGTTTTATATTCATATGAAAAGAAAACTTTAAAATTAAGCATAAATGAAAAAATACATAAAAAATGAATTAAAATTTCTTCATATTTTAAATTTGTCTTTATACCTTATCTTTCATATATCTGATTTTCATAATTTAAAAATTAAAAACAATATCTTTTTCTTCATTTTTTAAGGTGGTCTTATATTTTTGTCTAGGGGTGTGTGTGTGTATATATATATATATATAGGTTATAGACACAGAGTCACAGGTGATTGTCAGTTATTTGCCTATGTAGTTATTAGACTCTGGGTCTGATGATTGTATAGGCAAGAAATAGTCACCAAGCACCATTGTCTATGCTATTGAAATCTAAATCTATATATGCTCTATCACTGATACTGAGCACTTTTTCTTTATAAAAAAAACTATATAACTATATTATAAATAAACATACACACACAGATTTTGTCAAACAGTATTTTGTATAGAGTCAAATTATGGATTAGAGCCTCTTTTGTCAATAACTGCATAATCATGAATAAGATGAAGTAATGCCTTCATGTCTGATATAGGCATGAACATATCACTTAGCTTTTGCTTCACTGAGATTTATCTTGCCTGTAAACCTAATTGTTAAAAATCAATTATATTGTATCATTAGAGAAAATAAAAACTATCATTAAAATTTACTTCCAAGATATAAATCATTAACAGAGATGAACCCCACTAATCTAACAAATAAATTATAGATATCATACAGTTCATGAAATCTACAGCTTAATTGCTTAATTAGTAAGATTTATTAACAACTAAGACAGATTTCAAATTTAGATAGATTTTCCACAATGATATTGCTAAAAGCATTTTGGCAAAGATTTTTTTAAAAAATGGGATAAAAAGGGGTTTTCTGGACTTCTGTTTTGTTGAGTGAAAGCCAATGAAATAAATTGTGAACTGAGCCAAGTGACAAAATAGGTAGGTGGTATATCAATAGATTAAAAGTAGAACAAAAAGAAAGAAAAATGACCTATTTGTAATCTCAGGGTAAAAAAATGGAATTAGTGAGAAAATTTCCTGAAGAACTACTAATTCATACTTGGCAAATGGTCAGCTTTAGCTGTTTTGCATTTGGTTGTTGATGTATTCATCTTTAAATGGAAACAAGGAATAAGCTGCCTATGGAAGAGTACTTTAGTAATGGCAGAATGATGATATCCTCATAGTTGACAGCAATAGTTTGAAATAATAAAGAATTGAATAATGGCTAAAATGATTACAAGAGATATTTATAAAAGATTTGTCTTAAGTATTAATCTATGGCTAATTTTGTGAATTTTTCATATTCCAGGTTAAGAAAAAGGCATGTGTGCATGTCCAAGTTAGTTTCAGTGCAAAACATTTTTAGCTGCTTTAAGGAATGGGACCCCTTAAATGTTGAATATTGACTTATATTACATAATGAGGATCAATTTTGATCTGCTATTATGTTCTAAAATTTAAAAAAATGTTATTAAATGAGTATTATGATTTTTTATATATACAAACTGTGTTATATATATATATATATATATATATATATATATATATATATATATATTACTTGTCAAAAGTATTTCAACAGACAATTTACCTCTAATCACTTTTGAGAGTTAAAAAAGGAACTTTATGCAAGAAGAATCAAATTTTGTTACAATCAAAACAAAGCATTCCTTTAGTAATGTTTTTTGTTCTTAATGCTAAAAATTCTAAAATCTTAGAATTAATCAAAATGTTTGAAAAGGTGAACTTCCATTGCTATTTGGAAGGATTGCCAATGGCTCCTTTAATCCTAGGCAATAAAAAAACAATAAATTTTGTACTTGTTCATATACTTATGAGCAGTACTTTTTTTAATGAATAATGCTCATAAGTTTGTTATACTAAATTGTAACTATATGCTGGCTATAAATATTTAAGTTTAAACAAGAGCTAAAAAAAACTTGGGGTGAGGGATCTAATTCATAAGCCAGTATGTATAAATTTAGATATCTAACCCTTTCATAGACCATAGACATGCCATTTAAGGGCTTGACTCAGTGGAGTACAACGTAGAATTCAAAAAGACAAATACTTATCTATAAAGAAAACTACAACTTAATATCACATCTTTAAATTGAAGAAAAGCTGATTTTTATATATAAAAATAACAAAACAAAAGAAATCATCCTAGTCTAGTACTTGTAAAATCTGTGACAGATGTATATCAATATTTAGAAACTTTATGGATTTACTAAATGGAAAAGATTGATTTTGTTTCTGTCTACATTTTAACAAACAGATCCTGTTGACTTATTTCAGAAATATATAAGGAAAAATATCAGAATTACCTATTTTTATTTTAGATTCTAACATGCAAGTGAATTGAAGTTCACTGACACAATAAAAGCAGAAAACTGCCATGTAAACTTATCTTTTAATATGAATAAAAAAATATCATTTTAGCATTGATTTTTGTTTTTGTACAGTGAAGAGTAAAAAGAAATTTATGTGAATAAAGAAATGTTTTGCTTAATGATAACTATTTGAATCATGTGATACAATCCCTCATTTCCTTTTGCTCTCATAAATAACAATGAGTCAAACTATTGTCTTGTCTGTTATGAAGCTGTGAATAAGTCAGTGAAGTATTCCTGTTTTTAACCTTGTACTTAACAGACTCATACATTTTGTTTACAAGATACTTGATGGCTCTAAAAATATAAGCACAAGGTTGCTCCTCATTGAAATTAATGTTTTTACTGTGGCAATGAGTAGAGAAAAGAATAAAACCCCAGTTCACTCAGTACCCAACACAATCACCAAATAAATATTTATAAATTGTTATATTATAAATGATAAAAAAGTAAACATTAATTTTTCAAAGAGACAACCACTTGTTCTCGGCAAGATGTAAAGGTTGTCTTAAGCAATTGACAAAAATCTTACATTTAATGTGTACTATAAATATTTTGCAGAGTTATGCAATATAGAGTATTCCTACATAATACAAATAATTTACAGTTATATGGTATCAAGGATTCCTATCTAATACAAATAATTTGCACACAGTTATATGGCATACAAGAATTTCTGTCTAATAATCATAATCATATGGTTTCGAGTAATTATTTCTATCTAATAATAGTCATTTGTTTACATACAGTTACATGGTTTCAAGTAACTTATAATAATCCTTACTAAACAATTATAGCTTCAAGTAACTATTCTTAATACAAATAATTTACAGTTTTATGGTATCAAGTATTCCTATCAAATACAAATAATTTTTAAACATCTATTTGATCGATAGATGAGAGCCTCCATTTCAAGTCCGAGTGGACCAGTAACACATGAATCAATAAATAGGAAAAGAAAGCCCTAATTTCAAACCAATACAAAGGAATTTTCCTACTACATTCTCCTGAATTAATTTGTAAATCAACTGGACTCATGAAACATTTCTATTCTAATTTCTGATCAACAAAAGGTATTTCTACATAATAGTTCTATTGCTAACCTCAATAAATATAAACACATTTTGACAACAAAAGAAAAACGTAATGTATACAATCATGTCTATACATTTTTCAAGAATAGTTAACAGGTTATTTTCACAAGTCATTAATTTCCAAAGATGTAATGTTCTGTGAAATAAAATGAGGTATACATATGTGATTGAAAGCAGCAGGATATTGAGTTTAAATTCTAGACGAATTCTAGATGGCTGGTGAAACTTACCATACTGAACAAGAGAAAGAAAAGCAAGTTCAAAATTATGGTAAAATTCTTTACCCTGATTAACCATTCTTGTATTTCTAAAACCTGCAATACTAATAATAAATAGATACATAAGTAAACAGAGTTTAAGATTAATTTGAACAAACTCATCTCACAAATATTTAAACATACAAGCCTTAAGAATATCCCATTTCATAGAGAGTAAACAAGGAAACTGTTAATTGATACCAAACTTAATCCTCAACTGATAAATAACAAAAATGATTAGCATATACTCAGATTTCATTTTCTATTTATAATCTATCCTCTCTTATGTATATCACAGATGATGTTATCAATTGAAATTCAAAACTGAAATGGCTACTTCTATAATTGTACATAAAGTAGAAGTAAACAAAAAAAGAGAATTTGAGGGTTTGGGTTTCTTTGTTTAATGGCATATCAACCTCTGCAGGTTATTTTAATGCCAAAGCCATTCTCCTAGAAGAACAGTAATGGTGCTATTCCACCCATAGCTGGGAGGATTAGGGGGTTCATACCTTTCCCAAGGGTATTTGCCTGAAAGTGAACGTAATAGCACGACTGGAGTAAAAACTCGTTTATTACGATTACGCAGTTCATCGCTTTAACCATTACACCACGAGGGCACTCCCCTAGAGAATTTGACTTAACATTCATTTTATAATACTTTGTATAGCTTAGTTAATTTTCAACTTTGATATGAATTAAAGTAACCTACTTTAGTTAATTCTAAAAATGTACTGGTCAAGCTATGTTTTGAACCTTTAAGATTAAATTTATCTCTTATTTTATACTTTAAAAAAAATTATCTCGCATTCAATTTTGTTATTCACTGATGTACTCCCAACTAATGTTCCTATCTTGTTATCATTTATAGTTACAATGTTGTGGCCATTGTATTTTCTGGTCTTACTCAAGTGTCTGTCATAGTAACCTTCTAGGAATTTTGAATCAAACTCTTTATTAAATTCACAGAGGTAGTTTCTTCAAATTTTGTTGTTCATGTTTAGAGGCAGAAATAATTGATATGAGTTATCCTTGATTGAAATTCCCAGAAGGTTATGACACTCACAAACACTTGATGAAAGCCAGAGAGTACAACAGCCAAAACATTATGACTATAATAACTAGCAAGATGAAGAAATTAGCCAAAGTATGTCAATTGAGAAATAATTTCTCACCTCAGAAATTAAAAAAAAAATTATCTTCATTGTTTATGAATCAAATAGCAAGTCAAATCAATGTTAGATTTTATGAACATTAACAAATAAGAATTTTTCTTTTAAGTTTAAATTTTTAGTTTTAATTTGAGACCATGCAGTCATATAGGATTTGTTTTTATAACAAAAAATTTTCTTTATCTATAATGTAGGGGGACCAATTTTCCATGATCATAGATGGAATCTTTTTAATGTCATTTTCAATAATAAAACAAATTAATCATTTGATTTTTTGTTTCAAATCTTTTTCTTTAACTTTCAAAACTTACATAACTGTCTCTGCAATTTTGTTAAAAATTTTGATAAATAAATGTAGTTATTTTCTAGAAATTTGTTTTTACAAATATGTCATTTTTTCTTTTAGGATACAAAAAAAAAATCTAAGAATCAAGAAGAAAAATTTTTACATTAAAAATAAAAGTGGTTCATTGATTTTTTGAGGAAAATGTTAGCTAGTCTACTTTTAAATATTTTAAAATTTTTCTAAGAAACCGTAGTAAACCAGATGGAATTGGATACCATTGGCCTAGTGGGTAGAGTGTTCGCCAGTGGTCTGGGAGACTGGGGTTCAATCCCAGGTCAAGTCATACCAAAGACTTTAAAAATGGTACTTGATACCTCCTTGCTTAACACTCAGCACTATAAGGTATGTATCAAGGGTAAAGTGGAGCAATCCTGGGAAAGGAGTAGCGCCCTCCTCTACACCTAGAAGCTATTGAAAAGGGAGCCTTCAGGTCACCCTTAACTACAGTTGCCAACTTTACTTTAGTTACATGGAATGGGAGGATAGACAAATAGTGTAGATATAGAAATAGAAAGGGGGATATGAAGATCAAAGAATTAATTTTAACAAATAATAAAACAAAGTGAAAGTCAAAAATAGAGGAAATGAATTTAGACAAACTAATGAATTGTTCTTAAAAAAATTTTCTTTGTAAAGTTGTATGATAAAAGAAAAATGCTATCAAGGTGTCTAGAAGAGACTCATCAACCACCCAATTTAGAAATAAAAAGATTTTCAAACAGCATTTTATGAAAAAAAAACTGGCTCATTTTCTGTGAAGATGAGCCATCTCCTAAGATATCACCACACAGGTGATTCTGCAGTCAACTGCAAAAAAGTTCATAGGGATTTATCATATACATTTGTTAACAGTTACTATGTGTTGTGCTTAGCATATATTTTAAATCTTGTTGGTGAAGTAGTTTCATAATGCACAGCATTTAATAATGTTAGCTAGTTTACAACTTTTATCAAATCATCTTTTTTTTTAAAAGCCAAGCTAAGAACAGTTACACTTAAAATGGCTTGAAGGCTCTTTGCCGAAGGAACAAGATAGAATTCCTAGTTTAACATAGCCAAATATCACTCATTCTATATAAAGTTTTATAAAAAATTCTTTAAGCAAAAAAAGTGTCATGGCTTTGCAGTAAACAGGATTATAGAATTAGTAGATGATGGTCAACTACATTGTGCATCCTCTTGCTAATAAGGTCATATGGGATGCCTGTTACCAGTGTATATGCTAAATGTTCATATTCTCAGTATAAATATTTGCTCAATAACCAACATGAAAGTCTTACCCCAGAGAAACCAAGCAACTTACAATGTTATATAATAAAGGAAATTTAGAGAAGAGATTTGAAAATTGCTAATTTCTGAAATTTGGAAAAATTCAATTATTTAACAAATTTGAGCAGTATTGAGATTTCAACAAGTTATTTAACACAATTTGAATTAATATATCTAATTTGATTTTTGATTTTTTGTGATAAAGATTCAATCATAATAGTTTAATTCCTGTTTTGTAAAAATCTAATCAAAATTTTTGACTAATTCAGATATTTATTATTAAGATTGAAATTTTTTGCTATTGATTCTTTAAATTTGTGATTTTTGTGTTGATTTTAATAATGTGAATCAATAATCAGAAAATTTGTTCTTAGAAAAGGAATCTCTGATTAATAGCTCTACATCAAAGATAATTATGCACAGCCACATTCCATTATTTTACTTTCATGTTACCTTTTTTTTTTATATTATTATTATAATTATATATATAATTTGTTTCTTGATTTGGATTTTAAAATCAAAATTGAATTTTACAGAAGATATCTATTTCTTTAATAAAAATTTTAATTTTGTTTTTGTTCTCAGTCTTAAAAATTAATTATAGCATATTTCATAACAATTTTCTCATGAACATGAAATGTTATTAAAAAAAAAAAAAAAAAAAAAAAAAGGATTTCCCAAAAGTGAATATTAAATTAAGGAAAATTTGAAACAGAAAATCAAGGGACTTAATGCACAATTAAAATAGCTAAACAAAAATATCATTAAATTGTAATGGTTACATGCATATAAAATGAAGTTTTATGTATATTGACTCTGAAGAATAATCATAGAATATCATATAGTAAAATTCACAAAAAAAGAAAATATCATTGGCTTTTAACTTTTTCATTAAAAAAAAAAAAAAAAAAAAAAAAATCATTCTATTCAAAATTTAAAAAAAATAGTGCACTAACAAATAAATTTTCATAACTTATACACTGTCTAGTTTAATATACCATCTTTAGAAACATAAGAAACAGAAATAAAAAGATTGCTATTCTATTAATTAGAAAATACAACCAAGGATGATGGTAGCTACTTTTAATGGCAACCCCAGCATAACAATCATCTCCTGCTACAGCCCGACCAATATTAGTGAAGAAACTGACCTCATTGCCTTCTATAATGAGCTATCCTCCCTTGTTCATAGTATCCCAAAATACAATGTACTCGTCATTGGTGGAGACATGAATGCCCAAATTGGTAAAAACGTAAACCATAAATTCAGCTTACACAACTCGTCAAACAGAAATGGGGAGCATCTAACAGTTTTCACGCAAAAAATAGATTTACATGCCTCAATACAAAATTTCAGAAAAGGAAAACTATGGACCTACACCTATGCAAATAATACTAAAGTACAGAGACTATGGCTTTATAAATAAGAAATGGAATAATAGCCCATTGAATAGCAAGGCATATTCCTCTTTTGAGAGTGTGTCCTCTGATTACTGAATTGTCATGAAGATACGGCTGAGCTTATGAAGGAATATGGTCAGAACAATAAACACCATACACTATGACTGGTCCCTTAATAACAGGAATATTAGAGATAAATATGCGTTAGCACTAAGAAACAAATTTGATGCACTACAGAAGACAGAAACACATACTCTGAATGACAAATATGAGAATTTTGTCAATGCCCTCTTAGAACTATCAGCAGCAGAAGGCATACCAACTAAACAAAGAGCTAAACCTAGAGTCCCATGGGAGACATTAGCAGTTAGAAAAAAGTGTGCAGATGTGAAAACTGCTTCCAAATGTAATAGGAAGAACCCAACCAATATCAATGCCCTGAAACTTAAAAAGGCACAAAATGAATTAGCAAACATATACCTAAAAGAACAGTCAGAATACATACAAAATCAGATCAATAAAATTAGAGACTCAATTGAAGATAGACAACTTAGGATAGCATGGCAAATGGTAAACGAAGTGAGCAGAAAGAAGAGCACTGTGAAAGCTAAACTGAAAGCTACCAGCCAAGAAGAACGAAAACAACTATGAAAATTATCACTTTGAGAATTTACTCGGAAACCCTCAGAAAGTTACACATGAACTAATCACAAGAATTATTAGTAAACAATTAGACATCAAACTAAGACAGTTTACACAAGAAGAACTCGACTCAGTACAAAAAAAATTAAAAATAGAAAAGCAGTATGGAAGATCAGGGAATTCGATGACATACAGCTCTAACACTGTAATGCCGTATATAACCAAAACACAATAGATGGACAAAGGGATGCATCCTCCCCTTCCCTAAGAAGGGCGACATTGGATTAGCTAAGAACTACCAAAGTATAACCCTTACATCCATAGTGGCCAAGATATACAATGCTCTACTACGCAACAACATAGAACCCAAAATTGAAAAGATACTTAGGAAGAACCAAAATGGCTTTCAGAGAAATTGATCCATGACATCACAAATTTTGACTCTTTGTCAAATCCTTGAAGGTGTACGTGCAAAAAACCTATAGGCAACAATATTATTTGTCAACTTTACCAAAGCCTCTGACTCCATACACAAAGGGAAGATGGAGCAAATACTACTCGCCTCCGGCATACCCAAAGAAACCGTAGCAGCCATAATGATGACATACAGAAACAAAGTAAAAGTCTGCGACCCAGATTGAGACACAGAGTACTTCAACATTGTAGAAGGTGTGTTGCACGGAGACACATTAGCCTCATACCTCTTTATCATGTCTAGACTACGTGCTTAGAACATCTATTGATAAAATGAAAGATGATGGTTTCAAGATGACAAAGGAAAGAAGCAGAAGATACCCAGCGCATACAATTATGGACGTAGACTACGCCGGTGACTTAGCGCTACTGGCAAATACACTTGCCCAAGCTGAAACACTGCTACATAGTCTGGAATGAGCAGCTGCTGGCATAGGCCTCCATGTCAATGCAGACAAGATGGAATATATGTGCTTTAATCAAAGAGGTGGTATCTCCATACTAAATGGTAGCTCTCTGAAACTAGCAGACAAGTTCACCTACCTAGGAAGCAGCGTCTCATCAACTGAGACAAACATCAACATGCGATTAGCAAAGGCAGGGACAGCTATCGATAGGCTATTGGTCATATAGAAGTCAGACCTGACCAATGAAATGAAACACAGTTTTTTCCAAGCAACGGTCATATCGATACTGTATGGATGCACTACATGGACGCTAACTAAGCGTATAGAGAAAAAGCTTGACAGCAATTACACAAGAATGCTGCAAACAATATCAAACAAGTCCTGGAAGCAGCACCCAACAAAGCAGCAACTGTATGGCCACTTACCACCAATCATGAAAACTATAAAAGTTAGATGAACCAGACACTGCTGAAGAAGTAAGGACGAACTCATAAGTGACAGACTCCTGTGGACCCCTTCACATGGATGAGCAAAGGCAGGACGACTAGCTAGAACCTATAAATAGCAACTGTGCTGATACAGGATGTAGCCTTGAAGACCTACTGGGAGCAATGGATGATAGAGAAGGTTGGTAGGAGAGGGTTAGGGAGATCCGCACTGGTGGCACGACATCATGACGATCATGATTCTATCAATATAAAAGAATTCAATGAGATTTCCACAATTGAGTAAATAGAATAAGACTACTGTATGCAAAAATTGCTTTAAACATGCAACACATTCTATTTTTAGAATAAGGATATATTCAAACTGTGTCATCTAAAATTATTTTTCTAATAAATTATTTGGCCCTAAAATTTGATCAGACCAAGAAGATAAGTATTTTTCCATCCTTTTTTTAAAAGTTTTTGGGAACAAAAAATAATAATTCCAATTATTCGAAAATATCATGTAGTCTCTTGCTTTGAATATTTTCAGAGTGTAATGGTTAATGCGTTAGGTTAGCAGATCATTACAAGTGAGTTTGGTTTTTACTGGGTGCTCGATACTTCTGGCCTTGTGCCTCAAGTAAGTTGTGATTAATAAGTATGAGTTTGCATATTCAAGGAACAATTCTTTCTATGGTTTAAAAGAAAGTGAATCTATCAACTGAATTTTTTTAGATGAGATGAAGCAGTGATAGAAAGTTAAAAGGTTAGGTTGGTCAAGTTTTATGACATATCTACCCTCATAGGTTATCTAATACTAAATCCTGTTTTTATATATATATATTAAATATATGATATGTAAATGAATAGTTTGTAGGTAACATTTTTAAAGGAGCCAGAGCTCATTTGTTTGCATACAGTTAAATGGTTTCAAGTACTGCTATGTAACACTAACAATTCAATATCAATCATTTGTTTTCACACAGTTAAATGTTTAAACAGTTCTATTTGACCCATAGATGTGATCCTAACAGGTACTACCACTCTAGATCAGAGTGGACCTGGAAGTAATGGCAATGAAGGGGTACTCCACAGCTGGAGACTCACCATCAAATTTAGTTTATGGGGGTGGGGGTGGATTGTCTTACCCCTCTGCAGAGATGGAGTTGGCTTATTCTACTGCTTCAGCTGATTGGGCTGTCATTTATTAAGGTAGAAAAAAAAACTTGTCTAGACATATAAACCATTATTATTATAATAATATTCAATCTGGAGAAAATTAGAAAACTTTTTATAAATGTACACTAACATAAAGCACCCTTTTTAAGAATCTCAAAACTAAAGATCACACTGAACAAAAGTACTTGAAAACCTGTATAATCGTTGCAATAAGATATAAGATATGCTGACAATTAATATTTCAAGAAAATACACTTTGTCAATAAGTTATTTAAATAACACATGGCAGAAGGTGGAGTTTATTAAATGTGTTTACCGTGTTCATAAGTATAAAGAGTATGAAACAAGTCTTTTTTATATAGTTAAAAACTTACTAATGTTCAAATATTCTAGATGTCAAAGGGTAAGTGATCCCAATGCTTGGATACAATATGGTTGAAACTTCATCCATGAGTCACGTTATCAAAATTGAAAGAAAAGTAAAAGTTTGGTATAATTTTTTCTTGATCAAAACAACATGCTATCAAATAAATGCTAAATAGAAAAAAAAATAACTATATTTTTTTATTTCCAGTATTTAATCAATAGTCTAACATATGCAAATACAAATATCAAGAGGGACTTCACAATGGCTAAACCACTGAACTGGACACTTTCATCTCATTTGACAAATGTGTGATATTCATTGATATAATTTTAAATAAAGAAAGAAAAATATAAAAAAGAAAGAAATGAATCCCTTAAAGACATTAGTATTTTGACTAATATCCCAATGACATCAAGTAAAAACCTAATTAAAAAGAAGCAAGAAAACTTGGCTGAATTTAAATTTTAAAAGCAAAAATGTCGCTTTCTTTTTTTTTTTTTTTAAAAAGATAAATCTTAGCTAAGAATTCATTTTTTCCAGCTTTAGCTAAAATCTTTTAGATATGACAGGAAGCCTCACAAGCAGGAACAAATTTTAATAAGAATACAAATTACTTTAATAACTGTTTTTGTATTTGACAAAATAACTATCATATGATATGGCAAACAAAACATTTTCTTTACAGTAGGTGGATACATGTGGCAGCTATAGTTTTTCAGCAGTAATTCCAGTTATGCTCATTGAAAAAGAATATCAATGGTGTTAAGGAAAGTATGGAAAATGCAAAATGTGTAAGCCTAAAAATAAGAAAATACTCAAGGGCATCTTTTCTCAGCTTCTTGTCAAGTTTGTGATATTGTCTGGAGTGTAGCAGAATTAAGAATATAAGAACCTTCAACATGTCTTTCTGCTCAAGGTCTCATCACCAATAATACCTTTTGCAATCTCAATTTTCTTTACAGAGAAAATTATTTTGTCCAATAAAAGAATTTTTGTTTCATTCAGTAACTTGTAACTATGAACATACTTTGCAACTATAATTGTTGATTTATTTTTTATAAGTATTTTTGTTTTATATGACATGGATAAGAATATAAGTATACAAATTTAAAAAGAAATAAGCTTAGGTCACAAAACTTTCTAAAAAATGTTTTGTAAAGTACACTAAAGAAAGAATACATGTAAAAATTAATAAAAATCAATAGGAAATAAGGAACAGATATTAACTTATCTAATTTTAAGTTTGTGTAGCCACACTATAAAGATAAATACATTAAAAAGAATATGGTAAAGAACTCACCATAGTTACTTGGAAGCATTAAATCCCAAATGCCTGTTCTTGTAGTGGTTAATTTGCTTGTTATTATTTAGTTATTAAGCTAGTTAATTAGATAGTAAGAATTAGTTGATTAAAAATTAGGTATTACTGAATTACAAGAAGGAAATTAGTTAGGAAATAATGATACATAAGAGTCCAGGTATACCACTAGTAAAAAGTTTTTAATAGTCTAGGACAAAATATGTCAAGTACTGGACATTATGGGGTCTAAGTTTAGAGTGAATTTTCCTCTTACCCGTAGTGACGGGATTGATATTAGTTTATTAGAGAAACCATTTCTGGTGAATAGTGGCAAAAAGTGCTAGCCTCGTCGGCATTTCCATTTGAGGAGGTGCCTCGAGTACCAGATAGTTTAACTGATTCCGGTATTGTTTTGAAGTGTTTACTCCCTCCTCTTGACACAAGGTCACATTAATACAGGGATCATCCATTCGTCAGGAAGCGAGCCTCTCAGACGAGTAAGTGCATAAATTTTCTTAGTCCCGTCGGCATTCACTCTCATGGAGACTCTTAAAATGACTAACCTAACTTCTTTTAGACAATAGGTGAAAATGCTGTCTGGAGAGAAGACCCTCTGAGGTTAGACTGATTTATTTTAACCGAATACATACCGAACTATCTGGAGTTATGAAAAATGTAGTAGTAACTTTGGCGAGAACAAATCTCAAGCCTCCACTTTACTAAATTACAGTTTATTACTTTAAGGTTTTAGTTTTGAGGATAATAAATGAGGAAAGTTAGAACTCGTTAATTATTCAAAACAAAAACAAAAAAAACCAAAAATCAAAACAAACCTCAATGTACCATGGATTTTATCAAGAATAACCACGGAGTAAGTTATATCGAATTTGAGAAATTATTTTCCTCTAGGATGAAGGTTACTAGAAAAATTCAATTACGATCAAAATAAATGAGCTGAAACTTTAGATACATTTCTTTGGTTTATCAAAGTTAATTTACTACATTTCTTGCCAATAGTTGGAAATATTTAGACTCGTGTTTATGCAAGAGGCAAGTTAAAACAAGAAAATAATCCTTTTTTTATTATAGGATGTGAAAAAATATATTCAGATTAGGAACTTTCAAATTATATAAATATTGGATAACGTTTTAAACTAACAAAACAAGTTCTCTCATTAGTCTTTTTAATGTTTTTTTTTTTTTCATCATACTTGTTTTTCCCAAACAAAACAGGTTAGTGGTTGGGGGTCCTGTCATTTCACATCCTTGTTACCTGATGAGAGTTTGTAAACTGAAATGTTAGAACCATTAAAAAGGGGGAAAAATTGAGTTTCGCATTTTTTTGGACTTGTTTTTAACATTACCGCTAGATTAGCTCGAGAGTGTTATGGGAGAAACCTATTCGAAGCTCCAAGTTATAATTTTCATCTTTCCCAAACAGCGGATATTACAGTATTGTTTATTTTAAAAAAAGAAAACACCAGTTCGAAAAAAAATATTGCTATAAAAAGACACATTTGGGTAGAGAATTTCCTATGGTAGTTTTGAGCATGAATGAACGAATAAAATTCTTAAGAAGCGAAAACTGAAATTTAAGTCAAATCTGAAAGTAATAAAAGTTAACAACTATAGTAATGAAAGAGAAAAAAATCAGAACAAAACTCAAATCCAATAACTACCAGACGGACAGGTGTGGATCTCGAATAAAAAAAAAATTATGCAATCTTATTATTTGTAGAAATTTATAAAATATTTATAAATAACTATAATGCTAACTATTCAAACAGATAAACCAAAACAATTATCAATTTTTCTTTTTTAAATTCATCCTTTCTTCTATCATCCGCAATCGGGACAAAAACAAACCTTTTTTTCTGACAAAACTCCGTTAGTATCGAGTTTATCTTTAATTGTTGAACATTTAAACAAACACAAGCATATGACATTTGAGTAATATACAACCTTTAGAAGTCAAGCAAGGAAAAAAAAATTGAACCAGAAGCTGGATTTTTTAAAAATCATGAAGGGTGTGTCTTCTTGTTACTATAATTTCGAGTGGGAGGAAAAGGTTTCAACAGAAGACTCACCTCGGATGCCGGCCATCTTGAAAATTATGTACACATTGAAGCAGTATGCATGAAAACGAGGCTGCTGTTTTTTTTGTTTGTTTTTTGGGTGGGTATTTTTGTGCTTTTTTTTCGTGCTTCTTAATTTGTTTTAAAACCATTTTTTGTTTAGCATATTATTAATATATCTTATGAATTTATTAAAAATATAAAAAATTTTGGAAAATGATACCGTGAAAACTTCACTCGTTGCAATTTGTCGTTTGTATTTATTAATTATCTCCCTTTTACTTTACTTTAGCTTACAAGTTGACAATGCTCTTAAAGGAAGGTGAGGTTGAAGGTAAAGAGTTAAAGAGATACTTTGTTATTCTGGAAATGTAAAATATGCATTAGTCACTTTTCATGATAGATTTATTGATATATGGTCTGATTTCTTTTCAGTTAGATTAGGTTAGGTTGTTTGGTTTAACGGCATATCAACCCTCAATGGTTATTTGATGCCAAATCCTGTTTATATATATATATATATATATATATATATATATATATGATTTGTAAATGAATACATTTTGGTAACTTTATTTCTAAATGAGTTAAAGCTCATTTGTTTGTAAAATGGTTTTAAGTATTTCACATATTAATAATTCTATTCAATATTGATCATTTATTTGCACACAGTTAAGTGGTTTCAAGTATAGTAAATGATTAAACAATTCAATTTGACCCATTGATGAGACTCTAACAAGTACTACCTCTCTGAGTCAGAGTGGATCTGTGAGTAATGATAATGAAGGAGTACTCCACATTCACTGAACTTCAGGACTGGAGTCTCATCATCAGATGGTTTACAGGTGCAGTTGGCATATTTTACAACCCTAACTACCAGGACGATTTTCCGTTAGTAATTCTATGGTATTAAAATGATTTTTTATTGATAGTTAATTATAGTTAATTAGTTATATATCAATCCTACTCTTAAATCTTCTATATTGGGGAAAATTCGTGCCACACTTAAAATCTCCTTCACTTCTTTCTGTTCAGAAGAATTGTCACCAGAAAGTATAATAGGGTGACAATTCTTCAGGTGGGATACGCTAGGATGATAATCTTTCAGGTGATCATTAGTGGTTTTTAAATTTTTTAAAAGTATACATACAATAAACTAACCTTAATTCTAGTTGTCTCCTAATTACAATCCTCACTTTTTATTCTTTGTTAATATTCCCAATTAATTATAAATTAATTTCAGGAAGACCATGACTTGAAAAATATTTCATACAATCATCCTGCCTCGTTTGTATGATGACTATTCAAAAGTTACTCAGTGGTTTAAACAAAATAGAATGCCTTGTTGGCAGGACTTAAAATACACTGACTGGTAGTAAGATCCCCCAACACACAAAAAAATGAGTGTTCTGGTTATGACACTAAACTGCATCAAAAGGCAAGTTTTCAGTATTAGGGCTCTAAGGAGCATGGAGAATTCCTTTATTGCTATTACTCCTAAGTTCATTTTAATCTGAAGTGTTATGGTCCATCTATTGGTTAAATAAATGTTTAAAGATTTTTTGTATTTGATAGGAATAGTTGATATTATATAACAGTTAATTATTTGTATTAAAAATAGTTATTTAAAGCTATATAGTCCATGTTAAAATTGTGGTAGGATAACCCAAAGTCAAACATTTTTACTCTTTAATCTGGACTAATAATCATTTACTAAGGGATATTATTAGTTACTTGAAACCATACAACATTGTGCAAACAAATGACTCATATTAAATGGAAAAAATTAGTTGAAACCATATGGTTACAGTACTAGATAGGAATACTTGAAACCATACAACAGTGTGCAAATTATTTGTATTAGTTAGGAATACTTGAAACCATATAACTGTGTGCAAAAACTTTTAAGAAACAACTACACAAAAAAATGTAAATATGAATGTACTTCCCTAACCTCTAGACATAAAATAACCCCAGATGGATTGACGTACTATTAAAATCAGTCTGTAGAGAAGAGGAAAATCTCGTATTTTGGTTTGGCGCTCAATTTATTTCGACACTCAATTTCAACCAATCAGGATGACTAATCCTATTCAGCCCGGACCTTCATTTCCGCCCACCAAAGCTTGTTAGCCGCCAAACCCAGTCTCTTTTGGCTTGAGACAGCGACCAGAACAGACATTCCTCTGGCCGTCCCTACTTAGCGATGCTTTTTAGCTAGATAAGCCGCCCAGTGTGGATATCTCACTGCGGCTTTAACATAGCAACACCAGCAGCAGCAACATGGACACTCAAAAAGGGAACCATCTAATTTATGGATTTCCTACGAGGAATCCCAGTTGAACATAAATTAGAAACATACAACATGCCTCGCACAGGCCCAACTTTGTGTCACCCCAAAAATTGGCTATGTCGATCTGAGCATAACTCCGCTCTCGACCACATGGAGACAACGCAGACTCTCCCCCAAATACCAGATACAAAACTCATGGTGACATCCAAAGTTCAATTCCTACAACTGCAACATGTCTTTCGTCAAAAAAGCAAAAAACACAATCCTTCACACGTCCCGCAACACACGCTGCCATCTCAACATCCCGCTACGCCATTTCGTCTCCAACACTAACAAGCCTAAACTCCACGAGTCTTGCAGCACCAAAAGCAAACCATATTCCATGCTGCAATAAAAAACCTATTTCTAAAAAACTTTCTTTGTTGTGTTGTTAAAGGAAAGTTTCGTCATTCATTTGTGTTGCCTAAAAAATATGGTGTTAGAGAATTTAACAATTTCCCGAAACACTATAAGTCAATCAACAAGTTAAAAAATCATTCAGCATGAGGCAAAGTGTGCTTCTAATTAATTTTTCATATATTCATATAGCTAAATGGTTTTATATTTCAACAGCAATCAAGGATCATCTATATCATGCACTAATAGTTTGAATAGTCATATATGATGGAGAAACTTTGAGTTTATTGGATGAAAACAACAGAAAACTTGAATATAACTGACAATGATTGCTCCAGGACTGTGGTGGGAGTGTCTTGAGTAAATCATATCAAAATGAGTAATATGAAATGTAACTAAGTTTGACTAAAGTCAATAAAGCTGTTGACTAAAAATGAGAAAAGTAAATCATAACTTTGATTATATTTTATCAGAATATTCATGTTGATTAATGTTAGCTGACTCAAAATTAGGTTTAAGCTATTTTTGAAAATATTTTGAGAATTTAGAGCAAGCAGTGTACAAGTGGCATCTGACAGTTTCTTATTATTATTTTCTGTTGCTGAAACCTATTGTTTTTTGGGAGTATCATTTTTTCAGAAATTGTTGCTGTGTTGTCCAAATGTAAAAGCTGATAGACTGAGTATGGAAACAATGTGGTTTGTTATTTATTGCAATGGATCTACTTCAGACCAAAGATGGATTTACATGGATATATCAAATAAATGACTGTCCCAAATATTCTTCAGAGAGACAATTCTTCAGATAATCCACATTGGGTTCCATTATTGTTTATAAATCTGTTATGAGGGTAATGTAAGTGTTGTACTGAATTAAACATACCAAGTTCACAACAGAATATGCTTCAATATTGTAACAGGGGAGTTTTGTGGATGCTATGAGTAAAAGGTTAATGCTGAAATGAAATAAAATAAGTAAATAGCAAAACATACAACAGGAGTTTGAGCTGTTATGGATGTTTTTTTATATATCATGGTTGGTAAGGAATAAAAGTTTTCAAAATAAATAATGTGAATGTTAACCATAGTATTTGTAAAGTAAAAAAGTAAAGTTGGCAACCGTAGTCGAGGGTGACAAGAAGGCTCCCTTTTCAATAGCTACTACACTGAGGTTGCTACTCCTTTCCCTGGATTGCTCCACTTTACCCTTGATATGTACCTTATATTACTGAGTGTATCAAGTACCATTTTTAAAGTCTTTGGTATGATGCGAACTGGGATTGAACCCAGTTCTCCTGGATCAT
>OY757907.1:90469994-90574994 GCA_963585895.1 Sepioteuthis lessoniana
ACTAAGATATTCTACCACAAATCTTCACTACTTCTAGGCCATTGTCTCTTTCCTTTAGATATTCCAAAATGGTCAAGTCTTTGATGAAACGTGATATGCCTGAAACCTCTACCTCCATCACTCTGACATATATATCTAAATCTCTCCCTTTACTTCATTTCCATTTCTCCTTCTCATGACCTCCCCTTCCTCATATTTCTCTCATTTTCTCATTGAAATTAATCTCTCTCTGTTAGTCAAATCTGATGAAACTTGATATGCTTGACTGGAGGGCCATCTCCTCAGATTGTAACTGTTAAAACCAAATACATCTGCAGACATCACTCTAACACATATCTATATCTCTCCTTTTCTTTCCTTTTCTGCCTCTTTTCTTTCAACCCTTCCCTCATTTAATATTTTTATCCTTATTTTATTTATCTATTTTCTCAATTGCTGAACTTTAGAAGAACCATTTTCATTCTGATGAAGTCCTTTTTTAAATAAAGAACAAAATTGCTGAATCCTTTGTCAATGTTGGTTTATCCACTTTTCCACTAATTTTTATCTTGTCAGATTTACTAAACTCTACCATTTCTCTATATTCTATTTGTCCAGTCGGCTGGAGCCGTAGAATACACCAACTGCTTCTCTGCAAAGAAGTAAAACCCACTTCCAGCAAGTTTCCTGTGTATGACACTAAACAATCTGATAGTGAGGTTTCAGTAATGCTGTACCTCTGGGGGATGCGGAGTACTTTTTCATTGCCATCGCTCCCTAGTCCACTCTGGCCAAGAATGGTACCACCTGATATGGTCCTATCTATCGGTCAAATAGAACTAAACTGTGTACTTATGTTAATCTTAATTGTTTGAAATAGAATTGTTTTTGACATTGAAACTGTACTTAGGCTAAACTGAATTGTTTGAAATAGAACAGTTTTGACATTTAACTGTGTGTAAACAAAAACTATACTTATAATAAACTGAATTGTTTGAAATACAACTGTTTATATGTATAAAAATGAATTTGGCATTAATAACCTAGAATGATTTGCCATAAATCCAAACCAAACCAAATCCATATTATATATATATATATATATATTGTGTATATTTGTATATATATATATATATATATTGTATATATATGTGTGTGTATACATATATATTGTGTATATATGTATTTTTATTGTGTATATATGCATATATATATATAATGTGTATATATGTGTGTGTATATATATTGTGTATATATGTGTGTATATATATATATATATATATATTGTGTATATATGTGTGTATATATATATATATATTGTGTATATATGTGTATATATATATTGTGTATATATGTGTATATATATATATATTGTGTATATATGTGTGTATATATATATATATATATATTGTGTATATATGTCTATATATATAGTGTGTATATGTGTATATATATATATTGTGTATATATGTGTATATATATATATATATTGTGTATATATGTGTATGTATATATATATATTGTGTATATATGTGTATATATATATATATATATTGTGTATATATATATATATGTGTGTGTGTGTGTGTGTGTGGTGGAAAGAAAATTTCGTATTCTGGTTTGGCGTGCAATTTATTTCAACGCATAATTTCACCCAATCAGGATGACCTATCCTATTAAGGCCGGACCTCCTTTTTCTGGGCAGCAGAAATTGGGTAAGCTGCCAAACACAATCTCTCTGGCTGGACAACGCCGCCCAGTGCAGACGTCTCACTGGGGGCTCTTAAATAGCAGCAGCAGCAGCAGCATGGACACATGAGGGAACCTATCTAATTTATGGATTTCTTGCAAGGAATTCCAGTTGAATATAAATTAGATACATTCAACATGCCTCGCACAGGCACAACTTTATGTCACCCACAAAATTGGCTATGTCGATTCGACGCACAATTAAGCTCTCGGCACCTAGTTCTCAATTCACCTCTGGGCCACTTTAATGGAGACAAAGCACATTCTCCTCCCCAAAAATACCAGACACACGAAACTCACGGTGACTCCAAAGTTCAATTCCTCCAACAGCAACATGGCTTTCGCCAAACTACGGCAAACACAATCCCTCGCACGTCCGACGATACGCGCTGCCTTTCTCAACCTTCTCATAACTCCATTTCGTCTCCATACTCACAACCTTTCCACGAGTCTTGCAGCACAAACACAAACTACATTTTCCATGCTACAAATAAAAACTATTCCTAAACATATTTCGACTATCGGCATCTCACTTCGTCATCCTTCCTTTATTTACTCTTAAAACTTAAGCCAGTGGACTAACAACACTTAGCGAGGAAACAACACAACGTAAACACACCAACGCGTTACAACCTATCCTTGCTAGCAATTATTACATTCCACTCGCCCAAATAATAACAATAATTCCCCGTACATATATATATATATATATATATTGTGTATATATGTATATATTGTGTATATATGTGTGTGTGTGTATATATATATATTTATTGTGTGTATATATATATATATTGTATATATAATAATAATAAATAAATATATATTAGATATATATATTTAATTCAGGGATTTTAGACTGCGACCCGTGGGTTTCATAGAGTTTTCATGGAGTTCGTAGGTGTATCTTAATTTTTCGCTACATTATTTTTTTCTCTATGTGTAGGTGACTATAGCTAAGGAACAAAACATCATTATTGCATGTCGAGGGGAATGAAAAAAGATTTGATTTGTAAGTGTATTCAAACGGTTATATTATGGTAGACCAGAATCACAATGGGTATAAGTAAGGGGATATTGTATTGCAAAATAATATTGTACAATGTTGGTATAAAATTTGGGGAAGGATATAATAATAAATTGATAAATTATTTCGTAAATATTATATATACTATGATTCTCTTTGGTAGTGCACGCGTAATGAAAATAATAAAGGGGTTACGATAATAATATGTTTATATACGATGATGATTATAACTGAAGACCAAAGTGTTGTCATTATAAATTTAAGGAAATTGATTAAGGAAACAGATGGCAGGTTTGGGGGGTATGGGTAATAGTATAGTATATATAGTATATATAAACAAACAGTTCCAACATTTGTTATATGTAATGATGCGTGCAGATATAATAGCTTCATATGTGTATGCGATTATATTATATTAGAGGAGTGGAATTTTATCAATCTTAACTTCTATTTCAGTTCATTATCCGATCAGAGATTTCATAAATGGCTTTCTCTCTTTTTCTATTTTCTTTTATTTTCTTTCGCTTTCTTTAGTCGACAGAATGTTTAATCAATTTTCTCTTTTCAAAGTTCATTCATTCTTTTATTATCATCGTTATGATCATAAACAGTTTCTAGATTAATTTTAGAATTTTCTCTTTTTTTCTTCTCTTTTCTTCCTAGGTTTTCTTCAATCTTGTTCTGTATGGCGGTTGCTCGCCTTCAATGAGTTTGCTGTGTTATTTCTTTGCTTTTTACCTAGCGATTTGGCATCTATCTCGTTTGAGGTTTTCAGGCCAACTGTATTCTTTGCAATTTCTATTTCTTACGCTCGAAATATAACTTTGACACATGACATCTTTTCTTTAATCATTGGCTTCTATATTCAAATCATAATGTTGGTTGCTTTTTTCCATGAAATCGGTCTAGGTTGGAGAAAGGCAAGTCTCTACCAACTTTTTTTTAGTTGGAAAAAATTAGGTGACGTTGATCTTGTCATAAACACTTCTCATAACATATTCAGCACAGCGGAGATGGAAGTCCTTAGTTTCGGGTTAAAATTCGCCACCGGAGTCAAAAACCATGACATGGAAAAACTGATTGATATGAATTACAGACATTACGACTCTGATTCCCACACAAATTGTACAAGGCATAATCACTGCTTCTACTATGTGTATATATATATATATATATATATTTATGAGTATAGATATGTGTATATACATATATCGACCCATTGGCGTAATGGTTAGTATGTGCAGCAATGGAAAGGGAGACCAAGGTTCAATCCCTGGTCGAGTCATACTAAAAACTAAGAACAATGGTACTTGATACCAACTTGTTTAATACTCAGTATTATAAGGTACAGATCAGGGGTAAGTGGAGCAATCCAGGGCACGGAGTAGCGCCCCCTCATACACTACAAAGTAGTAGCTATTGAAAAGGGATCCGTCAGGTCGCACTTGACTATAGTCGGCCAACTTATATATATCAAACATATATATATATACGATTATATATATATATATATATAACAATAATTAAATAGATATTAGTTTTTATATATATATCTAATAGCATGGATGCTTATCTACGACCAGTGGTTTATTGCCGTGCTTATACGGCAATCATCAGTTAACCCTTTCAATGTTAAAGGAAAAATAATATATATGTGTAAAATTCCTTCACTGAAGTTACTGATGGCTCGGCGGTAAGATATCAATTGGCGTAAAGTCAGTCGGGTTTCGATCCCAGCTTGAAGCATCTTGCGTGTCTAGCCACACGGATGAATTTTGATACAACCAGTCTGACTATGGATGACAATATATGTATATAAACATATATATTATATGTATACACGATATATATTTATACAATACACACACACACACACACACACACATATATATGTTTTATATTCATACAATATATAAAAATGGAAGACAGCCCAGCTGCCTCCTACACCACCTAAGACAAATCTTAGGAATACTGAAAATCGTTGTAATTGGAGTGGCAGGGACGGAATAAATATTTTGAGTCGCCCAGTTTTGGGGCGGGATCTTAAACCGTATATTGTCTGTTTTTAATGTGATAAGCCTTGACACAATGCGGCCAGATAGAATTAGCGCCGAAATTAATTGACAGACAAAGAATAAATCTCACGGTGCGATATGTGTAGGCAAAATAAGCAACACCTGCATTCTTTTAATGGGGATAGGATCGATAGTAATGTTGAGAGACACGGGCGCGTCCCAATCGTTGATAAGGAGGGATCAATTACCGGCTGGAAAGCACACGGCCATCGGCAAGACCATCATGATTAGAGGTATTGAGAATCGAGACAATATGTTTCCTATCCCCGAATTTATCTGAGATCGAAATGGAGGAATTAAATTACTGACGTGGGTGTAGTTGACACTCTAACAATGGTGGGAATATCCTGATAGGAAATGATATCGTAAGAAGAGAAGCGAGACCCGAACTCGTAGCAAAAAAGAAATTTGTTCCACAGTTCAATTTTCTGTTCATTTCATGCGGTGGTTGTTCTTTCCGAGCAGATCATCACAATTGTTCTGCCGGGTCTTCTTGCCTGTCTGAAGTCTGCTTTTCACTGGGAAGAGCTGGTTCTTGTTCTGCTTCACTATATGAAAGTAGGGTCTGGCTAACCGCATTTACTAAGTAATCTTTATTACCAGTCTGCACAAGTCTACTGCTACTTTTTGTCGTTGTCGTTTTTGTATTTGATGGCTTATAAGGGATTGTTTTGGCTCTGTATCTCTGTAAATAATGCACAAATCACAATTTTGGACAATCCCTTCAATATCTTTGTTTATTCCCGACCAAAGACATATTCTCTGGCTCGGCGTTTACAATTTTCTTGTCTTTGATGACCTCCGTGTATCTTTTCAAGGATATTGGTTCGTAATTGCGCTAGAATTACAACGCGTTCTCCTTTTGATATCATGCCGTGAAACAGAGTTAGGGCCGTTCTATTGTTAAAATAAGGTTGAGCTTCAGTTTTTCATTATTTTAATGTATCTGGCCAACCGTGCATTAGTATTAGTTTTTAGTGTGTGCATAGTCGGATCTGATATCTTTTGTTTTATTTTCTTCATTTATTCGTCCAAATTTTGAATAGTGTTTATCCGCCTCAATAGGTTCAGTTTATCACACACGTTTTTCCTTAGTATAAGTTGGACGTTTCTTGGCGTTATGTTAAAATATGGTTCGTGTAACGAATCTTTTCTTTTGACTAGTGTTTGTCTTTTCCGTAATAGGTATTCTATCACCAGCGTACAATGTCAGCCGTATTTTTATCGTCTTTATCTCTAGTTTTCTTTTCATCTTTTTATAAAGTGACATCAGAAGAATATTGACATCGTTACCAGTGTCAATTTTCAAAGAGACTGTTAACCCATCTAAAGTCAAGTTTACCGTCCACTGCGTGTCGTTAGAGATAGTTACATGTACTTTCCTCAACAAAGGGATTGCAGTAATCATTTTCATTGTCTTTGTAGAGAAGAGGAAAATGTCGTATTTTGGTTTGGCGCTCAATTTATTTCGACACTTAATTTCAACCAATCAGGATGACTAATCCTATTTAGCCCGGACCTTCATTTCCGCCCACCAAAGCTTGTTAGCCGCCAAACCCAGTCTCTTTTGGCTTGAGACAACGACCAGAACAGACGTTCCTCTGGCCGTCCCTACTTAGCGATGCTTTTTAGCTAGATAAGCCGCCCAAGGTTTGCAGGAACCGGTTTATCTATCTGGCCTCCACGACACTTTTCTATTATGGCATACGTCTTTTGACAGTCATTAAATTTCTAACTGGATTTAACTGTTGATTTTCATCTTCCTGCAATAGTACCGATCCCATCCCTTTATTACAAGTGTAAACGTTAGTTATGAGAAGTTATATCCCTTTATTGGAACTCTTAAAGAAAAAAATAGAAACGAGATATCAGCCTCTTTTTCATAACGGATAGCGGACATTTTAAAAACGTGCATATAGTAAATAAAAGCATGAAATTAAAACGTGTTTTGTTGCAATTACTGATTACATCCAGGTCCCAATATATTACATGTGTAAAAAAATTTTTTGATGGACTTGTTCACTGAGGGAAGAGCAACGGTTTGCTATTCTAATTACTGAGTAGCGGGTTGTAAAAGTTTTTCTTAATTTTTTTTTTTTTTTTTTGAGTGTGGCAGAAAGGAACAGGGCTCATCTTATTGGCATTGGATTGGCCGAAACGTTGAGGGCTTGCTGCTGCTATTGTGGTGGGAGAAGAAAAAAATACTTTTTGGAAGTGGGAGGAGGAAAAATTTCAGCCTCTTTTTTCGATAAAACGCCTTAGGGTGAGATAGCTATTGGTAGAAGTTTTATTTTAAATGGCATAGCAGAGAGACTGGTAGTTTCTGAGAGGTGCAGGCTTGGAGATTTTTGAGTAGAAGCTCATTTTTTTGGTCAAGCAGAAAGACGGGGAAGTCATTGAAACGTGTTAACTAGAAGTTGCAAATTTGTTTTTTTTTAACTATCTCTCAGAAAAATAAACCGGAATAATTCAGTTCAAAAGGACCTGTAGATTCCGAATAGAAAGCAAGGAGAAACGTAAGAAGAAAAAAAAGAAATGTGTTGAAATGTGTCATAAAACAAAAAAAAATCCCGTCTCTCTCCTGCCGTAGAGATGCGCACAGTCTACACCTCTCGTCAGCCTTGAATATGGTCTCCTATTTGTTGTGTCGTCGCCGGTCGAAGATGATTTGGAGTAAAAAATAAACTGAGGCGGAGAGTAAAAGTATACGTTGTAGAGGTGACAGTAAATGTGCAGCCCCACAATTTTGTGGAGGGTGACATTAAAACAAGTAATATAGACAACGCCAGCAAAAAGAAATTTAACGATATAACATACAACAGAAAATTTTATATACTAACAACTAAGCAAACACAAAACAAAGGCAGACAAACTGTTCATATATTATTTGTTAGATATTCCTGTGTGTGTGTATGGGTGTGACCGATACAAATTTTATGGGAATGTACATGTGCTTTGTTCGAACATATCTGTGTGTACGCGTGTTGAAAAACTAAAGTACATAGGAAACTATGTGACATGACTGGCTCCAAACGCAAGATTTGTTTTTGCGCAGGACAAATTCAAAATACGCTGATGTAGTTGTAAATACACGGCACGTGACTACTCTGTCCAGTCAGGTTCCCGAAACTATTTAATTCGTTGACGCCTTTTATTCGGGAACAAGTGAGTCTTGGATTCTATTTTTCTAGAATATTTTTGGTTCACATGGTCCTTATCAGCCATTTAAGAATATATGTGTATAAATCCTGTAACTTTCTTTATTTACATGTGAATGCCATTACAACTGGGGACAGGAAGTGGATAAAAATAAAGGGTTAAATAATTACCAGAAGTACTAAAAGTAAACAATAGATATGAGCGCATGCAATAACATGCTAATGCAACATCTCTCTTCTTTAAGTTGAACAAGGAGGGTATAATTTTACAGCATTACAAATCTTGTCATTATGGTATTTTGGGGGACCGTCCAGAGTGACGTGGCTCTGAATATGGTTTGGTTATACAATCTGGATATGGCTCTGCACTTATGAGCAGAGCTTGTGTATTGTATACTAGTGTAGGAGTAGGTATGTGCTGCTCGTGAGCTTTGGGCTAAATGGAGTGATAGTACCAGGGTTGATCGGGTATCCACGCATCCAATCCCCTGTGGGTGGTGCATCGGTATAAACTGTTTCTGGGCGGTTGTGTCAATTGTTATATCGACTTGTGGTCAAATCACCTCTTGCAAGTCTTAGGAACGGTCTCCTTCGATGAATACAGCCAATTGCGGATTCTACAAAGTGGGACCTTGGCTCTACAGTAGTTTGTGTGACGTGACTGTTCTAGATTTCCACAACTTGTTTTTTTCATCTTGGACATGAACTTGTTGACCTGCATGCAATGGT
Source organism: Sepioteuthis lessoniana (assembly GCA_963585895.1). NCBI lineage: Eukaryota > Metazoa > Mollusca > Cephalopoda > Myopsida > Loliginidae > Sepioteuthis > Sepioteuthis lessoniana. The sequence goes on from OY757907.1 coordinate 90,478,712, forward strand.
AGATAGCAGCGACTATTCCGTTGGTCATACCGGTTCTTTGTCTTGTCTTTGTTCCATTGTATTTAATCTCTGGTTTGTTCATCTCCGAGCTGTTGCTTCGAGACTAGTGGTGTTCGGATGGGTTTCCTGTTGAGAAGTTCTGCCAGGGAACTGAAGTTGGTTGAAAGCAATATAGCTCTATATAATATGCTCGCCAAATGGCAATCATTGCCAGTTTCTCGGGCCTTCAGAAGTAGTTTCTTTCATACGCCAACCGCCCTTTCTGAGGGTAATGCAGTGATGATGATGTGTGTTTGGAGTTGAACTTCTCAGCAAATTCTGGCAAGTTCTGTACTTGTCTACTGAGACTCATTGTCATCATAGACCACCACATCAGGAATACCTCGTTCTTTAGATATCTGTTCCATCTGCTTGATCACTGTAACCGAAGTTGTCAAACGCAGGCGCCGTACAAATGGACTGTGGCTATATTGGTCTGCCACTAAAAGGTATTCGTTTCCTTCCATTGTGCTAATCTACTGCCTTGGGTATAAAAGGATTTCATGCTGAATCAATGTTTCTGATGGGGTACTTAGTTAATACTTCTGACATATTGGTCATCTTGTAACCATGTCCTAATTTATTCTTACCCAGAAAACAACCGTTTTGGTTCGCGGCCGAGTTTTTTCAACTCTCTGATGAGACATGTGCAGTTATTGCAGAATATCTGGTTGGAGGGAAGCGAGTATGCTAATTTTGTTGCCTTTCAGTAGGACAGCATCTTGGATCCAGACTTCTTCCCTATAATTCCAATATGGGAGTAAGCGATTGGAGCGATCAGGTAGCCATCCTGTCATCGCTGTGTTGGTAAGCTCTCTTAGGGTTGAATTCTTCATGGTCTCGAGCTTAATGTTTTGTCGGCCCTTTGGAGATGCATATAGGTTAGTGTTCATTATGCAGATGTTGGGGTCGATGCCTTCAATGCCTGGTCTGAGTGATACCCTTGACAAACAGTCAGTTATAGGTGCTGCTCTGCCTGAGGTGTATTTCACTACACAATCATGACTTTGAATCTTTAGCAGCATCCTTTCTCATTTTGGATGTTCTTGAGTGCAATCGATTCCAAAGACTTGTGGTCAGTTTGAATCGTAACTCTATGACCCCATACGTAATGATAGAACCTTTCTTGGCCAAAAACTACTGCAAGCATCTCCCTTTGAATATTTTATTATTGTGTCACTAGTTCTTTTGTTCAAAATGCCTCAGTACGGCAGATCTTTGGATTTTCTTTTTGGTGCTGTCAAACACTGCTTGTTGCTGAGATGACCAGACGAAATCATTGTCCTTAGACAACAGGTCCCGCAGTGGCTTGGTCAGTATTGAGAGATAGAGCAAGAGCTTGTTTAGGTAATTAACTAGTCCAAGGAAACTGGATAATTGTTTCTCATCCTTAAGGGGTTTCATCTGGGTAATCGCTTCCACCTTTTTGGGATCTGGTTTTACACTATATTTGGTTACGATGTAGCCAAACAATGGTATTTCTGATGTGCGTACTACCAATTTGTCTGGGTTAAATTTGAAATTCCTTTCCCTGGCTCTTTGAAGGTGCTCATTAAGTGTTCGGTCATGGTCGCTAACGTCTTTAAAGTCTTACATAGTTGTATCATGGGAGATGGAGAGAACATTCTTAATATCTCTAAAGTTATCGAACATGACCCGCTAGAATTCATCCTGTGCACTCTTCCCTTCTATTGGAAATCAATTTAACATGTATCAACCAAATGGGGGGATAAATGACTTCTGGTAGAGTTTTATTTGCCAGTAACCAGATTTTACATCTACTGTCATGAACCATTTTGCACCGTGTAGCCTTGAGACCACGTTGTCGAATGTGGAGGTCACAAAATATGGTCGCTGTATGGCCTTGTTCAGATCTTTAGGGTCTAGACATAGTCTGACTGATTCATTGGCCTTTGTGACACAGACAAATAAGTTGATCCATGAGGTTGGTTTGGTCACTGGGTTATGATGCCCTGATATACCAGAAAATCAAGCTCGGGTTTGTGTTTAAAACTTGGGCTATTGTTGGGTCTACATTTATCGCATATTATCCTAGTAGATATCCAATACCGTCAAATACATCAGAAAATTTGTGGGAAATCTGTCCTCGTATTTTGGGTTTTCCTCTTGAGGTAGGTTTTCTTTTTGCTCACTTCCGATTGGCATTCCTTTTGGTTCTTATTAAGTGGATCGTCCATATTAATCGCCAAATTGAAAGTCACCAGGCCCAACTTTCTGGCGGTTTGTAACCCAAATAGAATCGGCCCTTTTAACAACATGGAATGTCGCACTGGAGAATCTATCCTGGTATCTCATTCCCGTAAGGCTTGATCCTGCTTGCTCTATATGAATGAAAACAGTCTCACAGGTGTTTTCTGCAGTGGACCTTATTTAATTGCTGGAATATACTCATGGGTAGCAGTTTTCTCATAGCTTTAGGGCTTTGCTGTCCTGATATCCTGTTCTTAGCCTCTGCTTCTTTCTGTCGAACTATATACTTTGGCAATGTGACCTATCTTCCTGCATTCCAGGCAGGTCTTACCCTTGGCTTGGCATTCTCCTTTGTGGTGTCCTCTACCATAGAATCTACATGTTTGCATATATTTATGAGCATGATTCGATTGTACTGTGTGTGCGCTGATATTCTCTAATTGAGTCCAGATTGCCTCCACCTGTTTGATCGTTGCCTCTTCTGTTTCAGCTTTGCGCAAGGCTGTTGTTATTAAATGGTCCCTACCGTCTTTTAACTGAGACTTTTGAGTTGACTTGAGGTTTAATCCAAATATGAATAAGTCCACGAAGTTTGTCTCTGACTATGGGATCATATTTACAATTTTTGATTATTTACCTCAGCCTCTGGTTCATTCGGTTCTTGGCGGTTCTATTTAAGCTGATGTCGAGAGACACGAAAATTTGATCGAGGACTAACATAATTACTGAAATGTTTCATGTAGCTGTCAACATTTTTATTTTTACTCCTCTGAAAAACGAAATGATCGCTATTTTTCTGTCTTTACACGCCAGTCCATTTTATTTTCCCGTCGTCGTCCAAGTCACGAAGTGGTCCGCCGAAATATAGTGTGGCCTGACGTAAAAAATGTCCATTTTTCTCCCAACCTGGGATTTGACCAGTCTATCCTTGGTGCTAGGGTATTGGAGGAGTTCCATTATAGGAAATTAATAAAACAGTGAAGTCACACTCCTTTTACCTCGACGTATAGCTGTGAGCATGTGGGCTTTTTTCTGGACAAATTGTGGAAATTTTATCGGTAAATGGGTTTATTGAATGGAGTGCCCACATTTTTGGGTCATTCTGGGCTTATTTTGTATTTTTTAAAAATTGCTGGTTAGCTTTTGTGTTCGGTGAAAATCTGTGCGTAGCAGAGGAGCTTTAATATGATTGGCTGGAAGGGGTCCTGTTACCTCTAGCTTTTCCCGCCGAAATCCACCGTAGTTAGTTGAAAACAGATGGCCTTAGAAATAGGCCGCGTTTTTTACTCCTCAACTCAAATGGAGCTGCGTAAAAGGAATTAAGTCCACTAGAAGGATTTAGTGTTTCATTAAGAATTACAAAAGGGAATTCAAAGTTAGCTTGAAAGCCGAAAAGAAAAGAAATGAGAATTTAAATCCACATGAAGGATTTTGTATTACATTCAAAATTCCAGAGGGAAATTCAAAGTTAGCACAAGCTAAAAAGAAGAGAAAAGAAAGTAAGAAACCGAAGAAAGTAGGTTTCTATAACATAAAATATTTTAGAGGAATTGTTCCTCTAAGAAAAAGAAGTAACGACTTCAGTCGACTCCAACAACTTCACAAGCTTCAGCCGCCATTACTTTCTCTATCGAGGAAGAAGATGACCGACAAAGGAAGAGAAAAGGATGAAAAGGGATATTATTAGAAACTTTGTCTCGCAGAAGAAAGAGAGGTAGAGAGAGGGGGGCTTTTTATTAAAAGAAAAGAAAAAAGGACATTTTTAAGGACTTGGTCTCTAAGAAAAAAAGAAAAGATATAGGTGTGTTGCAGAGCCGATAAGCACGTCCACCCCGCAAATTATTTTGGTGTTAAGCCAAAGAACAATGAAGGAAACAAAGGCAAAATAACAGTATAACAAATGACAATTTATTTGTCGTAGGTTACAGAATCGATAAACTTCAATTGGTGTGTGTCGTTGTAGTTGGTAGAATCAGCTGGATGATTGATGTCGGTAGCTGGTGTGGTCGTCATTGGTAGAGTGACAGCTGGACAATTGATGCCTCGGTTTTGAAGTACATTGGTTTAACCGGGTGGGGTGTCGATGTGGTCACTAGTCCGTACAGGGTGTCGTTCATGGACTAGATGCTGCAATACTGGAGCATGGTGTCGATGTAGTCGCTAGTCCGTACAGTGAGTCGTACGTGGACTAGATGCTGAAATGATGGAGCTGGTCTGCAATAGGTGTTGGTAGCTTGGTCACGTAGGGTCGAGCGAGTGTGCTAAGACTGCCGTGTCTTAGCTCAATCTCGGGGAGAACGAACGAATTGGCGAACGAACGAGTAACTAAGAACATCGTGTCTTAGCATTACGAACCTGAGCGAACGAACGAGCGGGTGTTGTGACTAAGACGACCGTGTCTTAGCACTGCGGACCAAGTGAACGGACAGGGAACCGATGGCTAAGGCTGCCATGCCTTAGCGCTGCGAAGTCGAGCGAACAGACATGGAAACTGTAGCTAAGGTTTGCCGTGCAAACAGACAGGGAACCGTTGCTAAGATTCGCCATGTCTTAGCGCTACGAAGACGAGTAAACAGACTGGGAAGCCGATAGCTAAAGTTGCCGTACCTTAGCGCTGCGCAGCCGAGGGAATAGACAGGGAACCGATAGCTAAGGTTACTGTACCTTAGCGCTGCATAGCCGAGCGAACAAATGGACAGGGAAACCGACAGCTAAGGTTGCCATACATTAGCACTGCGCAGCCAAGCTGTGCAAACAGACCGAAAAACCGTGGCTAAGATTTGCCGTATCTTAGCGCTGTGTAGCCTAACCGACAGGGAAACCGACCGAAATGGTTAGGACCAGGTGGTCTTAGAGTCCTCTTCGTATTTGCCTCCGTCTGCTTCGACAAGTTCGTAAGAACCGTCAGAGATACTCCAACCCGAAGACGGAGACCTCTAATGATCTTTAAAAGGACCTTTATCGCATGTCTATGTAGTGTAAGGCGAATGTGACTACGAGATGTTGGATCATGACCTAACTTCAGATGGCCGCAAATCACATTCAAAAGAAAAACCGACAAACTTTCTTTCATCAACGCGACACGCTGTCGCGACAATTATAAAACAAGACATGAACTTAATGTAAGTAAGAACGACTTATTTACGGACTCCGTTAACATGAACACACACACATCTTTAAACAAATTTATTTTCTTCTTGCCAAACTTTATTATCCAAAAGACCATTTACACATCATGTATTTTATTTGTTTTCATATTCTGTTGTATGCATATTAAATTGTTTGTTGTTTAATGTTCGTTGTGTTCTATTCCATTTCTTTTACGCGATTGTAAAGTTTTGTGTTGTATTTGTGGTGGGAATAATTTAGAGAGCAATACCCGTAAAGTACGAACGCACATCTACTGAAATAACCAAAATACATACAACCCCCACAATCGCTGGTCGACGATGGTTTGGATTAAAAAACAAACTGAGACGGAGTGTAAACGTATATGTTCTTTATTTACATGGGAACGCCATTATGACTGGGGACAGGAAGTGAGTTAAAGGAGGTAGATAATTACCGGAAGTACTAAATGTAAACAATTAATATTATGATCGCATGCGATGACATGCTCTTGCAACAACATTCAAATTGAGAAAAGAGAGAGTCACCGATTGGATGTAACATATCCGGTGACAGATTCTAACTGGCGCGTGCCAAAAGACGAATCACAGAGTTGATTAATCAAATTAGATGACAGCTAGATACCGATGGAAGTGTGAGGTTTGAAGGGGTTTTTAGGTAGTCAGGCGCTAAGGGCAAGGCTGTGTTACCGTAAGATATTTGACTCCATATTTTGGTTATATTATTTTAGCCACGTTGACTGGCTGGCGCAATGCCTTGCCCAAAGAAAGTCCAAAAGAAATATACAAAAAGAAAAGATAGAAACAGACAAGAGACGAAAACATTTCTTCCATACTTTCCTTTATTTACTTGGTGAATGGACTAACCAACGCTACGTCCCAAGACACAGCGTGGTGCCCAAAAACACCAGACAGTAAAATCGGTGTTGTCGGTTCGACGTCACTACCCGAAAAAGAGGTCGGTTCACAGAAAACCTGAGTATTTATCTCTCTACACCGGCTCCAAATTCGCTACTCCAAAATCCTTCTAATTTTGGCGCGACCGCTTCCCATTGGCTACTTTACATTTTATTATTTTTCTTTTTTCTGATTTTAACCGGATGGATGCGTGGAGCCTTATGCGTGGCGACGCGTTTATACATTTTGTATCTGGCAGCCGACGAGTCAATATCCGGTTGGGAGTTTTACTGTTAATTCCTAAATCCCCACAGAAACAGTCGTTCTCAAAATCACTTGGATTTCACGTGGCGCAAATTATTGAAGTGATTGACTGACGTCTCATCTATTACGGAAATAATAGATGAAAATAAAACAATCATTGAGATGATTGAAGATAAAGTCACAGAGACGACGTGTAGAAGTTTGATCAACCTCTCATCTATTACAGCAATAATAGATGAAGAATCAATCACAGAGATGACTGAAGAAAATCCAGATGTAGTGGATCGCATCCAACGTCTGAATTCCAAGAATCGAGAAAATGTTGAGAAAAAAAAAAAACCAGAATAGAAAAGACGAAGAAAGAAAAAAGCTTCAACCACGGAGAGAAGAACGGAACTCTTCCAAGAACTGATTATATATATATATATATCTTAACGACTTAGTATCGGCTTGTCGAGTAGATTGTAGAAGTTGAGTTGGCGGTTTAATTCTCTCGAGGTTTTGTTAGAAACAAAACTTCGAGTGTTGCTCCACAATGAACAACACAAAAAATATGAACAACGCAAAAGAAAATTCACAACACTGATAATGATAAACAGATAAATTTTATATAACAAAGCAAACCAGGAAAGTTAATACAACGTAGCAAATGTTCGAATATGTTTGTTATGTACTTGTGAGTGTCAGATACATAAACGTTAGCTGAAATGATGAGGAATATTGTTCAAAATGTCTGTGTGTACGTGTGTTCGCCGTCCAGACAAAGGGTTAAAAAATCAACATATGTATATGCGTATGTATGTACGCGTGAACTAAAGTATACAGCAACAGCATATGTGTCTGCCTGATGGCTGCATATGTGTGTATAGTTGTAGTAGCAGGCATTTACGTCCATTAGAAGTGGAATAAGCCGAAAATTTTAAGCCTATTATGAATTTATTTTTTACTGGAAGTTTTGCTGAGCCTTGCTATTTGAAGATCCGGACGGGTCTATCAGTGTCCGCAGGAATTTGAGAGAATTCGCTTGTGTCCTAGAACATCGGGGAGTGTATGAAAAAAACTGTCAAGCTGTGAGGGGGTCACCGAAAAAGCAAAAGAGCCAAAAAGGAAGTTGTTTCTGGAAACTTGGAATATATAGGTAACCATATCACGTGACCGGCTCCAAATGCAAGATTAATTTTTGTGCAGGACAAATTCAAAACGCACGGATGTATTTGAAAGCAATGGCATGTGACTTTTCTGTCCAATCTAAGCTATTTAATTAATTGACACCTTACTATTTTTGCTTTGGGAACAAGTGAGTTTTGGATCTTATTTTTCCAGAATTTTCTACTTCACGTGCTTGCTGACTGTTTAGAAATATAGGGGTGTAAATCCGATAAGATAACACAAAAGATACGAGCTAAGTAATAATTTTGTTCGACCTCCCCCCTTACACTTTTCACTCATGTACATTTCGCAAGGAACTGAAGCTGAACATTGTTTGTGCATACATTATAGAATAAACAGATGTTTACACAATCATTGACATTGTTCCTTTCACTTCTGATATTTTTGGTAATTTAGGCATTGTTATAAATTACAATCCTAATTTAATCCTGCAGGTGGGAGAATAAAATTGTTGTTATTAAATTATCTTGCGTTATTGTGTCATAATCTCTTCAAAGGATTTCCTGCCTCATATTTTCTTTTTTTCATATGCACAGCCAACCTCTATGAGTTTGTAAATAAATAAATGATATGTTTTCATATTATTTTATTTCTGTGGAAGACCTATTCACAGGTTTTGAATACTCTCGGTGAGTGACAATACATATATATATATATAGTCATTCACAGACAGACTGTTTTGTTGCATCACAACTCTTCAGTGTAGCTAGACACGGGAGATTCTCAAAGCTGGGATTGAAACCTGGCTGACTCATATGCCAACCCAAGATTCTACCGCATAGCTTCAAGGAAACTAGCATAAGCGAAGGAATTTTAAACGCTTATGTATCATTTTGTTTTTGTTTTAAATATATCAGCTTAATGGCTACCGAGAGCTCAATTCTTTTGAAGAGCCTTGCCTCTCCTGAGTGGCAACTGTTATTGCCTTCCTAAGAGATATATATGGATATACATATACACAATACATTTCATTTCTCACAAGGAGTCTCATACTTCAAGCCTTGTCGAGATTTAAGTGTAGTTGTCCTTCACTAAGCTTTACTTGGTTTGGGACAAGGTCATAAGTACAGGACACCCAAGATTAAAGTCTTGCTCTCTGGTACTTATTTTAGAAATTTTGGTTTTAGGCAGAAATGTTGGGGAGCAAGACTTTAATCCTTGCTTTTAGACACTTTACTTCATGATCTTATGATATAAATGATATTGTAAAATTAAAGAATCCCTGCTATAAATGTATATAATTATGTTTTTTTGTTTTTATTTAAAAAAAAGAGAAAAAAACAAACAAATATATCTATGATTTTTTTCATGGTTAATAAGTAGATAGACTACTCTACTTAATCCCTCTTTTGTCCTTTCACTTTTTTCCTTTCTCACAATAACTTTCTGTACTTCAATCTTCTCCTTTCTATTCATTTACTTGTGTTCTTTCCTTGTTTTTTTTGCTTTTTTCTTCATTTTCTTCTTCAAATGTGTTGATCCTTTTTTATTATTCTTCTCTTTACTTGAAAGGATTTCAATTGACCAACACAACAACATTTAAATTATTTTATCATTTATGAGAAGAACTATGAGAATGTAACAAAATATAATCTACATATTAATATGATTGTTTATTACTATATACTTATAATACATGTGTCACACTTTCAGTTATAAATATACGTGCAGTGTTACTGAGGGAGAAGTATATGGAAAGAGAAAATAGTGAAAATAGCTGTAAATAATATTATATGTACAAGCTGCTGCAGCAAAAAACAAAATCAAAAACCAAAACAATAGCTGTATGGCCATCAATGTCCTCAGCAGATGGTGACCCTGGGGTCAGGCATGGTTTCAGAGGCAAAAAACTGTTATCATCATTATCATTGTATCATTGTATTAAGGGAGGAACACAGAGGGGATGAAGAAAGAGTTTTTCGAATTACTCTGAGTATGTTACCTGTGGGTACAAAAACAAGAGGAAAGAGGTTAATGAAGTCTTGAATATGGCAATAAACCAAGAATCTTCATAGAGTAAGAGAGAGAAAGAAAAGTTATAAAAAAGTAATAAAAGTAATTAAAAATGGTGTGTAAAAACAGAAGGGGTGGAGTAACTCAACTATAATTTTACAAAACAACAACAACAACAACAACAACAAAAAAACAACTATATTTTCGAGTCAAACAAACACTTATCCTATTACAAAGAATTTATTTTGAAGAAAATAAATTTAACAAATACATTTCCACTGACATTGCACAAATTTCACTGTACATGTGTTGAGAAAAAAACACATTTGATGTAACATAAAAAAATTAAATAAAAGGATAGAATTGTAAGTCAAATAGACTTAACTGATGTTCACCCCATGCTTTAGAGGGCCTCCCTCTTAAGGGGGCTCTGCATTCAAATATAATCTACTCTCAGGTTGTGAAGAACACACAACACATTGTGATATATGTGTTACCAATTGGACCCCACACATACTAAGGCCTATGTAACTATAATGTTATTTTTATGTAAATACCTTTTTTATCTATCTACCTAAAAGTGTAAGGTGTGCACCACAGAGAAAGAGGAAATAAGTGGATAAATAGTTAGATTGGGACAGATGGATGTCATTAGAAGGGAAGAATATATTTCTCTCAACAATTAAAAAGGAAAATGTCATTTGGCATAAAATGTATATTTTACAGTACACTTTTAATAAAAATACTTTGATGGGTGAGATATTCAAGATTTCATCAGAATGTCACAATTTTATATGTATTTGAAAATGTTATTGTCTAAAACTTGGTCATGTTGTTTGATAAGTGACATTCTTTTAAGTTGATGATTTCACTGAAGATGAAATAATTAACTGATATAATTTTATCATAAAAGCAGTGGAAGACTAGAGTAGTTAGTCGAAAGGTAGTAGTTGAGCGTAGAAATTGATGAAACCCATGAGACGAATAGTCAGAACCTTCAATGGAGTCTGAAGCCGGAGTGTCAGACAAGCAGTTGAAACATAATTGAAAAATTTTAGAGGTGATAAAAAAATATATACTTTAATAACAAATAATTTGAAATTCCATTTTTCTCAACAGTTGTCTTAAAGAATAGATGATATGGATTTAATATTTTTAAAGAAATAGTTGTTGCATAATTTATTTGTCACCTTTTCACAACCATCATAACACCTCTAAAGTTTGTTTGTTTGTGTCTGAAAAGGGGATCTGCTGGATGTTCTTCACAATAATCCCACTCACTAGAATATGTGCATATTAGTTCAAATTTTGGATAAAAGTAAAATTATTTTTACTAAAGTGAATTTTTTTATTCATCTGGTTAATGAATATTTATAAAATTTTAATGTAATTAAATTACATCTGCCTTAAATAATATTCTGTTTGGTTACAACTTCAAAATAAAAACATAATAGTTTAAAAGAATATCATTGTCATCGGATAATATAATTATGCTTGATTGATTGATTCTAATGGCATGTCAACCCATCTAGGGTTATTTTTATGTCTAGAGTTTAAGGAATCATGTTTCATCATCATTTATCTAAGTGTGCTGACAACATGGATCCTTTTGATTCTCTCTTGCCATCAATTCCTATTGGCCATCACACTTGGTAAGTCCTCTAGACGGCACCCAGTGTCATCACTGAGATAATGAATTGAAGTTATGGCTGTTCAACCAATACTTGTGTGTCCCTAAGAAAATGACACGAGTTCTTCCTTTCAACTCCAGCAGTGCCCAGCATGTCTTGTTTGCCTTTCTTGGAGGGTTTCCAAGATGGGAGGTAAGTGGCTGTACAACTGATGTTTTGTTAGATGCTGCTTCCAAGATTTGTTCAAAACAGCATGCAGCATCCTTGTGTAGTTCTCACTGAACTTTTTCTACAAGTATTTCATCAGAGTTCAAGTGATGCAACCATACAGTATTATTGACATGGCTACAGTTTGGAATATGTCCCATTTTATTCTATTTGATTTCCATATGGTTGTTAACCAGTCAATAGCAGTCCATGCTTTACCTATATGTTGACATTGCTTTCAGCTGATGAGATATTGCTAGCAAGGCATATAAACTAGTTTAATGATTTTATCTTCATTTAAACAAATGAACTGAGTTCATGTTGTGACAAATGTCACTTATTACCTGCTCTAAGCAATGCAGCAGAGCTCATTATACATTCATATCTACATATTTTGTGTAATTTTTTCTTAAGAGTTTTTTCACACAGTTATGTGGTTTCCTATCTAATACTAATAATTCATATTCACTCTAACTCATTTAAAGCCCAGTCGACTGGGGCTGTAGAATACACCAACTGGATCTCTGCAGAGGAGTAAGACCCCCCCCCAACAAGTGTCCTGGATATGACACTAAACAATCTGATGGTGAGGTTCCAGTAATGTTTGAGCTTTAGGGAATGTAGAGTACTCTTTCATTGCCATTGCTTCCAGGTCCACTCTGGCCTAGAGTGGTAGCACCTGATAGGGTCCTATCTATGGGTCAAATAGATCTAAACTGTGTACTTATGGTAAACTGAATTGTTTGAAATAGAAGATTTTGACATTGAAACTGTGTACTTGGGCTAAACTGAATTGTTTGAAATATAGCTGTTTATATGTATAAAAATGGATTTGGCATTAATAACCTACAATGGTTGATGTGCCATAAAACCAAACCAAACTAATAATTTATACACAAATATATGATTTCAATTATTTTTTCTATTTAATACCAACTATTTGTTTGCACACAGTTATATGGTTTCAAGTAACTAATGTTAATAATAATTCTTAATAAGCAATTATAGCTTCAAATAACTGTTCTTGATAATTTAGTTATATGATAGCAAGTATTCTTATCTAATAATTTTCAAACAGATTAATTTGACCCATTGATAGGACCCTAACAGGTAAAATGTCTCTGAGCCAGAATGGACCAGGAAGTCAGTATATTTATACTTGAAGGAAAAAATGAATGCCTTAAAATATATATATTGTAGACACCTTTTCGTCATTGAGCTTTAAAACTAAAATGAAATTTTATTGAAATAGATCAGGAAAAAAAAACTTAAATAGAAATTATCTATTTCTTTTATTTGTATAAAATTTTCCAGATAAAAGTAAAAGTTTCTTTTATGGATTTTTTAAAGTTAAAAATCTTTATTTTACTTAGTGAATTATTGATGAAAAAGTTTGAGTTATTTCCTTTTTTGACTATTGGTCATCCCATAAAAACTCAGGTTTTTAGTAAAATTACTTGACTCCAAAAATAGTTTAATTGAATATAATGAAACATTTCGTTTGTCTGTTTCAAGTACTTTAAAATGAAACGTAAAATTATCAAACTTTGCCAAACTAAATAAGGAATTGTAATCAGAAATTTTGATACTTTTCGTAGAACTTTTGTTGAAAAATGTTAAAAACATTCCAAGTGGCTAACTAATAAATATATCCAATAAATAAAAATTAACAAAACAACTCAAAAAACTTTTCCTCTAGTCATTGTAAAAGGATTATATTTAACTGAATACTTAAGCGATTTATTCAAGCCGGAAAAAAGTCGCTTGAAACAAAGAAAATATGTTCTAAAAATGCTCAATGAAAGCACAAAATAAATAATTTTAAATGACTTAAAGTCATGAACACCATTTTCAGAAAAAAATACACTAAAATTTGCAGGTTCGAATCGAGAAGTACCCATCGCTATGTTGCATTTTAAATGTTATCATTTTTTTTAATGCTTTGTCTTTTTCAGGCTGAGTCTAGCAAGCGGAAGTTAATAATAAAATTGTAAATAAATAAAAGTGAGCTGCAATTTTCTGCCTTGTCATAAAACGAGACTTTGTATTCCTACGCGCGAGATAAAAAAGTCAGCCATCTTAAATACTCAGCAATTTGCCGTCACGAAACCCAGGGCGACTACGTACTTACGTCTCTATAAGAATGGGTGACAAAGGAAGGCAAGTATTTATTGATGTTAAAAAACAAACGTCAGTATCTAGAATTCTTTTGAATATTGTAAGTAATACTGGAAATGTTTTAAACATGAAAATAAGGATTCTAAATAACTTAGGAAATCAGACTTAGTATTATAAACGCGGAATGTTATTACTAACTATCGCAGTCAAATCTTTGAAAAGCGGCTTGGATGAATTCATACAAAACTTCATCTTTCTCTTTTAAAGATGTATATTCTTTAAATATATTAAGCCTAGGAATGAACAATACCGGTAGATATTAATCATCTGTTCAAATTTTTTTTAAACTGTTATTTAAGGTCTTACTTTTGGTTACATAAAGGGGGTTCAGTTAATAACGTAATAGAAACTATAAACAAATCCCCCTTTTTGTCTACAGTACCTACATTTATTGTTAAAATATTTTAAATTCTAATTTTTTTAAATAGTTTGTTTAGCCTTTTTCTTCTACGAGTGATTAAGATATAAGTAAAAATAATAGTTTTTTTTTTTATACATAGAAGAAAGGAAAAAAAAGTACTTCAACTTCTGGGAAGAAGTGCATAAAGTAGCCGAGTCAATTGTTGGTCGTACTTAAAGTATCTTAAATAATTGTACGAAAAAGATTTTATAGTATGCTATATTTATCTGTTATATTTAACGATTTTTTTTTTTTTTCAAAGACAGTATTTCAGTGCTTATGATAAATCAACGAAAAAAATGTCCTTTTCTTCTGGGTTAGTGTACAAAAATATAAAAATGTAATATTAATTTTAACTTGTATTTTCACCATAATTTTGACTGCTTTTTAATCACAACTCATTAAAAGATAAGTTCTCTGTGAGATTCGAACTCGCGTCCTCTTTTACGTGATATTTTTTCGCTGTCGTAGATATCCCGACCCGAGTGAGTTGGGGTTAAAAAAAAAACCTACTAAAATTAAGATGGGTACTAGTTAAACTTGATATTAGGCTAATCTTTATCTAATAAATAACTAAGAAATTCACTTAGAGTATAAGTTTTAGTCATTTGTATTTTATTTTACTGAACAGTTAAATCCCAAAAGTACGCCTTCAACTTTCTAGAATTCATCCAGCGACTATATTTTTAAGTCTTTCCCTCTCCTAAGCACAAAGATGATGTCGCGTTATGGCGAATGTCAATTTTTGGGGCATTAAATTTAACTTTCAATAAAAGAAATCCAATGACTGAAACTTGCTATTATCTGGATGCTGACTGTATTACATTACTTATGTGTGTGTGTATATAATTTATTTTTTTCGTACAGAAATTTAAGAAAAAAATTTTTTTATAAAGCACTTTCTCTCTTTCTCTCTCTCTCTTCAATTGAGATCATATATCTCGGATTATCAAACTGCCTCTTGTTTTTCACTGTTTAATTCCGTGTTTTTTTAGGGGATTAATTCCTCCTGTCTTAAAGAGTAGACTAGTTTTTCTTTGTACTTGATTCACTCTGGCTTTGTGTCTATTATTGACCAAAAAGGTTCTGTGGGGAAGTTTAGTTGTTTCAAGATATACTTGCAGTTTTGTTTTTAGCCTATTTAAGACTCTTTAATAATGTAAACTTAATTAGTTTTTATCCTTGTGTTTTTTTTTTTTTTTTTTTTTTTTTCTCGAACTTATAGAAATTTTAAAGATATTTATCAATTTTGAATTCATGTGTAAGACAAACGAGGTCCTCGTGTGTTAAAAAACACTCAGATGACGTGTGTCTCTTATAACGGATGTGATAAGCTATTGGTTCAATAATGAGTTGAGATCATTTCTCTTTAAAATGAATGGTCTAATCTGATGATCATCGTCTGTGGCTTGTCTACTTTTTCTCTAGTCCATCTGTTAAAAGATGACGTCATCTTGTCCATCCAACGTGGACATATATAGATTAGAGAAAGGCCTTACTTTCACTTTTTAGTTGACTTTAAAAGTCTTTCTTTGTATTTTCTATAAGCTTTAGTTTGTTTCAACAGCTGTCCACTCTTCGTATTGTGTATGTGTGGATAGCTTTGTTGCTTTCTTTAGATTATTTTAAATTTGCGGAATCACCCTGAGTGCCTCTCCTCTTCCCACCTGTTTCATTCTCTCCCTTCCTTTCTACTACGTACATACACACATTTATTTTATTTACTTTAAGTCTTTATATTTTCTGTATTAATCACACTTATCTATTATAGTGAATTATTAGAATATTTCTGGAAAAGAGAATTATGCCTAGTTCACTCACACACACACATATATATATAAATAATTTTTTTTTTTCCTTCGAAAAAAAGTTTGTAAAATGAATGTTCTTAAATTAACAAAAATGTCCTAGTTCGTTAATGTACTCAGTGTTGGTTGTTACCGTTTCTTTGAATCATTCAATAGTTTTCTTTTTGTCTCCCCCTTTTAAATACTAGTGAGGAACAAGTAAATATATTACTAAAAAAAAAATTAAATTTTCGACTGAGAAAATCCGTCAAATTAATCTCTTGATACTTTTTGTACATTTTAATGAAAAATATAGTTCTTAAATAGTATTTTTTTTTTTCTCCACGAACACTAAAATATTGAATTATTTTTTATTTTATTTTTCAGTAAAATTATTAAAAGTTCCAGGACACTGAATATATTTATAATTTGATAATTGTAATTAAAAGTACGTTGTATCTGTCGCGTGAGTGAAGTAGGAATTGTTTGTGATTATATAAGATGTTAAATTTTTTTTTTCTTTAACGGAAATAGTATCTCGTTGTCATGTCCCCTATTTCTTGAGGTTCTTTTGATTTTGATCTCAACAGCTGCTATATCACATGAAAAAATGTTTTTGCTCCTATAATTTAGATTTGCTTTGGAATAAATAACTATTCTTGACTTATAAATGTTTGATTGAAAATATATGCAATTAAAGCTAATTACGGAAGTAATGGTTTCTGCCGTTTTGTATGTTTTTGTAAGCGTTTCTGTTTCTTTAACGTACAAATTGATACTAAATTTGAGTTTCATGTTTTTTGTTTTTCTCTCTTAAGCTTAAAGCTATGAACATTTTCCCATTTCTAACACCATAGAAAGAAATTTGATATTAATCCAGATTAATGAATACATTTGGGTGTAAATGCAGTTCACTTAAGGAAATGTTTTAGTGGAGGGGGGGGGACTTTCATTTTATTTAATTCAAAAGGAATATATTTTTTCCTTTCAGATATTGAAATGGTTATATATAGCTTGAATGAGTTTTTTAATTTTTTTATTTTAAATAATTTTAATGACATGGCAATTGTGGAGATAAAATGGTTATGTAATTCTGTATCCCTCCAAGTAATACTCAAAAGTATATTCTAATTTTAAAGTAGGCAGTGATCACTGAAGAACAATTGCTCATGTATATAAAGATTTTTTTATTTAGATAACTCTAAACATTTTAAATAATTTAAAACTTTTGTACAGACAATTTGTGTTTAGTGCTATAGCATTTATAAAACATAATTAAAAATTTTTTTTATCCCGTCCAAATGTAATTTCTTCCGAAATCTAAGAATTCTGAATTGTTTACCTATTAGTTTATTGACAAGTAATCTTGACTCTATTAGTAAGATATTTGACTTAATAAAAGTGGGAAAAGTTTTGAATGACTTAAATAATGCTATGCTCTCGAATTTAAGAAAAAGAAAAAAAAAGACACTCAAAACTTAAAATGTTCCTTCCTCCAAAATCTAAAGGTAATGTTTAATACTGTTATATATAAACATTTTGTTTTTTTGTATCAGTGTTGAAAATATACCTGGCTTTGTTTTAATCTATATAGACGAACCCCACCCTTTTTGTGTGTTTTCTTTTTCTTTTAATGAATTTTCATTAGAAATTGTTTGGAATTCTTTTATTTCAGTGTTTGTTTGTATAATTGACGTGACACTAGAAACGCAAGAATCTTTTACAAACTTTTAAAAGATCATTATCTTATGTACACAAATTCTTATGCATTATAGAATGTTGATAATTACTTTTAGATTATGATTCATGTAAATTTCTTAGCACACTGATTTTTATGCTGAGATTCCTTGAGATGTAAAAGTTATTCCACATGTTCCTCTAAACTAAAATATTGGTTTAGACTCTCATGTCAAGCCTGAGATATTTATTTTAATCTCTTGATATTTTTAAGATCAGATTGGCATGTGATGCAGAGGGATATATTTTTTCTTCAGCTTTACAATTACTGTTTTTAGGTATTTTTATCTTATCTAAGGTGTTATTGATCCTGTGAACTCTTTATGAAACAGGACTGCAGCCACATCCTATTGGTTTCCATAGCAAATATTCTTATACCATTGAGTTGCTAGCTCAATGGCCTTTGGATTTTGAATTTTCTTGACCTGTTTGGTTTAGTTTGTCCTACTGTATACTGATAACTTGGTGGTGTAAAATTATTTCTATTTCTCAAGGGAAATGCAAACAGCCTCATCTAGAATTTGAACTTTCCTCTGTCTATTTCCTATGATGATAGCCTTTATACCACAATCACCGTCATTTAAGAAGGAAGGATGTTTGTCTTATGTAATACTAATACCTTGACAAAATAAGGAAATAAAGCTAATATTGAGTTATTTTATTATTGATAAATTTAACATTTTAACTGTTTACCATGTCATTTAATAAATTATAGTTATCTAGTTTGTTTTTGAAACAGTCAGTGTAAGCATCATTATTAAAACATTCATCTTCTGATATAAATTTGCGGGTGTAAACTTTGCTTTTCATAGACTTTTAAAGAAAAAAAGATTATGATTTTCCTTTCTAAAAGTCATTTTAATCTTTCATTCAATAAATATAGAACCAATAAAAATCAAGAAAAATTTTCTGTATAGTCCTAGAACCAGCTTGCTAGGATTTATTTAAAAATTCTCTTGTAATATAAAACTTTTCTAAAATGGTTGGCAATTGTGATTTTAAGTTTTTTTCATTTTTTTTATTTAAGCACTTCAAGTTTCATAAATTGTTGAGTTAATGCTTTGCTTCATGTACCCTTTTGAATATGATTTTACCTTGAAGCTTCATTATTTAAATTCATAAGCTTATAAGATAAACCTGTTTTACAAGATTTTTTGGAAAAAGAATTTAGTACACTTTAAAATATTTAGTGTATATCTAGAGCCTTTAGTTCTCTTCTTTCTGCAATTGAATTATATTGAGGCAGGAAATAACCTGTATCTATTTTCTTAAAGCAGTTTTGCAGTATACAATGTCATTTGTATGATTTATCAAATTCTTCAGAAAATTTGCAGAAACTACCTATGTGGTTGAGATGCTAAAATATTTAGTATTTTCTTTTGAGTTAAGATGTTACTGAAGATTTATTCAGTTTTCTTTCAAACTTAGTTTTGAAGCAGTATGTATCTGTGTACATGAGAAGTGTAAACTAAATTCATGGTTTATATTAATTTCTGTTGTGATATAAATACGTTAACTGATTAGCTTTGTTTCTAAAAATAAGTCTAAAATTAAATTTGAATTTTTAATGTTTATTGCTGAAGTTCTAGATGTTTGATACCTGAAATTCATAAGTGAAATGAAGAGTAACAATCAAATGAAAAATGTCCTGGCTAGTAGAGGTACTGACTTTTTAAAAGTTTATTCTAATAGAAAAGATTTTATGAACAAAGAATATAGGAAAGTAGACATTTATGCTATTATTTAAAAAAAGAAATCAGTCCTATCTGTAAGTGATAATTTAAAAAAATTTGCTCTTGTAGGGGTTTTACTTTAAATTGATTAATGTATTTAACTGAAAAGTTGATAAAAATTCTAATACAATCTAACAAAACAAGTGATGACACTTAAAAATCTGAAAACTGTCCACCTAATTAGATTCTAAAATCTAATTAGGTTTTAGTTATGACTAACTAGTCAGTTCAAAGATTTTCCTGTTTTACATTTAAAGTCCTTGACCCCTCCTTTTTTCCTGATCTGATTTCTTTAACAGATAATTCAATCTTGATGTCATACAAAATTTTCTTTTAAGTGGTAAAACCTTAATATCATTACCTGATAATGGGTTTAATTTTCATAACTCATGTCTTGTGTACCATAACACTTGATATTTAAGCCTTTTACAGGATGCATGTTTTACATGCAGATTTTTAAAAATTTCACATGGTGCAAATTTTATTGCATTTTGTGGTATCCGTTTTTATCTTAATTTCATCTGTTTTTTTTTTTCCCCCTCTCTATTGCCCCTTTTGCATATAAAAAAACTAACACCTTTGCTTTTTTTTTCCCCTCCTTTTTATATTTAAGCAATGCCTACAGAATTTTTTAAAATTTACAATTTCCTTTATGCAATAGTTGTATTATTTACTGTTATTATATCTACCACATTTTTATTTGTCACTTCTACGAATTATGTGGTCTTAATATTAAGTTTTAAATGAATATTAGTCTTGCATACATAGTTTTGTTGGGTTCTGATAATGATTTAGATCTTCATTGTACTCGGGCTGTGATTTGTACAGGTTGTAATTCTGACAGCTGATTCTTTGTACTACTGCTGACTAATCCTTGAGGCAATGTACACCTCATTTTTGTTTTTTATTCAGTTGCAATGCTTCAAAATATTTAGTTTTCTCAAATGGTGGTGTTAGTCATCTATGCTGGTATTAATCTACTGATGTAATGCATTTTTGTTTAATATATGGATATTTTAAAATTTTTTATGGATACTTGAAGAGAATGTTTATTTTTAAAAGTATTGGTTATTCAGTATATGCTGTAAGGATTGTAAGTTATATTTTCAGCTTTTTGAGATGTTTTGAATTGGCTTGTTAATCATGATTTAGAACTACAAATATTACATTTTACAATGTTTTTAAAATATATTTTTGTGGCAAAGCAAATTTTAATGTTGTAATTTTAAAATATTTTGGTAACTTATTAAAATCAAATTGATAAGATGGCATTTAATTGCTGCAAATGTTTTTATTAACTTTTTATGAAGCTAAAATCTTGGAAATATGAAACTTTAAAACTTCAATATCTTCCAGTGCATCTTAACTTTAGTTGGTCGTGTAATTACTATCTGAGTAAACTAATATTAACAAGTGAATAAGTTTGATTTGAAAAAATAATTTTTGGCTTGTTAGATTGAAAATTTTAGGTTCTGCATTGAACTTTTATGAATATTTTAGAATTATTACCTTATTTAAATGATAAAATAGTGTATAGATAATTTTTTTTCAAATTGATTATGAAAAGCAGAGAAACTAGTATGTAAGAAACCAAAGTAAACCTAAGAAAAAATACATTTAAGTTTATATATAATGTTAAGATAACTATTAAATTAGTACATGTAACTGAAATCTTACAGCAATTTAGGTTATGGAATTGTAAATGAAATTAGGAAGATCTTTCAGAGTCCTGTAAATAGCGAGCTTTGTTATTGGTAATTGCATATAAACATAGCTGCAAATCTACTATATCTGTAATATTATATATATTTTTGATCATTGATAATGTTGCTTTTCAGAAAAATTCTGCCTAGTCGGCTGGGGCTGTTTAATACATTGTCTGCCTCTCTACAGAGGGGGTAAGACTCCCCCCCCAACAAGCATTCTAGATATAACACTAAACCATCTGATGGCCAGACTCCAATTCTGGAACTTTGAGGAATGTGGAATACCCTTTCATTACCATTACTGCTGGGTCCACTTTGATTTAGAGTGGTAACACCTGATAGGATTGTATCTATATGTCAAATAGAACTGTTTAACCATTTAACTGTGTGCGAACAAATGACCCCTGGCTTGTTTAAAAATGTTATCTACAAGGTGTTTGTTTATAAATCATTAATATATATGTATAAACAGGATTTGGTTTTAAATAACCTACAAGGGTTGATATGCTATGAAACCAACTAACCAGATAAATTATAATTGCAGTACATTTAATATTGGATTTTAAAAAACAAAATGGAGCTCTATGAAAAGAAGCTTTTCAAGCATTATCAATTTGAAAATACTTTGTCAATATTTTTTTATTATGCTTGCATGACATAAGTTTTATTTAAATATGTAAATGAGTTATCTGCTTATTAGTAAGGACATGTTTGTATATATACATGTAACTATGTCCTGTTAAATGCTTCTAATTAGCACTAATCAATGTTTAAATTCCAGTGACATGCACTTAATATGTATGCCACACAACTATGTATTTACAACTCGAAGGACTTTGTTTGGGAAGGAGCTGTAAGTTGGACATTTGATAAGTTTTTTGGATGGTGCTATTGTTATGTTTATTTTTGGTATTCATCAATGGCTGTGCTATATTAAAGCAAATCTAGCACAAGAATATCAAGTCTTATTTAAAAGGCATTACTTTCAGGTCTTGCATAAGTTTAACTTATTGTGAATTATATAATGCCAAGACATTAATTGGGAAAGTCACTTGAACTCTCAGTCCTGATTAATGCCTTGTATGCAAGATATCCAAGAGAGGAAAACAACTTCTGGAGTCGCTGTTTATAGATGTGTGTACTTGTTTTGCTCCCCCCATCCTGTAAGTTGTTTCCCTTTTCACCACAATATATATTTATCCAACCTTGGCTTGAGTTGAATGTGATATGAAGTCTTGTTTACCCCCCCCCCCACCACATCGTCTTTTGTGTGTAAGCAGTGTTTGGTATGTTGGAATTCAGAATTTTCTTCCTGACGGGTTACCATAGCAAGGTTAAAGAGCCCAACTATTTACCCATAGTTGGAGGGAGAATTGGATCCATATCTTTCACAAGGGTATTAGTACTATGTGAAATATCAACAGCTTTGTCCAGGTTTTAGACTCTGGTTACTGAGTTCATTTCCTATGATGATAACCATTATGCCATGAGTACCTCTGCATATAAAAAAACTCAAATTGGTGGAGTTACATAAACCTGATAGTGTTAGAATTTGAGAACTGAAACCATATAAATCTAGGTATTTTTTTTATTTTTAGAATATGTAAGTCTTTATTATTACTTTCATTTTTTTTTTAATTTTTTTTTTTTATATACACTATTTCATATTTTCATTTTTCTTCAGTGATTATCTGGCCACAGCAATTTTACGAGATAAAGAGCGCCCTAATAGGCTTATAGTTGAAGAAGCTGCCAATGAAGACAACTCGGTTGTTTGCCTGTCTCAGGTAAAATCCATCTTAAATATTCTTTTTTTATTTACCATATGTTGGATGCATTAAAACAATGAATTTAATGAGAAATTTAAATATAATTGGATTCAATTTTAAATATTTGGTTAAAATTATTAGAACTTAAAAAAATCACTGCTTTTTAACTGATTTTAAACAAAATCTCAATTATAAATTATATTGTGATTAAACCCATTAGTTTTTTTTCCTTTGTTCAAAAGAGACCATCAAATTTTAATATTTTTATATTGAAGAAAAACTGGAAATTTTTAATCTATTATAATCGTTTTCTTTATGAATGAACTGGCTTTGTTAGAGAGCTTTTTATGTTGAATCAATTTGTATGTCCTGATTTAATCTTTTTACCTGTAAAATTGTACATTCTTGTGAAAAAAGTTCACTCAAGATTACATGAATATAAATTTTTCTTTTAAACAAGTTTTCTTTATACCAACTTGTAAACATAACTTAATGTCTATCTGGTTGCTACTTGTTTAAAAATGCTTTATTTAAATTACCTCCTTAATTTTTAAAGTCATTGTATTGGCTAAAGAGTAAAATGAAATAGCTATAGTAATTTCAAGACGATTTCTTCTCTTTTGTCTTGTAGGACTAAGCAAGTGCATCAATTAGCCTTCTCCATTCTAAGTCTCAAAAAAACTAACATGACGAAACAAGTGGTTTTATCTTTTTAGTCAATTGTACTGTCGAACATGCTAGTGAGTAGTTAAGGTCATTAAGTCTAGGTGTTATTGAAACTTAGCTCAATGGTAAAGAACTTTTATGTTGCTTTTAAACTGTGATTTAAGAATCCGTGTAGATCTTACTGCATATTTGCAGATAAAGATGTAGAATACTCAATTTTGTTTTGTGGTTTGTATGATTGGTATTCCTAATTTGGTTAATTTGTTGTAGAGAGGTTTGTGTTAGTGGGTAGAGAGATAGGCCTATGGGTAATAGGAATGGTAGGGTTGTTTTAAGTTTATTTGGTGAGTGTATGTTAAGAGCTTTTTTCCTAGCATTTAATATGAAAATTTTAGGCTATTTAAGGAGTGTTTGATGTACTTAAATTCTTCATCTAGGTGTTGTAGACTAACACTCATCAAATAAACTTAAGAAAAGCAACCTCACTTTTCCCATAGACCTCTCTCTCTATCCACTCACACATAATAATCCTCTCTACAACAAAACCAAATTAGGAATACCAATACTTAATTTGTAAATCTTAATTTTCCGATTGAAGAAAGCTAGAGTTGTAATATATTTTTAGGGTGCAACTATCTATTCTTGAGAAAGATTACGTTTAAATCATTGGCAAGTTTAATCATTTTGAATGCACAGCAGTGGTACAATATAGCTTAGGTTATAAATAATGAATCTACATGTTACATACCTGCAAGAATGTAACAGTTATTGTATCTGATTATGTGTGTACATATTTAAAAGATTATTTTTCTTTTAATTTTTGAACATGTTAAACTATTTAAATGAATGGATTTAAATAGTTGCACCCAAAACTTTTTTTCTTAGGTTTCAAAAATAATTAAAAATCAATTGGGAAATGATTGATTTGAATATAAATGTACTATTTCTTTAATTTTAGTTTTTAAATTTTTTTTTTTTTCAGAATTGTACACTTTTTTTGATGTGCTGGTATTTGTTTATCATTTTTGTCATTATGTCTGTTAAATAACTTGCACAGGATTTAAAAAAAAACAAAAAAACTTGATGTTTTAGTTGGTTTGTATAAAATTAAAGTACTTTTTGTTCTTAATTAGTCTGTAAATTATTTTAAGATGCTTAGTTTGTTTGAATTTTTTTTTGGTGTAAACATTTAAAAATGGTTTTTATTCTGATAATTCTTTCTTTTTAGGCAAAAATGGATGAGCTGCAGTTGTTCCGTGGTGACACTGTTCTCTTGAAGGGCAAACGGCGCCGTGAAACAGTTGTGATTGTGCTCTCTGATGATACTGTATCTGATGAGAAGATCCGAATCAATAGATGTGTTAGAAACAATCTGAGAGTTCGTCTTGGAGACGTAGTTAGGTAAATTAATGATAATTGAAGTTTTTTTTTTTTTTGTTGTTGTTGTTGTAAAGTTTTCCTCCTAAAACAATGATTAATTTGATTTTTAGCATCCAGTCCTGTCAAGATGTGAAGTATGGCAAAAGAATTCATGTCCTCCCCATAGATGACACCGTGGAAGGCCTTACTGGGTAAGAGGATTTTATTTTTGAACGCCAGGTAAATAAGTCATCTCACTGTAGCTTAATAGTTGAATTTCAATTTTGCTCTATCATAAAGTTAGAAACTGATTAAAAGAAAAAAAAATTGTCAACTTCTTTCATAATCAAATTCTAACTTGGGCTGAAACTATTCTAAGTAATTAGGAATAGCATTCAGTAGAAAGTAGATTTTTGTCATTCTATAATGAACAAATAATTGAAATTTGTAAATTTTGTTAAATTGGTTTTAATATTTTTCTTTCTTTTCATTCATTAGTATCTTTATGCTCTTTCTGTATAACATGAAATACTTTGTAAATGTGAGCATGAAAATAAATTTGTATTTTTGGAGGCTAACACTGGTGTTGAGTCCTTGTTCATGTCACTGGTAAATGTAAAATTGCCTTGTTGAAATTGGATTTTGAAGAACAAAAACTGTTCTAGATACTCTGTATCCAATTCTAATGTGAACTGGAAACGTTATTTAGAATGTAAATTCAAAAAACTTTTTTTTTTTTCCTCCTCAGAAACCCTTTTGATAGGTTACATAATCTCATGTTTGCAAATTTTTAAAAGAAAAATATATTGCATTTTGGAGGCCTCTAATCTAAGGGAATTAACTAAGTGTAATGTCAAGGGAAATAAATCATTTTAAAGTCGATAACACTTTAAAATATATGAATAATTTATTGGTTAACCTCTTTAACAATTAATTTCCAAATACTTTCTTTTCTACACTCTGTAAATTAATGTATTTGAATTTATTTTTCTTTTTGTTTATAGTAATCTCTTTGAAGTTTATCTTAAACCATACTTTCTGGAAGCTTATCGACCTGTAAGAAAAGGAGATATCTTTTTGGTTCGAGGTAGTATGCGTGCTGTGGAATTCAAAGTAATAGCTACTGATCCAAGCCCTTACTGTATTGTGGCCCCAGCCACTGTCATTCACTGTGAAGGTGAACCAGTCAAAAGAGAGGTAAGATATTCTACTAAATATCTTGGAATAATCTGATTGCTTGATTTGGTTTACAATATTGTATGCTACATGAATATTTTATACTTTGCCTATATACTGCAATTAAAATAACTTTTCTAAATTTTAAAAAACACCTTCAGGATGAAGAAGAAGCATTGAATGAGGTTGGCTACGATGACATTGGTGGATGCAGGAAACAACTGGCTGCCATCAAAGAAATGGTTGAATTGCCTTTACGTCATCCACAACTTTTTAAGGCAATTGGTGTCAAGGTAAGTTGAATGCAAAGTGACTTTCTGTTGCTTGACATTAATTCAGTTTATTTTATTTTTTTTCATTGTATAAACAAGAGACTTGGATTTCTGTCTATACTTACTGTTTACTTACGTTTGGCTAAGATTGTCATTTTTGGCAGGACCTTAATCAATGTAAGGAATTATTAGTCCTGCCTTAAAAGATTTTAAACTAGGCTGAGATCCAGCTCTGGCAATTGGGATCTGTCTTGCTGCCTCTCTGGGTGTAAAAGAGTGCCAGTCTCACAGTATATACCTACTCTCTTGATAACTGTTACAAGAAATGGCTTTCCCCCTCCCTCTATGCTTGTAAGCCTTAGAAAATTTTTCATCTTCCTAATTAATACTTTCCCTCCATGTCTGGAAAGTAAATTTAAATATTTGAAATTTTCATTTTTAAAGGTATCTGATTTTTCTGTATACTATGTCAAGTTAAAATAAGGTTGTAACCTTTAGTAAATAAGAACCCAAAACTCTAAATTGGAATAATTATCTTAAACTTGATTTTACACAAGCATAGTATCTTTTTTCAATGTTGATCAGCTTACAACCTCATGTAAAACGGGTAAGTACTACTATTATTTATAAATCAATAACTTTTTTTTTTTTTCTGCATCATATACACATTTAAAGATCTTAGTCAAAAAATTTTGTACAAAATAGGTCAATGTAGTTTTAACATCAACACTACTTACAGAAAAAATAACCTGTTTGATTTAATCAATTATTTTTTTGATGTGAAAAATTCTATTTACTTTGTGGTTGAGCTGAAATTGTTATATTCAGTCCTGCTAATATCTATATTTACTTTTAAAGATTTTGTTAATGTTAGTTTTGACTTTAATTTGTAAAACCTTTGTTAATAAATTTTGAAATATTTAAAATAAACTTGTTGACAAAACTGTTTAGGAATTCAGCTTAACTCTTAACTAAATGAATAGAAATTTTAAAAATTTAAAATTTATTTATTGCTAAACTTTTCTAATTCTTATATAGCCTCCTCGTGGAATCCTCATGTACGGCCCTCCTGGAACTGGTAAAACCTTGATTGCCAGAGCTGTTGCTAATGAAACTGGAGCTTTCTTTTTCTTGATCAACGGTAAGTTTTTCAAAATTAAGCAATATTTTGACAGAAATATTTTAGCGTATTTGACATCAGTTGTAATTTTCTTGTGGTTTTGTATTTTTAAAGGCGTTACTTTTGGAGTTTAGGCTGTTTATTTTATGATTAAATGCCCTTAATTATCCAAGAAATTGTTAAGCAGCACCCTTCATGTAAAAATGCTTTTTGACTTGATGCTTTGGCTTATAAAAATTTTGAATTTGGTTACTAGTACCTCCCCCCCCCCGCTTTTTTTTTTTTCTCTCCCTTCCTTATAACATTTTGAGGATATCTGTTAGTACTTGAAGATGGTGTATTTTAAAAATAAGATGAGTCTCCATGGTGTACTGGCTGCAGTGCTGGAGTGCAACATTGAAGTAAGCAAATTTGGATTCCATTTATACCCTTATATTCACTTTCAGATTAATACCCCTGATAAAGGTATGAAACCCCCTCTTATCCCCCTTGCTATTGGTTAAATAGTATTGCTATTTTCCTACAAGGATGTTTTTTTTTTTTTTTTGGCATTAAATGACTAATGAAGGTTGATATGCCATTATGCAAAACTGAGACTGAAGAATAAAAGTAAACACTGCAAAACAGAACTGCTAAATTTAGTCATGTACACAGACTTTTATTGAAATTTTGTTGTTGCAGAACTTAAAATATTTACTTTTAAAGTTTCTGATTTTCATTGAAAGATAATAGCATGAAGTTAGTTAAAATAGAATTTTTTGAACTTGAAAGCCGTTTCCTAGCATTAAATACTGTTTAGTATTTTGTTTGCAAAATACTTCAATTATTCAATGGTGATCGAGTCTGTTAACCCTTTTCCCCGTCAACTTGTTCAAAGATCATTAGACTGCCTCCATCTACTGTGCAACTTGACAAGCTGTCTCATCTGTCATGTATAATATAGAAGACCAAAAGTGCCATAATTTTAGAAACAAACAGTTTATTTTATTTTCAATAAAAAAAATTTTTTTTTTGTGTATGTGAGCCTTTATCATCAAGGAACTGTATTTCAACAAATTAATCGGAATAAATTGTCATACACATGCGCACAAATCTAAAGTTTGGATAGTCCAGTAAAGATTAATTTTAATGAAGAAAAGAATTGTTCAAGTGAATTTAACAAGAGATATATTCTGACAGTGCAATAATGAATGAGAGATACTTGTGAATTTTATTTATAAATAAGGGCACTTATTCCAAATTATTTCTAAGACTTTTATGGATCTTGAATATAGAATAGGTGTATGATTTAAAAGAAAATTTTCGATATGCTAGGAAAAATCTTCAAAGAACTAATGAAACTTTTTGATTAGTCAAACACTTTTTTATAAGTTTCAATTTTCTAAACTGAATCTAATTCATGAATTTTAATGAAAAATAAAAATAAAACTGGAACTTTAATTTTTTTTTTTTCTATTTCTCACAACCCAAATGTGAATCTACACGGTATTTTTCTGTTATCAAGGAAGATTCATTAAAAAATGACTAAGAACTTCGAAATAATTTTTTTTTAGTTATATGATTCAGGTTGAATTTTCTATATTTTCATTTAAGGTTAAAGAAAAAAAATTCATTTGTTAAATTTTTTTCTTTTTTTTTTTTTTTTTTTTTTTTTTAGATTAGTCAAACAAAATGATTAAGTTATAATTCTCTCCAATCTTTATTTGCTGAAAGATTTTGAGTAAACTTATGTACGAATTCCATGTTTCTTCCTTACAGATCTACAAAAAAGCATGTATGTGTTTAATCTCTTAACTGGCTAAATCAAAATAAAAGCTAAGTTTGGACACAACTGTCAAATTGTGTGTGTGTGTGTGTGTGAGAGTGAGTGAGATATATGAGTTGGTAAAGCTTAAGACAACAAAAGATTGAAATTCAGTCATTAAGGAAATACTTTGTCAGTTCAGAAGATAAAGGTTGACCTCAAAATTCTAAATTTGTAATTTTGTCATATACAAAATACACATGTAAAGTAGCTCAGTAATCTCATTATTGTTTTTATATTGCACAAAGTTGAAAAACTGCTATAAACAACATTTTAATTGTTTTTTTTTTTTTTTTAATAGATATTTTTGGATGTAAGGGTGTGTGTGAGGATGTTGCTAAAAGCTATTCAAATGTCCTGGTACAAAACCTAAAAATTTTCAACTTGAGAGTTGTTTCCCTTTATATAGAGCTTTTTTGGAAAGCTCGAAAAAGCTATAAAATGAAGGCTGGTTCTACCTGCAGTGGGTAAAGTGAAATATTTTACATAGTAATAAAAGCTTGGATTCACATTGCTTGGATTAGAAAAAAAGTTTTCGTAAACACCAAAATGTTAGCTTAGCAGAAACTGGGGTGGGGAAGAATCTGGTATGTTAACGATACTTGTGCTTTTCATCTTTCTTTTCCTTGTAAGTTGGTTGGTTTTAGTTTGCATGATTTGTTTCATGAATTTTGTTTGGATCTGGGATGTTTTGATAACTGTTTTTTGCATTTTCTTGACACTAAAAGAAAACCCTACGGTTGATGGGTTAATAAAATAGTTTAGCAAACTGTTAATGAAATAGAAACCAAAAGTATGATCCAGTAATTTTTATTTATTTATTTATTATTTTTTTTATTTTATTTTTTTTGAATGGAAAATTTGGTAAAAGACAATGGAGTGGGATGGGGGGGTCAAATTTCTGGACAATATTTGAGATAAACTTTTAACAGCATATGAATTGTATACTGACTGACATTTTGCAAATTATGTAATTAAAGTTGAAATTTTGTATCTCCAAAAAAAAAAAAAAGACTTTACCTCAGTGAATGGAGCCAGTTTAGAGCACAGATAGTACTTACTAAGAAACCACTTCAAACAAGTATCTGTATTGTTAAAGAAATTTTTGGAAAACAGTTTACTTATAAGTTTTTGATAAGACAGATATCAAAGTGGAACCATTATGTCACTGAAGAGGAATACATGTTATGCAGGAACCAATAATATATATTGTAGCCTCAGTTGTGCATATGGACATTAGACATCTCAAATGGGTTGAGAAATTAAAATTAATTATCCAGTTGGCAATTACATATGCTATGGTTACATAGATTAAGCTATAGCAATAAAAAGTACTTTTGGTAATTATGCTTAGACTCTCTTTCATGGCAATAGGTTGAACTAAAGGTTAATATTTTATTGCAATGCTTGCCTTTTTAAAAAAAAAAAAAAGAAAATCCCTCCTCCTTCATGTCAGCAAACATTTTAAAAATCCTTTCATGCCTATGTAAAACAGGGATAAGCTAATAAACCTTAAAACTTACTTGCTTTCTATTGCTTCTCATTGCACACTGCCTTTTGGACTCTTATCCTTAACTTAACTGATCATCTTTAGTTTGTTCTAGTTTTAGAAATCCAGAAAAGGTAATAATTATGCTGGAGTGTCACCTTGTCATATAGTATTTAAAAAAAATTTCCATCAACTTTTATCCTTCCAGTGGTCATTAATATGGAGTTCATCACATACTCGTTAATCTCTTGGACCCTATGATTAATGCAGAACTGGGTTTTTAGAACATCTACAAACAAGTCATTAATGTTCCCACACATTTTCTTTGATATGCAACTGACACTATTTCTTTTTTAATTTGTTTTGGAACTGACTGCAAATAAAGCACAGGAACATATTCCATCTCAGATCAACATCTATTTAAAGTGACATTTTTCTCACACGGTCTCATCTATGTGCAGAGTTAGAAATCCCAGGAGACTGAATCCTCACTAAAAGATGAAAGAAAAAAAAAATGCATCTTAAAATGTTATCTCTCCAGAGGTTTGTTCATAATGAAAATGTGATATCAGATTTTGAAAGTGAGACATGCCTGTTAGGATTAAAATCTTACTTGTACCTAAGTACTTTACACACACACACACACACATACATATATATATATATATATATATATATATATATATATATATATATATTTTAATGATCATCTTAAAACCCTATATGTAATAAAAGTATTGCAAGTTTCTAATTTCTGATGTAGTTGAGTGAATCTGTTTTATTAAGCAAGCCATCCATAAAATGAAAATCCTAGATTTGGAAACTAAATTGCCAATTTTCAGTTTTTTTACACTAGTGCATTATTTCTATAAATGAAATCTCATCTTGTAGATAGAAAATCTACACCACAAGAAAAACTAGTTTATGTAAAAACTACAAACAATTTGTTCATCCCAGCAGTCAGCATGAGTTCGATGCGGGTGTGTGATGACTTTACTAAGAATTCGATTGATGAAATTATAACTGATGTTTTTAAGAGAAACGGATGTCTGTCAATCCAGTGATGTGTACAAGCTATGGAATTAAATGAAATGGTTCTCCAGATTTAAAAAAAAAAAAAAAAAAATTGAATCCCGGAACTTCTACATGAATATTGCGACTTGATTCAGTCTAGCAGCTGTTAGATAAAGACATCTATTATTGACGTGACATGTCCTTTTTGGAATGCTTATACTACCTTTTTATTTTTTTATGTAAATACTGACTTGGTACATGGTGAAAAATTAGAATATAGCAACCTGGGATGTGTGAAAGAAATCATAGTTGCAAATGACTACAGAAATTTTTTAAAATTTTGATCTTTTAATTGCTTGTATGAGTAGTTAATGCTAAAGACATTACAAATGATACAAAGAGGGTCACCAAATCATAGTGTTCAGAAAGTTTCTAAAACTACCATTCATGTTAATTGGTGCAACAGTGAGTGAAATTTTTGCAAAACATTTTGAACACTCTGCATGCCATCTGGAAAGTATTTTAGGTTGAATGCTCTGCAAGAATTAGAAAAAAGCCCCCACTATATCATCAAATAAGAGCATCTGATCCTATATATCAAATGGGTGATATATACAAGATAAAAATTGAGAAAGCGGGTGGAAAATCCAGGAAATGTTACCTGACAGAAAAATTGTTTCTAACATAGAAATGTATTTTTACCTATAGTGTGGGTTTTTTTCCCCCTCAGTGGAGCAAGAATTCAAAAACTTTTGAAAACAAAAATCTCAAGCTTAAAATTAATCATGTGATATTCTGTGGACAACAATACTACAGATAGTCTTAAAACAATAGTTCAAAATAACTGAAATGTCAGAAATTTAACAAATTTTTCAAAAGTTAAGTGACAAAATAATTTTCTACAAAATATTGACATTGGAATAATATAAATCAGAATCTGTAAAAGCTATATATAAGCACTATTTCTGAAAACATTAAAACTTCAACTCAAATGGTAAATTTCACATCTATACCTGTTTCTCAGGGTGAATGTGTTGTTTATCCAGATTAACTTGCTGAATTAAACAATGGGAAAACAGGTAGGCTATAACAGGAAGATTAGTGGCATTTAAAGAAAATCAAGTATGATTCTCTTGTGCTTCGGAAAGGAAGTATCTGAAGCTAATACCACTGAAAAACTATGGTATTTTAAGATGGATTGAGTGTGAGGATTAAGCATTCTGAAATAGATCTTTTGTTACACTCACATCATGATCATGTTTCTGAGCGTTTCCTTGTCGATATTGACATTTTGGCCAGAACGAAATTTAGAAAATTGACAAATTCCAAACTTCGTTCAAAATTGATAAGGTATCTTGTGTGTGTGTGTGTGTGTGTGTGTGTGTGTGTGTGTGTGTGTGTGTGTGTGTGTATATATATATATATATATATATATATATATATATATATATAGTCATAATAATTAATTAATACATTTCATAACCGAGTAAATAATAATAATATTAATAGTAAAAAAAAAAATAGAATGTAATTGTAAATCTCAAAGTGATTGTCCAATGGATGGTTTGTGTAGTTTAGATAACGTAGTATATCAAGCTGTTATTTATCCAAAAGAGAACATAAATGATAAGAAATATTATATTGGCGTTTCTTCTACTAATTTTAAGATTAGGTACGGAAATCATAAATATTCCTTCTCCCATGAGCATCAAAAAAATCAAACTGCTCTATCTAAACATTATTGGGGATTAAAAAATAAAGGGTTAACCCCTGACATTCAATGGTCCATATTGAAAAGATCTAGTACCCCAAAATCTTTCGATAGTAGGTGCAATCTATGTCTTGAAGAAAAGATCCACATTTTGCTTTTTCCTGAGCCAAAAATTTTACTAAATAAGAGAAATGAACTAATAGCCAGGTGTAGACATAGGGCCAAATTTAAACTATAAATAATTAAACAAGTAAAAAATTTTTTTATAAAGCATACATTTATTTGAGAATTAGAGTTAATTTTGAGAATAAATATAATAAATTGTTAGATAGAAAATTATGAAAAAGCATATAATATATATGTACTACGCATAAAAAATGTAACTGATTAATGCCTTCTAAATATTTTTGAAATTTTAAAAATATTTAAGTAAATTAAATATTTGTTTTTGTTTTAATATATCTATTACTGCATCTTTACGTGAGATTATTCATTAAAATCTAATTAAAGTCTATATGTAAAATTAATTTAAAAAAAATTGTTTTAAAATAAATTTACTCCATTGCCAACCGAAAATTTAAATTTAAAACGGAAGTGGGCTTAATGAAGAGATAACTCTTCACCCCTCTTCTATCCCCTCCCACCCTTCTATCCCCTCCCACTCTCATGTGTCTACTCTAGTTTTTTTATCTAATTGATCTGATGAAGTCCTGTTAATTTTTTTTCGTGTTTTTGAAAATTTCAAAAATGCGTAACAGGATGGAAATAAATTTATAATCCTTTGTGATTGGTTTCGTTGTTTTTTCTTAAAGAAATATATATATATATATATATGTATATATATGCCTGAGAATTCAGTAGAAATATAATAGCACTTAATCAGAATTCTTGTGCTCATGATATAAAATCTATTCCAATTAATGCATCTTGCATTGCAAGAAAAATAATCTTGCCTGATAAGTCAAAACTGGATAGTTAATCAAACACTTTCAGACATAAGTTATGAAACTTTGTGTGTGTGAAGTAAAGTTGGAGACTTTAAATAAGGGTGACTCAAAGGCTCCCTTTTCAATAGCTACTACACCTCGGTGTAGTAGTGAAGGCACTACTCCATTCTCTGGATTGCTCCAATTTACCCTTGATCTTCACCTTTATAGTGCTAAGCAAGGAGGCATCAAGTACCTTTTTTTTTTTTTTTTTTTTTTTTTTTTAAATAGTCTTTGGTATGACTCTACCTGGGATTGGACCCTGGTCTCCTGGATCATTGATGAACACTCTACTCATTATTAGTCTAATGGCCTGGTGATGCTTAATTTTGTGCCAACAGTGTTAAAAACTTAAAAAGTGAATGTAATTTTCTGTAAGCTTGGTAATGTATCTGATCTGAAATCAGGGGTGCACTTTAATGCATCCTATGCAAACTTAAATGATGAGTTTCCAATGTTGGGCAATTAAACCTATTCCTTATCAAAAAAAAAAAAAAAAAATGTAGCCCTTTTAGCAGAGAAATTAAGATGATATCTATAGTAGCATGCTGTATGTTAGGTGCCGAGTCTCTAACCATGGTTAAAAGCCTATATATATATATATATATATATATATACACACACACACACTACCATGTTCATTTATTTTTATAAAAAAATCCGGGTGGGGTGTCCTCGTGGTGTAATGGTTAAAGCGATGGACTGTGAAATTGTAAGAGAGTTCAAACTCCAGTCGCGCCATTACGTTCACTTTTGGACAAATACCCTTAGGAAAGGTATGAATCCCCTTATCTTCCCAGCTATGGGTTAAATAGTACCACTTCTGTTCTTCTATGAGAATGGCTTTGGCATTAAATAACTTACAAAGGTTGATATGCCATTAAACAAAGAAACCTAAACCTAAATTGAAAAAAAACCAAAGGAAATGAGCATCCTCATTGTATACATTACTGACAAGATAATCTTCATTGATTATAATGGCAACATTTTCATGGTGAAATCATCTGTAACTGGATGTTGGTATTTGTGAAATCTTGTTTTAAAGACAAGAGTTGTGATGTGAACGTATGAGTTGCTTCCCTTTTATAGGTTTTGGAGAGTTCAAATGGCAGCAGTGTGTAAAATGAAATATTTTGGAGATACCTTTTACAGCCAATCACATAAATGTTGCATTTCAATATTTAACCATAAATTCATTTCAAAATTTTATCATAATCCTTATCACTATAATTAAGAAAGTTTAGAGAATATAATACAAAAATATATATAAAGAAACAGCTATTTGTATTTCAAAAGTTTGTTGTATAAAACTAACGTAATTTGCATGAGAAGACAAAAGTTTATAAATTCAATGACTGTTTGATTCTTACTCATTACAAATCAATTTAATTATGAAAAAAGTATTGTATATAAAAGTTTATAGAGATAAATCTAAGTTGAATAATGAGTCGGTCAACCCCTTCCTTTATGTAGTTGCACCCCATTTGTGGTGCTGGCTAGTACTTGCATGGGAACTAGAATTAATGTTAACTCATGAAATTTTTTAGAATTATTCAATCTTAAATTTTAAGAGTATTGAATCCTTTTCAATTAACTAAGTTTTGAAAAAATAAGTTTTAAAAATTGAAAGATTTTCAAAATCACTTATTTTATTTATTTATTTTTTTTAAATCAGCATTTTTTTATGTGACTGTATATATTTCATAGTAATATATGCTAATTCATTTTCAATATCTCTTTTGATTGAATTTTATCCTTCTAGGGTGAGTCTGTAAACTAAAAATTCAGACTTTTTCTTTTTAAATTGGGGGTGGGGGAATGACAATCTAGAATCATTAAAAAGAAAAAAACCACCTTCAATTTGGTTCATCAAAATCATTTTTCTCTTTTTACACTAGATTTAATCTGTAAGATTAAAAAAAACCTAGTTTAGACTAGAATGCTGTTAACAGCAGCATCAAACCCTCCTATCTTGGAGAAATTTGGGTATTTTAAGATTTTCCTAAACTTATTTCTACTTTGCTAAGACTTTAAAAATGATTAAAAAAAAATTTAAAAAAAAAATTTTTTTTTTTTTTTTTTTTTTTTAACTGTAAGCTTTTTCAGATTGAATCTTACCAGTGTTTCAACTGTTGGTTCTTTACTCTTACATTTTTGAGTTTTTTTTTTTTTTTTTTTTTTTTAGATAAGTTTCATTCCATTGATCCATATTCACATATGAGGCAGATGATTCTTATTTTCCTGTTAATTTTATGTTTATGCAAGAACCAGAAAGGATATCCATATTTTAATTCAATGTGTTTACCCACCAACAATAAATGATTTCTGAAAAGAAAATCTTGATAAATTTCAGTAAGAAAAATGTACTTGATTGGGAGAGGGGTTTAAATCATTGAACATTTAGCATAAAATGATAAAAATGTAATACAAAAACAAGATTACTTAATTTATTTACATGTAACTAGATTTAATAAGATTGTTTAATTTTATTGCTGCATTAATATTTTTTCATGTTTTAAGTTAAATTATTTTATTTTTTTAAATTTTTTTTTATCAACACATTGTGCTAGTACATATTTTTCTTGTGAATTATGTTAGTGACGTCATTTGCAAATCCCATTTGTTACATTAAAATAATATATTGATCGTGTTATTTTATGTGATTGTAGGTCCTGAAGTGATGAGTAAATTGGCTGGTGAATCTGAAAGCAACCTCAGAAAAGCATTTGAAGAAGCAGAGAAAAATGCTCCTGCCATCATCTTTATTGATGAAATTGATGCCATTGCACCTAAAAGGGAAAAAGTAAGAAACTTTTTGTTGGGGAAAGCAAGACTAAAATTTGCATATAAATGTGTTATTTGACTAATCTTTTTTTTTTTTTTTTTTTTTTTTTTTTTTTTTTTTTTTTAATACTGAAATACTTAACTATTTTTTCCTTTAGACTCATGGAGAAGTTGAGAGACGTATTGTGTCTCAGCTGTTAACCTTGATGGATGGTTTAAAACAGCGCTCCCATGTTGTTGTCATGGCAGCCACCAACCGCCCAAACAGTGTTGATCCTGCACTAAGACGTTTCGGTAAGTATTCTTTGTTAATGCGATAAATTGTTTTAAGATTCTGTCCTTACTTTTGCATAGTTACATATAGGTATATTGTTGATTTCATCTAAATTATATAGAAATAATTGAATGGTCATTGTTGCAATAAAAAAAAATAAGAAATAAAATGCACTCTTCACGCATGAAGAGTATATTTAAGTAAATGTATGTTTGTAATATATTGAATTAAATTTTTATAAAAATTGTCTATAATGGAATTTTATTAATCTTTGCATGTCTGGCGTGTGTGACTTTTTTGTGCAGGTCGTTTTGACAAAGAGGTAGACATCAATGTTCCAGATGCTACAGGACGTCTGGAGATCCTTCGAATTCACACAAAAAATATGAAATTAGCCAATGATGTTGACTTGGAACAGGTAAAGCATAAATAAAATTCTAATATTAAATTGAATAGGACTAGCAAGAAAAAAACAAGTAAAACCCTCATGAGAACTTGGATTAAAAAAAAAAAAAATAAATAAAAATAATATACAACAGATTCTCATAGTGGTACCTTCAGAAGTTTATGTAACTGGTAAATTTTATGAAATATTTTATTTCAAAGTGTGTATGTATGTATGTGTGTGTGTGTGTGTGTATATATATATATATATATATATATATATATATATATATATATATATATATATATATATATATATATAAAATGTGTGTTTATTAATTTTAGATTATATATTTTAATATTGTGGTAAATATAGATTAAAAATTTGACATCTAACCTTTTTTTTTTTTTTTTTTTTTTTCCCCTTCCCCTCCAGATTGCACAGGAAACTCATGGCCATGTGGGTGCTGATTTAGCTTCTCTTTGCTCTGAAGCTGCCCTCCAACAAATCCGAGGTAAAATGGATCTGATTGATTTGGATGATGAAACAATTGATGCTGGTGTCCTAGACTCATTGGCAGTAACAATGGAAGATTTTAGGGTAAGTTCTTTTTTATAGAATGTATATAAATTGTGAAAATTCTTGAGATAATTTTTAGTTATGGGATACTTTCTGGTCATTATTTATAAAGATCAAATTTTCTTTAATAACAATTTTCCTTTGAAGATACAAAATGTTTTGAATAACTATAATTGTTCTGTTTGAGAAAGAATGAGATGCTTAAAATATTGTCAGTGTATCTTTTATTTCAAATGATATCAAACTTCATCTCAATTCAGTTTTTCCCTATAAATATTTGAATGTTTATTTTGATATTTTTGTCTTGTCAGTTTTAATTTTTATTTTGATTAAAAGGCATTTAAAAAAAATTTTTCTGTATGTCATGAATTTTATCCTTCTGGATTTTCTTGCTTAAATAATAAAAAAGGGTGCAAACCAAAAATTTTTACTCTTTTAATTTGATTTATTTAATTTTTTTTTTTTTTTTAAAGCTAGCAAGCTGTTAAGATTTTATTTGTATTTACTTTATTTTCTAAGAATTTTTGAATTCAGATTTTTTTTTTTTTAGTTTGAAAATTGTCTCCCTTGTCGAAAATTACTTCCCTTAACATAATTTATTGTAAAATAAAAAAGATTTTGATAATTGGATAAATGTATCTTATTTTTTTACTTCGTTTTCAGTGGGCTCTTGGCAAGAGCAATCCAAGTGCTCTTAGGGAAACTTCTGTGGAAGTTCCATCTGTTTCCTGGGATGATATTGGTGGACTTGAGCATGTTAAAAGGGAACTGCAAGAACTTGTACAGGTATTTTTATTATGACTAATTTCAGTTTTTGAAGGAGGCGGGGATCTTAAATTATTTGATTATATTTTAATCAACTTTTTTCTTCTTCATTCAGTACCCAGTAGAACATCCTGATAAATTTGTCAAGTTTGGCTTAACCCCATCTAAAGGAGTGTTGTTTTATGGACCACCTGGTTGTGGTAAAACGCTGCTGGCAAAAGCTATTGCAAATGAGTGTCAAGCTAACTTTATTTCCATCAAAGGTCCTGAACTGCTTACCATGTGGTTTGGTGAGTCTGAAGCTAATGTGCGTGATATCTTTGACAAGGTAAGGGGGAAAAATATACTTTTTTTTTTTTTTTTATATTGGCTTTGGATTTAGTATTCACAGTTGCATTGACAATCTTTTTTCTTTTATTTCTTTTTCTTTTCTCTAGCCCCCTCATCCTTTTAGATAATACAATTTATTACATCATGCAGTATTTAAAAATCATTCAAAATGAAAATAATTTTTGTACATTTGGGATAGTGTAATTCAATTTATATTTTTAAGCATATTTTGATTTTAAAATTTTTTAAAAAACCTTTGCAGGCTCGTTCAGCTGCCCCTTGTATTTTGTTTTTTGATGAATTGGACTCAATTGCTAAATCTCGTGGGGGCAATATTGGTGATGGGGGTAAGTATGAGAATTTCTACTTGGCTTTAGTTATCTCTTTTCATTAAAAAATAAATGTTTTTAACTTTACAATTCCTTTAATAGCTTCACTGTTTGAGTTAGTGCTTTTAGATTTGTTATGAGAAAAAGTTTATATAAATAAATGAAATGTACGTGGCTCCTTTTGTAGCTTGACTGACTTAAAATGCATCTCTGTAAGGAATGTCATAATTACTGAAATAATCAAATTAATGACGTTTTTGACTATTTTTTTTAAAGTGCTACCTTTTTATTGATAAAGTATTCCAATTATGTTTGTATTTTGAAAAGAATATAAAATGGTGTTCTAATTCCATATTGACTTGGTTATGATTATTCCATCAAAACTTGCTGTCTTCTTTTTTTCTTTTCTAGTCAGGGGACTGCATATTTTGGTTTGTGTAACTCTGACACTTTTAATCTGTTGCATATTGGAATTAAGTTTAGCATTGGCTGTGTCAAAATCACAAATCATTTTAGTAGAGTAAAATTCTTCAAATGAGAAGTTTAGTAATTTAAATTTTTTTTTCTTAGTACATAGGCTAATATTTTTACCTGTACACAAATGTAACTGAAGCTATTTTGACTCAACTGAAAATACTTGAAAAATACATAATTCAAATTTCAACTTTAAAAAAAATATATTGGCTTGAATTTTTTTTTTATTGGTCAATCTAATATTAAGTTGATTCGGAACTGAGTTAACTGTTTTTTGTTTTTTTTTATATATAGAAAAGTTGTACATTTAGTCTATTATGGATAGTATAACTACTAAGAAGAAAAAACTTTAAATGTTGGGTTACCAAAAAAGGGTTCTTTGGATGGAGGTTATTCTTTACTTGCATACGTTACCTTATTTATTTTTTGCTGGTTTTACATAATCAGTTTTTTCCTAAAATAAATCTGAATCCAATACAAATTTGATTAAAATATTGTGATTCCTATTTGCATTCTTATTTGTATTAAATGAAACAGAATCCATTTAAATCATTATAGTATAGAATTTGAAAGAAGTTTTGGATTATTCCTCATATTATAGGTGGAGCTTCAGACCGTGTTATAAATCAGTTGCTTACAGAAATGGATGGCATGAATGCCAAGAAGAATGTATTTATCATAGGGGCTACCAACAGGTGAGAAATCTCTTGCTATTTGATTTCTTCATTTTAATCTCTAATATTTGATTATCATTTTACATTTTGTGCTTTGTTTGATATACTTGTAAAATTTTAAATATAAGAACTTGCCTGAATACTCAAATTCTTAATTTAAAGAAAGGTTATGAAATCCTTGATTGGAGCTAATATATACATGTATTGAGATTTTAATTATTTGAAAAGAATACATAGATGGTGGTTCTGTTATGAATTTTAATATAACATCAGTTATATACCTTAGATATAATTAGATTTAACTGTTTATTCTTATATTTAGACCAGACATTATTGATACTGCCATATTGCGACCTGGGCGTCTTGACCAGTTGATATATATTCCATTGCCTGATGAGAAGTCCAGGATTCAGATTTTGAAAGCTACCCTGCGAAAATCTCCTGTAGCCAAAGTAATTATTTTTTTCTTTATTCAAATATATAAAAAAAAAAATTATTTTTTTATTTTATATCAATACTTACTGATTTCTCTCTTGTCTTGTAGGATGTTGATGTTGATTTTCTAGCTAAGAAGACAAATGGTTATAGTGGAGCAGATTTGACAGAGATATGTCAACGTGCTTGCAAGTTGGCTATTAGGCAATCTATTGAAGCTGAAATAAGATTAGAGAAGGAACGTAACCAGAACCCTGATAATGACATGGTACGTATGGCTACTATTTTGTTTTCTCAAGTAGCAGTGTTCATTTATATAGTTCACAAAGCCTATTTGTCTTTTAGTACGTAGATTAAAGTTAATATTTTGTGTTAATTGGATGCCATCATCAGGTAATCTAGTATTATTTCATTGTCTATACTGCAGATATTTAGTCATTAGAATATTTTTGATAAATTAATTATGCCTAGAATAATTACTGGTTGAACCTTTAAGCATTTACAAAGAAGAATCTATGAAAAAGTAATTTTTTTGTTTATTTGTTTTTGTAATGTTAGGAAGTGGAAGATGACGTTGATCCGGTGCCTGAAATTCGCAGAGATCATTTTGAAGAAGCCATGAAATTTGCTCGTCGTTCAGTGAATGAAAATGATGTCAGGAAATATGAAATGTTTGGAAAAACATTGCAACAGAGCAGAGGATTTGGAAATGATTTCAGGTATATTTTCTAAGTTACTTGTTTTCTGCAACATTCTCTGCATTCTATAAAGAATACTAAGGCAAACATTCCTTTTAATTAAGTTTTTTTAAAAAATTTTTAAATTTTATTATTTTATTTTATTTTTTTTATTAAGACTGGAATTTGGCTTCTGAGTAATGGCAAGTTTTGTATAAAAATTAGGTTGGAATCTTTGTTTATTCTGTTTCATCCAAATTTGTTTATACATTTTTAAGATCTTGAGTTACTTTATTCTATTTTTCAGTAAGGATTTTGTTTATTCATCATTTGATGTAATGAATTTGTTTTTAATGGAAGGATTCAGTGTTCATTAAGAAAATCTTTTCCTAATACTGAATACTGTTAATCATTAAATAAGTTTTGTGCTTTTTTTTATTTCACGCTCTAAAAAAAAAAACAATCTTCTCTATGCAGGTTCCCAGGCCCAACCGGTGGATCAGCTGGTGGTCCAAGTCAACCATCTGGTTCCAATAGCAATAATGCAAATGCATTTGCTGATGATACTGAGGAAGATCTCTATGATTAGAGTGCTACCACAAAACTAAATATATTCCTTAAACATCTTAATTACTTATTAATGTCAACCACCTACGACAGATTTGCAGTTGAATTTGATGGTATCACATTCCCTTCCTCCTTAAGCAATCTCCCATTTCACTAGTTACTACTGTAGAGCTACTTTGCTGCCTCACTTAAATATTGGCTATCATATCACTTCAATGCTATGTCATGTTCATTACAACAGGGTCTACCTAGTACCACAACACGTTGAGTGCATATCCTGGAAAGATGTCATCTGAGACTCTTAAAGAAGAAAAAAAAGCAGAAAAAATTTTGTTCATTTTTTTTTTTTTTTTTTTTTTTTTAAAGAATTTTTTTTTTTTATGTGCTTCCATTTCAAGTTATTAATATTGAAACTTTCTTTCATTCAGCCCTTCTTTATATTTTCTTCTGTGGTTGGAAAACGAGGAGAAAAATCAGAAAATTGAATTAAAAATTATATTACAGTTTAAAATACCAGAAACAGTAAATTGAGGAAGAAAAGTCTAAAGACATCTCAGTGCCGAACTGTTAACTGCAATCTTACTGTGAGGACCTGATTTCCTCAGGATTTGGTTGCATTTAAATAATAAAACATGTATAAAAATGACATCCAAACTGTTCACTCTGTGTTGTTGTATGAAGAAGTTTTTAAAAATTTACGTTTTTTTAGCCAACTCATGTTGAGTCAAACCTGAAATAAAAAAGGTTTTAAGTAATCTCTAACTTAAATTTCTAGTTCTTCTGTCATTAGAATTCCAGTTGTTTCAAACAGCTGATAAGTTAATCATTTGAATATTGAATACAAGACTGCACTTAGCTGGGTTTAACATTTTACTTGGATGTCACTTATCCAGTGACTGAGATTTTATCTGAGGTCTTTAGAATTTGTATTTACTATTATGCTATTGATTTAGACCAATTGTAATCTAATTTACTTGTCTGCAATGGCCCTAGACAAAAGTACTTGTTTAAAGTGAAAATAAATGAAAGCAAAAAAAAATGTTGAGTTTAGGGCAGGAACAGCTTTAAGCAACAAAATTTTTGATGTAAGCTAAATAATTCAAGATAAGATGTAATGTTAATCAAATTTTAGCAATTTGCATTTTGTTTTTATATATATATATATATATATATATAGCGCTACTGTTTCTGTATCTTTGAATTCTTCATAAAATTGTTGACAAAACAGTTGCTGCCTTTTTTTTTTTTTTTTTCTTTGTAGCCTGCTATATAAATTCACAAAAGTAGTGATCTTTTTCTGATGGAATTAACTAATTTGTGTATTAACCCTAAAAATTGCTTCAGAGTTTTATTAGAAAAATATAATTGAAAGTGAATATTCAGTTTTTTTTTTTTTTTTTTTTTTTTAAGCTGTTTTGTTGTTAGGTTTTATAATTATTCTCAGCTGAGATAATATTAAGTCTTGACCTGTATACCTGTAACATTAGCCTTATTGTAAATCAAACCATCTACCTGAAGTTAACTAAATTTTTATCCAAAAAAGATAAATTTATCTACCTATAAAAGTAAGCTTATCTCACAAAACCATTTTTTTTTCTTTTTTCCAGTTTATTCTTGTTAGGTTTGTGTTGTTAATTCATAAAATTTTAAAATAGAAATTTTCACAGGTGTATGTATTATGCTGTATATGGTCATAATCACTAAATTTGTTTACTCAAATGTGTCATGCTGAAACATTAAATAAAATTTGACTTGGAACTGCTGTGATTTGAAACAGCATTAGTAAGCTAGCAGTCTAGCATAATAATGTTAGACTATGAGAACACTTACAAAAGTTAAGATTAGATTCTAATTGCTATGTTTTTCTTATTTTTATTTTGTTTTGATTACATAATTATTGAATGGGTCATATTTTAATTTTTTTTTTATTTTTTTTTTTTTATCAGTTTTCTAATCTGAAAGTTTGAAAGAAAAATACAAAAGTGCATTTTCAAGATTCAGAAAAAACAATGAATTTTTAGTTTCATGAATTTTTCATTTAAATTTCCTGTTTCAATAGGTTTCCAGAATGTAGTTTTTAAAAAAAATAAATAATTTTATGATTTAAATTTTGTACTTTGCTTTTCAAAATAAGTTCCCTGGTTTAATTTGTTTTGAATTCTAAACAATTCATGTTTTTTAAAACAAACTTTCTTAAAGAGA
Organism: Sepioteuthis lessoniana; assembly: GCA_963585895.1. Classification (NCBI taxonomy): domain Eukaryota; kingdom Metazoa; phylum Mollusca; class Cephalopoda; order Myopsida; family Loliginidae; genus Sepioteuthis; species Sepioteuthis lessoniana. The sequence continues at coordinate 90,523,594 of OY757907.1, forward strand.
CCTGTATAGCTTATGTTTATAGGTGTTATTTTTTGATGTGTGTAAAGTGTGCAGTTGTCTCTTTTCAATCAGATATATTGAAACGGTTTACTCAATTTGAAATCATTACAAAAAAAAATGATCCTGAATAATGTCAGGATTACTCTAAGAGTCTATACCTTTTGAAACCATTTTAAGTGTACTATAATTTTAAAGAAAAATTAAAAGAATTGAAATACTCAAGTATATTTTAAAGCTCTAAATGCAGAGCTTTCAAAAAATTTTATATTAGTTTTAATTAAAAATCAAACTGTAGCTACATAAGTTTCGTTAGCCAAGCTGAAAAAAGCTAGCTTCCAGCCAAAAAAATATTTAAAAATTAATCATTTCACGATGAATGATAGTTTAGAAAGTTTTGCTCTAGTAACTTCTGCATAGCTTTTTTTTTTTTTTATAAATGAACTAAAACTTTGGTACAGTAGGTTTTCAGCATTTTGAAAGTGTAAATAACCCTTGTTTTGTTTGGGCATTAGCATTTTTAATCTACATTCACAAAGATTTAAAGGTCAAACACAAATTAGTATAGTGATGTTTGATAGTAACTGACAGATAAGAACTGTATCAGATTGTGGTTACAAGATTCATAACATACTTGTTATCTAAGTTATTTTGTTAATCACTGGGTTGAATTGATAAGTTCATTGTTGTATGCTTTTGATTAACCTTTCATCTCTTTTAATAAGAATGATAAAATATAAATGATGTAACTTTTATTCCCTATGGACACATTAATTTAAATCTTCTCTACCAATTCTCTAACAGAAGTCACAAACCTTAGGTTTTTCATTCATTGTCATCAAATTTTTCATTAGTTTTTATTGAGCATGGCTTAGTTGATTTCTTATGAAATACTCATTGAAATATCATGCCGCTAGGTTTGAGCTGTATATTTCAATGAGTCTTTTTGTTCTTTACATTATTAATGCAGCATTGAGTTATAGTCATTCATTACTATTTGACTCATTACATAAATTGTTGCTATTTATTTTGATTTTTTTTTTTTTTTTTTTTTTTTTTTTTTTTTTTTTTTTTTTTTGTATGAAAAATTTTAATGTCAAACTTTCATATAATAATCTATTTGTAAAATAGATTTTGATAAAACTTGTTCAATTTTAAAATTTAAAGGTCATTAGTTTTTTTTTTTTTTTTTTTTTTTTTTTTTCGTTTGTATGCTTTTTTTTTTTACTGATGACAGTAACCCTGAATATTACGTGTAGGTAGACATTTTACAAAGGTGCAAATTCTTCTGTCTGTAACTTGTGTAATAGTTTGAATAATGAAATATACATTTTTACTGTTACTTTCTTTTTATGTCAAATTAATGACAATGCTTTTCATGCATAAAAAAAATTAGTTTAAAGAAAAACTAACTTGAAATACTATAAGAAATTTGGAGGGGAATAAAACAATGTCTACTAAGTTAACTTTATTAGCCTAACTGGTAAAATGCTGTCCTGGTTAGTCATGCTGCTTAAGTTGTAGGATGTGAAAATGGCACAAGTATTATAAGAATAAAATTAGTTATAAAATTAATTTGTCAAGCTACTCTGTAGTTTACCGATTTTTGTCAATACTTTGCAGCCTCTGGTAATATCTAGGATTGCCTTAGTGGAAATCTTCATTTAGTTGCAAAGGTAGATGTGATTAAATTCCCTTCATTACATTTTTATCAGCGATTTGGTCTTAGACTGTGCTTAAGCGACATTGATAAATAAAATTAGAAATTTTTTTTTTTTTATATGCAGCTTTGAGAAGTTTTACTTTGTTTTTGCACAAAGCTACAATAGTGAGTATTGAACTCCTTTTACTAACAAGTGATTAACCTGATAATCTTGTGAATTATTGATCTTAAGATAATTTACAACCAAAGAGAAAAGGGGCAAAACCAACTTGTACACATTTGTTGAATTTTCTGTCAATTTATGAGGTTATGGATCTGCTAAATTTGGATTAAGGTAAACTTATACTTGACAGTTGCCTATACTGCAAGTCTCCCCCCCCACATGCTACTGTTGTACAAGGGCACCAGTGTTGCAAGAGTTGGTAGAACAAGTAGAAATAATCAGATTTCTGTAAGGATTCCTGCTCCTGGTTTTAAATTGTTATCTTACTAGACTGGTTGCCCACAAAGGCTACAAAGCCCAGTCTGTTCTATTTTACCCTTAGTGGTGGAGGGGGGATAAATGGATTTATACCTTTCATTCAGTTGTAACAGCTGAAAATCATTGCTTCTAAAAAGCATTTAAAGTATGAAAAGTTTCTTTGATAGAGGGGGACTAATAGAAACTTCTTGATACTTTGAATGAAGTAAAATAAGCTATATTAGTTTTAAATTGGACTTCTTTTTCCTGCTGTTTGTACATTGATAATTCATCAAATAGTATGGACATGTTTACTCTGAAATTAAAAAAGAAAAAAAGTTGATCCATGTGTAAAAACTTAAGTTGCTTGTTATTTTTATAGTGTTGAAATAAAACAAAAATGTATAAAAAGAAGAGTGCTGGCCTAAACGGCAATGACACATAAAATATGTTATTTTATGTATTCATCCTGAAGTCTAAGTCCTGAGTTTCTCTAACCCTTCTAAAAGTAAACTTTCAGTAAAGAAAAAAAGAAAGCATTTTCCTTTATTAGTTGAGCTAAAAACTTTTCAGCACCCTCTATTCCTTGTGCTTATGTAAATGCACACACATAACTTGTATCTTATTGATTTGTTACATTTTTTTAACACCTTTTACAAATAAGGTCTTAGAATTGTAAAATTTATTTTAAAAGAATTTTAAAGGTAAATTTCTATCTGCAACCAATAAACCAGAATGAAAACTTCAGAATTGTTAGCTATAAGAAAATGTAAAAGTCCAAATACAAGGAAGATGAAGCCAAGGTGCTACCTTCAATTTTCATTGAGTGAGCCTACTTTGTAAAAAAAAAATGGTCCAAAATCTGTATACCAATAAATCTGATCATATTCGAGCTGTATAAACTTAACTTTTGGTTCGGGTGTTATGCAATCTTTTGAGTTTGGTAACCATTATCATTTACTAACTAAACCTAGTTTAGTACAAGGCACCCAGTGAGAACAATTTGCTAAAAATGGTCTGATGGTGAGTGAGCTAGGCTAAGTGAGGAACTCGAGATGTATAATAAATTTGTAATTTATACCAAATGAAGTAGTACTTTTAAAAAGTGATTACCCCAAAATTTTATTTGGGACCTACTCAATGGAATGTACTACCGTTACAGTGACTGAACAGTTTTTTTTTTTATTAACTTGAAACTAGTTAATTTTAGTTTTTGCCCATTTCTCACATTGAAAAAATGAAATTTTAATTTAAATAATCAGTGTACCCCAAAATTTAAGTTATTGCAATTATGGTGAAGATACCTTTAGAGAAATGTTCTAGTTAATGTAGAACTTCACTCCAAAGATGTCACGTACGTCACCACATTCTTGGAGACAAGTCTTCATGGTTTAATGGCTAAAGTGCTTTTGGATTAATATTCTTGGGGAAAGGTAAGAATCTTCTTCTCCCCACCTCTGCTATAGGTCAAATAGTGTCACTGCTGTTCTAAAAGCAAGGTTTTGGCACTAAATACCCACAAAGTTGGATATGCAATTAAACAAAGAACTGAACATTCTTGGAACTGTCTTTTTAAAAGTACCAACTTTCTCTCTCCCTCTCTTTCTCCATATGTTAATCATCTCACTGTAAATTTCCTTATAATAATTCTGCTAACGAATCTTATGAAATAAGTCTGCCGAAATTTCTCGGTCTAAAAAAAATGGTGCAAAGATGGTAAACAAACCCATTTTGTTTTGTTGACTCGTCAGAACTGTTTACTTTGAGGTAAAATCGTGTTAATAGGTATGTAAATTTCTAGACTAGAACGGCCATATAAAATACTTCAAAATCATATCTATCTCCTCACTGCTACCTGTTGATAACATCTAAGAACCCAAGGATGACAAACTGACTAATACCAGGGTAAAGGAAGGAGAAAAGGTAATTTAAACCTAAACATTTGTTCTTTACTTTCTCTTCATTATAGATATTTGTGCAAGAATTGTCAGCTTTTGGAGAGAGTTCACAGCTTAAAAGATTTAAGCAGCCTGTCAGTTTTTCCCCATCTTGCACAGGATCGTTTTCCTCGGAAAGAATTGACTATTTCATTTTCAGTGTTTACTATTTGAAAAATTGAGTTATATCATTTTCCATGGATCTATCAGATGAAAGAAAATCCTCTATTTTATTTCTGATAAAATGTTGAAAATGAGGATGATGATTCATGGAATAACATTTGTATCTACTTCAAGAAATTAGTAACTTAATGCACATTTTTTTTTTTTTTTTTTTTTTTTCCTGGACTCAAATCTTAAAACAAAAATCCTCTCCCCAGCCGTCCAATGACGTAAATGATATTTCCGAAGTTAAGTTTTAAAGAAAATACTTTTAAAATTGCAGATGTTTCTGTATTTTCATTTTTAGACAGGAATTTATAGGGTCTCTGTTTTTTCACTTAACAAGGGTATTTCAAGATAGTGTATTTCTTCCTGTTGATTTTATTTATTTTATTGCATTAACAGCAAAATGAATAAATAATCATGTCAGGAAAGATTAGGTTAATTAATACTTTCTCAATTCCTATTTTAATTATCATATATACATTGGTAGTATAGACTTGATGGCTTTAGTAGTTAGTTTTCTATTAATTGAACATGTGCAAACAAGGCTTTTGTATACTAATATTCGAGGCTGGCACTTCTCACTTGAATCATGTTGCATCATGAACCTTCTTTAAATCGTCAATTTGGCCTTCTTCTTGATTAACCTTAGTAAATAATTACAGAAAAAGTAATCAAGTCCTGTTGTCTGTAAACTTAAGAGTCATGGATATTGTAAAGATAATTGAACATCTTATACTTGACATTAGTACAACATATAGCTTTATCCATTTTCAGCCATTGTCAAGAGTAACTTAAAGGGGCGTTAGGTTCGTCATTAGCTATCTGTGAAGTCGTTTGGTGCAAAATTTCGTTAGTGCTAAGATGTAAACGTGTCTTTGAGGGGAAAGGTCAATATACATGAAGACATTGAATAATCATTTGCATTAAGAGTTTCGATAGATTTTAATAGCATGTCATCTTCCAGACGGGTCAACATTATAGTTGAGAATTGCATTTATATGCCATAAAACCAAACCAAAAATAACTTTACTAAAAAAAATGACTTGCATTACTGGGTCTCGATAAAGACGAGATAAAGAAATGACAAAATTCACACTAGGAAAAAAAAATCAGGCAGGTGGTTACAGAAAAATACTACTCCCTTTATTACTGTATTTCAGCCTCCCTTTGGATCGGTCTCGAAAAGACAGACGTGATGAGGCATTCTTTTGGTTTCTTCGTTTCATAGCATATTATTTTTTTTATCTCTCTTTTCTTTTCTTTTTTTTTTTTTTTTTTTTTTTTTTTTCAAAAAATATTCTATCATTGTTTTTATCATCTTCTGTTTTATCCCTTAGAAAACTAACAAATTCTAAATCTTATTCCACTACGAAATATTTTCAAAAATAAGAACGCTGAATATACTGTTATGAATCTTTCTTTTTATACACACTTTCTTTTCTCCTGCTATTTCATCAAACACCCATTGCTATTTTAACAACACTTTTTATGAATTTAAAGTCCTGAAGAAAGTTATTATAATTGAAATGTTCAACGACGACTTTTATCATAAATTCATCAAATTTGGATTACTTTTCTTCACTTTTCTTCATATTCCCATTTTTTTTCTTTATGCAGTTATATCAAGTGATTCTCATCTAATGCAAATAATTTGCACACAGTTGTACGATTTCAGGTATTCCTATTTATTACCAATATTTTATACACAATTATATCATTTTGAGTAACTATTTCTACTTGATGGTTTGCAGAGAGTTTTATAGTTTCAAGTAACTAATAATCCTTAATAAACAATTTTAACTATTCTTAACACAGATAATATACGCCCAGGAATACTTGATACCATATAACTAATACAAATAATTTACTAACTAATCTATTTGACTCATAGGTGGGACGCTAACAGGTACTACATCTCCAGGTCAGAATGGACCTGGGAGTAATAGCAATGAAGTTATTCCACACTCTAGAACTGGAGTCACACCATCAGATGCAGTTGAGTGTGATACCCAGTGCACCATCTCTTTCTTTTTTTTGTGGGGGTTACTCCTCTGTAGGGGATACAGTAAACATATTCTTAGCTCTGAGTCCCACTGACATATCAAGAATTTGAAGTCATCTTGCTGGAGGGGGCGTTGAGGGAGAGTTAGATAAATGTAAATGCACTGGAATAAAAATGACTCCAATTTGATAACTCACTCAGCTGGGGCTGTAGAATATATAAATAGGTCCCATCTATGAGTCAAGTAGATTTGTTTAACCAATGAGCTCGAGCTTGTTTAAAATGTTACTTACGAACTATTTGTTTATACATATATTAAATATATATGATTTGTAAACAGGATTTGGCATTAAATAACCTTCAAATGTTGATATGCTATAAAATCCAACCAACCGACTCTGATTCCAATTATGCCAGCTCTTGAAGGAGAGAGAACAATAACTCTCTGAACTAGTAAAGTGATTCATTGTGTTCCTACAGATCATCACAACAGAAGAAGCCAGCGGCTCTTCCTTGAGATGGAAGTTGATTATTTCTTCACTGAAGGTAATGTATTTTGGTAACTATCGATTATATCACCAAGGGCCTAGGTAAAATTAGTCATCTCCAGTGTCCAAGTAGAAGTGCCGATTGAGTAACGTTCAAGTCGCTACCACAAACTAAAAATCATTTCTCATCTTGCAATGCCCACAGGTGTATTCCAGAAAAATTTTTTTTCTCAAGGATCCTTAATGAATATTGAAGAATGGATTAGTCGAAATGCTGTCCAGACAATAGCATCGAGTATACGAAGCGGGGATTCAATTGTTTTAGCAATATCTGGAATATAATTAATTTCTTTCTTTCTTTTTTTTTTTTTTTTTTTTTTTTTTTTTTTATGAGTTAGGTTAATTTTCTAAATAGCCTGAATAAGAAAACCATCAGGCACAAGACAAGTTTAAGTTTGGTTTGGTTTTTATGGCATATCAACTTTAGTAGGTTATTTAATGCCAAATTCATTTTTATAAAAATTTTTTATATTTCAAAAATTCAGTTTAGCCTAAGTACACAGTTTGTAAAACAAAACAAAAAAAAAAATTTCTATTTCAAGCTATTTAGTTTAGTCAAACATTTATTTCAAACAATTCCGTTTAGCATAAGTATGCAGTTTAAATGTCAAAACAGTTCCTTTTCAACCAATTCAGTTTAACATAAATACAGTTTAGTTCTATTTGACCCATAGCACCCTATCAGTTGCTACCACTTTGGACCTGGAAGCATTACTGGAACCTCACCATCTGATTGTTTAGTGTCATATCCAAGACACTCGTTGGGGGGGTCTTATCCCTCTGCAGAAAAGCAGTCGGTGTATTCTACAGCCCTAGCCGACAAAGCAAGTTGCTTTCTTTAATGGTATATAAACCTTTGTGGGTTATTTAATACCAAATTCGTCCTTTTAGAAGAACAATGATACTATTTAACCCATAAACGGTAAAGATAAGGGGGTTCATATCTTTCCCAAGAGCATTAGTCCGAAAGTGAACGAAATAGTACTTACTTCGAGGCTGCAGTATAGCATTTTAACCATTACGCCACGGGAAAGGCATGAATCTACCTGTTATCTCCCAGTTATGCGTAAATAGTCGAGCAGACAGGAGTTTTTAACCTTGGTAAGAAGGAAAACAGAAGTTAAACCAGCTGTACTCCGATCGAAAACTGGCCTTGTGCCACATCCTGTTCATGGTGGATAGGTTGGGTAAATATATAGATACCAGATTCTTTATCACACGTAGAATAAAAAAAGTTATTTCCAACCACGACCTCACATTGTAGTACAGGTATTACTGAGGTGATTCGAATTTCTGGATACGGGCTAAATATATACTTGAAATATCAAATAAACAAGTAAAAGTAAAAAACGAAGCTATTTAACAGATATAAATTAATGCCCTTCCAAAGCAGGGTCTGTTTGATATTTATTAATCTATTTAAAGTCCTTAAAATGTCTGTCGAGAATACCTGTAACGCGTAAAATATATAGAATGAAAATTAAAGAAAACAAAGTGAAATGACGTCATTTTGTTTATTTGATACACGTACAAATTAATACACGCAAAATTCTAAAAAGATTTGTAAGCGTACGTCACAAGAATCAAAAGAAAACAGCAGAATGTCGAAATACAGTTTTTTTAATTGTTTTTTTTTTCTTTTATTTCTGGAGGCCGGAGTATACGGTTCCGTAGCTGTAGGAAGCACTTATAAAAGTCTTTAATGTTCCTGATCTTGACATTGCTGACCACAAGAGGTCAGATTATCAGGGTCAACTTTGAAAAACTTGAATTAAAATTGAACTATGTTAAGTTTGGATTACCTATCTTAAAAATTTACTAAGCTTTGCTTAGTTTGTTACTCGGAAGTCTGCTTGCTTACCATACCTGCTGTTCCAAAACAGTCACCCATCTCAATAGTGAGAAGGTTCATCGGGCCTTAAAGCGTGATTTGAAGACTTTCTTCGATAGTTTATCGCAGTTGTTCCCAACCGATTTTGCGCCATGTCTCACTTTGGTATTTCTAAAATTCTGATGCTCCCCACCTGTAATATTTAATTCTAACATATTCCAAATTTTACTGTAATTCATGTGAAGGAAGCTTAAAAGGTCATTAACTTGGTCTCTAAACCAGCTTCACCAAAATATTGCATGTCCCCACCAAAATATGACCATGCCCCACGGGTGGAGCATGGCCCAATGTTGGGAATTATTGGTTTATCGCATTATTATTGTTACTTTTTCTTGCAGCACACGGATTTAAAAAAAATATTCAACGACCATTTAAGCAGAATGGATCGAAAATAATGACGTAGCTTTTGACTAAATTTGAACTTGCATCCTGTAGGTTTGGAGTTCGTCTAACATAGATCACACATTATTTATTGAGCTAGGTTAAATTAAATTTAATCTTGTAGCAACATTCCCAGTGTTGCGATAAAAAGGCAACAATAATAATAAAAAAACAAACAAACAAAAACTCAACATACTAATGAATGAATAAATAAATAAAAGAATAATTAATACAGAAAATACTTTATATAAGAAATTTAGACAACTTAGAAGTGAGCTTGATAAACATGTAAGTAAATTAATAAAAATTTAGAAAATTTTTGTTAATTTTTCAAAACGGATACAGGTGATTCAGAAATAACCAAGACTCTAACCATACGGCTAATACTCTTATCGTAATGAATAAAGCTGTTATGAAGAAATGAAGGTTGCATTTTTTGTTTCGTTTGGTCGGTGCTATTCTCATCTTCCGTTTTTACCCGAAATAAAACAAGAAAAGCCTTCCCAAGTGAAATTGCAGGTGGATTACTGTGTGCAAAAAGAAAAAGAAAAGAGAATGGAAAAAAGAAAGAAAAGAGAAAAAAAGGGCGTGTTATTAGTCTTCCCATTTTATCTTATCTCTTTGCGTTCGCACTGGTATGTCATGTCCAGTTTCAAGCTCATTATAAAACTAATAATAAGTAAGCAGCTCTGCTGAGCAAACTATTTCTCAGATAACCTCAATCGCTTCTTCTAAATGTCTATCTCGATTTCTTCCTTTATGTTTTATGCATTCTCCCGCTTGTTTGATAATGAAAGCGGATGTTAAATCCTTCCAAATAAGAAAGCATTTCCTGTTTATTAGGAAAACTGAAATACACGTGTTGTTATTGTTTTCTACGAAGTAAAAATAAATAAATAAATGAACACTTAAGAATTTAAACGATAAATCACTCTGAATACCTATCGCCGAAGGTGGGCAAGAAAGTAATTTCAACTTTTTCTTTTTTTCATTTTCATTTTTATTTTACTATGTAACGTTGAAAATAGAACAACTATCATTTTGCCATAAAATCGCTTTCTGCATGTTCACTGGTAGCTTTCATAAAAGATCAGAACAAATAAAACATATTTCATTTATTTAATTATTTTTAGGTGGTGGTGGTGGTGGTGGTTGTTGTTGTTGTTCTTCTTCTTCTATTGAGTTTTTCCAGAACAGCTTTAACTAGAAGTCTTTCATAGGGGTCTGAATGACAGCAAGTTTCCTGAGATCACTAGGACTCATATGAGTATTCTAGCCGATTTGAACACTGCTGTGGTCTGTATGGTCTCGATTCTTCCTCTGATCTCGTGTCTTTTTTCCGAGCCCTTGAGGATTGTTCCTAGTGTACCAACTACAACTGATATCACCGTCAACATCATGTTCCATAGCCTTTTGAGTTCTTTAGCCAGGTTCAAGAATTTATATATATGTATATATATATATATTCTAAACTATATATATATATATATATATATATCCGGCTCATTGACTTAATGAGTTCGCCAATGACCCTGGAGATCGGGGTTCAATCCCTGGTCGAATCATACCAAAGACTCAAAAATGGTACGTGATGCTGCCTTGCTTAACACTTAGCTTTTTAAAGTAAGGATCAAGGGTAAAGTGATGCAATCCATGGAGAAGCGTCCTCCCCTGCACCTCGGTGTAGTAGCTATTGAAAAGGGACCCTTCCGGTCACCTACGACTAAGGTTGCCAACATTACTATATATGTATATATATATATATATATAAATATATGTACATAATATACAAATTATATTATGTATATATATTGCATTATGTATTTTACATATATAAATTATGTATTTTAGCCACTACACCATAGGGACTACTTTCTCTCTCTCTCTCTCTCTCTATTTCTGAGAACATGTATACAACTAACGACGAAATTATTACTAAACCCATGAATATTGAATATTTTGACCCATTTATTAGAATTTAATTCTCGCTTGATGTCTGATTTTTGTATTTTATAAGTACAAAAAAGGAATACAAAACTCAATTTTGAGAAAGGTTAAATTTACTGAATACGAGAAGAAAAATAAACAAAAGAAGAAATGACAAAATTCTTCATACAGTATGAAAAATTGAAAAAAAATGAACAATTTTTAGAATATTAATAATCAATAGCATATAGCCTCTGATCTTTATAACTTGCTGCAATCGTTTCTAAAGTTTTTGATGAGATTAGAACAAATCTTTTCTGGGATTCTTTTTCCATTCTTCAATGGTTACACATTCTATTTCCTGAAGGTTATTTGGTGACTGATTTGGTGGTTTGTTTTGGGTTCCTGGCATATCAACTTTTGTAGGTTATTTAATACCAAATCCATTTTTATACAAATAATCAATTATATTTCAAACAATTCAGTTTAGTATAAGTACACAGTTTAACTGTCAAAAACATTTCTATTTCAAGCTATTCAGTTTTGTCAAACAGTTCTAATTTAAATAATTCAGTTTAGTATAAGTATAGATTTTGTTTACACACAGTTAAATGTCAAAACAGTTCTTTATAAAACAATTCAGTTTAGCGTATGTACAGTTTCAATGTCAAAAACAGTTCCATTTCAAACAATTCAGTTTAGCATAAGTACGCAGTTTAAATGTAAGTACACAGTTTAATTGTCAAAAACATTTCTATTTTAAGCTATTCAGTTTAGTGAAACAATTCTAATTCAAACAATTCAGTTTAGCGTAAGTACGCAGTTTAATTCTATTTAAACCATCGATAGAGTCTTATCAAGTGCTACCACTCCGGGCCTGAGTGGACCTTGGAGCGATGGCAATGACGGGGTGCTCTGCATTCCCAAAAACTCCAGCATCACTGGAACCTCACCATCAGATTGCTTAGTGTCATATCCAGGACACTCGTTGTGGGGGTCTTACCCCTCTGCAGAGATGCAATTGGTATATTCTACAGCCCCAGCTGACTGGGAGATTTTGTTACTGACGATTTATTCGAACTTTCAATTTTTGCTATAGATTTTCAATAGGATTTAAGTCAGGATTCATTGAAAGCTACGCCAGAACTGTAATCTTGTTTTACTGAAGCAACGAAGTTACTTATTTAGCCGTATGCTTAGGATAATTATTTTCTGGAAGGTAAATCGCTAGCCTAGATCAAGATCTTACGCTGATAGTTATTGATTTTCATCTAGAATTTTGATATAGTCTTCAGATTTCATTATTGCAATTAATTTTCCAGTCTTCCTTGAGCTAAACAACCCGAAAACATCATCGAGCCGTCACCTTGTTGGCACCTTTTTTTGTGTCAAATCTATTGTACAATATTATGTCGAAAAGTTCAACTTTTCTTTCATCACTCCATTGTACTTGTTCCCAAAAAATAATTTCCTTTGTCCAAGAACGTTTTGTCATAATTAAACCGACCAACAATGTGATATGGTTTGTAAAGAGGGGTTCGTCGTGGTGGTTTTCGACACAACCCATTTCTATCTAAACAATGTTGTATTGTGCAAGTACTTACGTTGATACACATCGTATCTAAACTTTTGGTGATATCTTTCAAAACAACTCTTGGCTTTATACGTTTCTCAGTGACAATTTGGGGTTTCTTCCACGCCCGGGCAAATTCTCTGTCGTGCCAAACTGTTTAGACTTCTTTATCATGAACAGTACCGTAGATCTTGGGATAGCTAACTGGTTTGAAATAGTGCTGTAACTATTTCCCGACTTGTGGAAATTAATAATTCTATCTCAAGTCAACGCTAAGTTCCTTTGTCTTCTCCATCGTGGTGTTAACGTAAAAATAACAATGGCGACATTTTATGCACCACGTGATGTTCTTTGCTGGAATCATCACAAATATTATACTCAATAAGTAGTCGAGAAGGTTTCACTGATAAGATAATTATGTAAATTACTAATACTTGCTCGAATCAATCAATTTAAAACGATATTTTTTACAGTACAAATAATTTTGTCTTTTCCTATTTTACATAATTTGCCTGTTAAATTTGTATTTAACCAATTGTTCTGAAAATTGAGTTTTATATTCCTATCTTTTTTGTGATCATTAAAATATAAAAACCTGGCATCATACGGGCCTTAGATTCTAAGAAATGGATAAAGATATTCAAAATTGATAGGTGTACGGATACTTTCGTGGTTGACTATATATATATATATGTTTATGTATATATATGCATATATATACAAATATGCATGTATATGCATACGCACATATATATGCAAATATATGCATATATATCTATATGCATGTATATATGTACACATATAAATGTAGAAATATGAAGATATATGCATGTATATATATAGATGTATATATGTGTATGTATATATATTTGAATTTTATGTATATATACATGTACATATAAATATGTAATGATAGATTATATATATATATATATATATATATATATATATATATATATATTATCCAGCCATTGGCTTAGATGGTAGAGTGTTTGCCAATAGCCCGGGAGATCGGGCGTTCAATGCCAGGTCGAGTCATCTCAAAGACTCAAAGAAATAGTACTTAATGTTACATTGCTCGGATCAAGGGTAAAGTGGTGCAACTCATATAAAGAAGTAGCGACCTCCCTTACACCTAGTAGCTATTGAAAAACGTACTTTCGTATCGCCCTCGACTATAGTCGCCAACTTTACATATATTTTGTATAAAGACATATTTTAGGAGACAACTGAAATACATACCTCGAATAAAGAATATGACATTTTTGCTACCGTTCATATGGAAGCAGTAGTATAATGCATACCAACCAAAGCAAGTGCCAAATGTAGAGTTCCATGGGAGTCAAAACTAGTTTGGAATGACCGAAATAACTTAAAAAAGCATCCTTACTTAAGAAAAGCTATCCAACAAATGTTAATACTCAGAAACTTAAGAAAGCCCAGAGAGAACGCATCAATACATACCAAAAAGAACAATTTAAAAACATTCAAGGCAAAATCGATATGATTATAAATTCTGCAGAAGATAGACAAGGCGTGACCTTCATTGCCATCGCTCCCAGTTCCACTCTGGCCCGGAGTGGTAGCACTTGATAGGACCCTTATCTATGGTTTAAATAGAACTAGACTGCGTACTTATGCTAAACTGAATTGTTTGAATTAGAATTGTTTCACTAAACTGAATAGCTTAAAATAGAAATGTTTTTGACAATTAAACTGTGTACAATATGGCAGACAGCAAATGAAGTAAGCGGAAAGATGATCACATCGAGAGCAAAACTAAAATCTGCCAGCCAAGAAAAAAAAAACTTCGCAAATGGAAAGAACATTTCCAAAATCTCCTCGGAAACCCGACAATTCGACGAATCATTGAAGTAGTACAATCAAAGACTCTCAAGGCAACACTACTGTTCGTAGATTTCTCCAAGGTATTCAATCCCATACACAGTGGAAAGATGGAGCAAATACTGATTGCATAGGATCTTCTCAAATATATTGTTACCACTATAATGATCCTTTATAAAAACACGAAAGCAATGGCTCACTCACCCGATGGAGACACAAACTTATTCGACATGGCAAGGAGATACACTAGCACAGTATTTGTTAATAATCTACTTTGATTACGTACTTCGAACATCCATAGATCAAATAAAAGAAAATGAATTCACATTAAAAAAAAGCAAGAAGCAGACTATGACAGATGCAGACTACGCAGATGATCTAGCACTTCTCACTAATACATCAGTATAAGCAGAAACCCATTTGTACACCCTAGATCAAGCAGCAGGTGGTATTGGCCTCAATGTAAATGCAAATAAAACAGAGAATGTGTTTTAAACAAAGTGGAGTCATCTTCACATTAAGCGGTTGGCTTCTAAAATTACTAAAGCAGTTAAAATACCTCGGACGCAACATCTCATCTACTGAAAGTGATGTCAACATACGCCTTGCGAAGGCATGGACTGTGATTGACATGCTATCGATCATACGGAAATCTATTCTATCCGATAAAATAAAACGAGATGTCTTCCAAGCTGTAGCTGTGTCCATACCACTGTATGGATGCACCACATGGAAACAAACAAAACATATGGAGAAAAAGAAAAAAGAAAATACACTAGAATGCTACGTACTTTTTTGAATAGATGCTTAAAGCAAAACCCTCACAAAACAGTACCTGTATGGCCACTTACCTCCTATCTCATAAACCATTCAATTCAGACGAACAAGACAAATGAGGCACTGCTGGATAAGCAAGGACGAACAAAGAACTTTCTCTTATAAACTCCTGCACATGAACGTGCAAGAGTTGTGCGTGTGTGTGAGAGAGAGAGAGGGAGAGTCTGGAATTTCGCGCTGTCAGTGCGACTTGATGATGATAGCGAGATAATATATATGCATATCGATTATATGTATATATATGGGAGTAAATAATGGATGGTAATCCGACAATATATAAAGAAAAATTGATAACTAGGTAATCTAAGTAGAAAGAGATTCATTGAGAAGCAAAGTCGACACTATAGCGTTTCGGTTCTAATGAACCATCACCAGGACTATGAGGGATGATATTAGTGATGTTATATCAACGATGGACGTGTAAAAAGTGCAAAATATAAAAACAGGGAAAATTTATATAACAAGAAAAAGTTGGCCGTTTCTTGTTATACAAATTTCTCCTTACTTGGATTACCTTGTTATCAATTTTTCTTTATATATATATGTGGTATGTATATATGTTATGTATACATAGCTATGTAGATGTATTGATTATGTATGTATACATATGCACATATAGATAATGTGTATATATATATATTATGTATATATGGATTATATACAGATATATTATGTACTTACTGATTATATATATATATATATATATATATATATATATATATTGGCAGCATTTCTTCAATGATACATATTTCAGTGAACATAATAGACACTTTTTGTCTACATATCTTTTTGTTAATCTTTTCGATATTGCCGTATTGATCTTATGATATTTGGCGGGATATTGGTTGATAAACCAACAACAGAATTACGGAAAATTCTTACCGAAAACACAACAATATTAGAACATCAAAATAACAAGCAAAAACTAGAGATTGTCGAGGCACTTCATATTAGGATTATACAACTCAAACCTAATAGAATTGATGTTGAAACCAGTGTTAATGTACTTAAATGTCTTTAGCTACTTACAGTATTTATAGAAACAAATTCGAAAAATTAACGCTACACAATACAACAGTACAAACGCTCATTCTTACAAAGTAGTAATGTACATACAAAACTTACATCACTTTTTTAATACATCCTCCCCTGATGATGGCCCAAAGTTGGGCATAAAGTAATTGGGAAATAACTAATTATGGAAGGTTTATCAACCAAATCCCGCCAAATATCATAAGATCAACACGGCAATTCGAAAGGGTTAACAAAAAATATGTAGACAAAAATGTCTATCATGGTCAATTAAATATATATATATATATATTAGGCATATATATTATGCATTTATATATCATACATATTACACATATATTATATATACATGTGTGTGTGTGTGTGTGTGTGTGTATGTGTCATGCATATATTATATATATATATATATATATATATATATATATATATGAAGATCTTATGCTATGTAGAGAATCTAAATATTGCTTTAAAAGCGAGTGTTAAAATCATAAAAACGAATTAAAATCATTGAAAAGGGTACCCGTTCTTTCGGTCACTTCTCTTCCGAGAATTGTCAGTGACAATTGATTTCATATTAGATGAAATAAGCATGGAATGGTAACCAAAGGAAAAATCTGGGAGAGGTGAAGAAAAACACGTTAAAAAATCAGTTGAGTTTGTACTGGTAATAGTGTTTTCTTCTGATGGCCCGAGAAGGTTATTAAAAAGCAATGGAGTATACAATTGGTTTTGGATACACAATTTCTGTTTGTATGTTTTTTATATAAATAATACTTCCAGGTTGAATAGCAGCAGTTCATTTGTTGATGTCTCCAGGATATCACACACACACACACACACACACACACACACACACACACACACACACACACACATATATATATATTATGGATATGTATAAATATATATCACTCATATATATATATATATATATATATATATATATTATATTTATGTATTATGAAAATATATCATGCATATGTATTATATATTTGTTGTATACACACACACACACACACATATATATATATATATATCATAAATATTGTATATGTATTATGAATATTATATATTTTATATATCATATTATGTATGTATATATTAATCGGGCCATTGGCCTAATGAATAGAGTATCCGCCAAGGACCCAGGAGACTGGGGTTCAATCCCAGGCCGAGTCATACCAAAGACTCAAAAAATGGTACTTGATCCCGCCTTGCTTAACATTAAGCATTACAAGGTAAGTATCAAGGGTAAAGTGGAGCAATCCAAAGAAGGGAATAGTACCCTCCCCTACACCTCGTGTAGTAGCTATTGTAAAAGGATCCTTCGGGTTACCTTCGACTAAGGTCGCCAGGATTATTATATATTAAGTAGATGTACGAAGTGCCTTTAATAAGTTTCCAGACTTTTTTGTACAGGCATTTAAAATTGTCGTAGACTCTTGAAAATTCAATATGTTATTGCTATACATCCTATGAGATGACTGACCAATTTTTATGATTTCAGGTTCAAATGAACAGCTAAAGCAGCTATTGGAATACACCCTACTAAAACTTGATTGTCACAGCTGGTGAATTTCAAAAATGCAATCTGGACGTGAGGACACTTTAGAAGAACGATATGCAATAAAATTCTGTTTTAAACTTGGAAAAAATGCCACAGAAACGTATGGAATGCTTCAGAGTGCTTTTCGACCATCTTGCATGAATCGAGCATCAGTTTTTGAGTAGCATAAGAGATTCAAGGAAGGCAGGGAGTCTGTGAGGGATGATGAGAGGTGTGGGAGGAGTAAGGAAGTCAGAACACCAGAGTTGATTGGTCAAATAAAGAATTTCATGGATAAGGACCGTCATTTGTCTATAGAGACAATAAGTGTACATTTTGATGTCAGTGTGGGAACTGTACACACAATTATTCGCGAGGAACTGAAGATGCGGAAGATTTGCGCGAAGTTTGTCCCAAGGGTGCTCAGATAAGATCAGAAAGAAAGACGTTGTCATGACAGCAGGGAGATGGTTGAGCTGATCTATTCAGGAACTGGTGACCTGCTATGAAAGCTGGATCTACTGCTATGACCCAGAGACCAAGAGTAGAGTTGCCAGTGGAAGCCTGCTGGCTCTCCCAGACCTAAGAAGGCCAGATAGAGCAAATCCACCCACAAACATTTGATGATCCCTTTTTTTGACAGCACTGGGATGATCTACATGCACTTGGTTTCCACTGGACAGACAGTCAACAAGGAATACTATGTTGGGGTTTTAAGGGAGTTCAGGAAGAGATTACGTCGGAAGAGGCCAGCACTCTTCAAATCGGGTCAGTGGCATTTCTACCTGGACAATGCACCAGTCCACAACCCAATCCTTGTCACAGACTATTTGACCAAGATGGGCATCAAGACAGTTCCTTACCCACCCTATAGTCCAGACCTTGCTCCCTGTGACTTTTGGTTATTCCCTAAGCTCAAGGAAAAACATAGAGGCTGTCGTTATGGGACAATTGAAGAGATGAAAGTGGCTGTGACGAAGGTCATTGACATGCTCACACAAGAGGACCTCCATGGGGGCTTCCAGAAGTTGTTGGAACGGTACAACAAGTGCATTGCAACCGGAGGTGTTTCTTTCGAAGGGGACTAGAGTTTCATGTGTGTACTATCAATAAAAGTGCCCATGCGAAAATGTCTGGAAACTTATTAAATGAGCCTTGTATGTTACGTATATATACGTATTTTTGATATATTACATATTATATATATATATATATATATATATATATATATATATGTATTATGTATTTATCTATATATATCTAAACAATATATGTAATGTATATAAATAATGTATATATATATATATATTTACATATAATATATATGCACACATACATATTTATATTTTTACATATATTAAGCATACATATATATGAATAATAAACTATAACATATATATACATATACATACAATATATATATATATATATATATATATATATATATATATATATATATATATATATATATATATATATATTGTTCTTTTATATTATTTGTGTTTTGTAGTATATAGAGTGTCGTGGTTTTGTTTAATGCTAACCTCTTTATATATATATATATATATATATATATTACGCATATATATTTGATATGTGTTATTTACAGTTATTCTATATCCATTTATGTGTTATTTACATTTATTTTATATCTATCGCATAATATGTATATGTATTATGTCTATGATTTATATGTATATATATCAATCATAATTTATTTTTATTTGTATCATATATATTTGTATATACTTTATAAATACATTATGAGTATTTTATTATATGTATCATCATCATCTTGTCGTGCTGCAGACACGGATATCCCTGACCCTCTCTCGCCACTTCTCCCTATCTTTCATCGCCTCTGGCAGGTCTTCAGGGCTACATCCCGTATCCTCACATATCTGCTGTATGTATGCTCGAGTTGGTCGTCTTGCTTTTGCCCGGCCATATGTGAGGGTCCCTAGGAGTACATCACTGATGAGCTCGTCCCTGCTTCTCCAGCAGTGTCCTGCATGTCTGGTTCGTCTGACTTGGATAGTTTTCGTGATAGGAGGCAGGTGGCCGTATAGTTGGTGCCTTGTGTGGTGTTGCCGCCAGGACGTGTTCAATATTGCTCGCAACATTCTTGTGAAATTGCCGTCTAGCTTCTTCTCCAGTCGTTTTGTTAGCGTCCAAGTAGTGCATCCATACAACAGTATCGACACGACCGCTGCTTGGAAGAAACTGCGTTTCATTTTATCGGTCAGGTCTGATTTCCATATGATCAATAGCCTATCGATAGCTGTCCATGCCTTCGTTAGCCGTGTGTCGATGTCTTTTTCGGTTGATGAGACACTGCTTCCTTGGTAGGTGAATTTGTCCACCAGTTTCAGAGAGGTTCCGTCTAGTGTGGAGATGTCGCCTGTTTGATTATAGCACATATATTCAGTTTTGTGTGTATTGACATGGAGGCCAATGCCTGCGGCGGCTCGTTCCAAACAATGCAGTAGTGTTTTGGCTTGGTTGGGTGTATTTGCCAGTATCGCTATGTCATCGGCGTAGTCGGCGTCGGTAATTGTTTTTGCGGGGTACCTTCTGCTTCTTTTCTTTGTCAGCTTGAAACCGTTTTCTCTCATTTTATCAATTGATGTTCTAAACACGTAATCTAGACAGATGATAAAGAGGTATGGAGCTAGCGTGTCCCCTTGTAGTACTCCTGCTACAATGTCGAAGTATTCTGTGTCTCCATCTGGTGATCGTACTTTCACTTTGGTGTTTCTATAGAGAATCGTTATTGCTGCTACAGTTTCTTTTGGTAGGCCGTATGCTTGTAGGATTTGTTCCATCTTCCCTCTGTGAATAGAATCGAAGGCCTTGGTAAAGTCGACAAATAGTAATGTCGCCTGTAGGTTTTTTACCCGTACGCCTTCAAGGATTCTATGGATAGTCAATATTTGTGAGGTCGTGGATCTATTTCTTCGGAATCCATTTTGGTTTTCCCTGAGGATATTTTCATATATTATCTATGTATGTTTATATTATGTGTATATATACATATCATATATATATATTACATGTACATTTTATATAAATAAAATACCGCAGCTGCCGAAGCTCTAAAAACGAAAAGTAGGGTGTATTTCATTAGCAAAATCTGATGCATTTGAGCGTGTGTCTCTGGGATGCTGCAAGAAATATAAAAATTCGCAGAACAGAGAAAATCTCTAGATTTTCTAGAATCTAGTGTTTTAAAGAGTTCAATTTCATCTTTAACTGAGCATATTTAGTTTTATCGCTTCATTGTACAGGATGTCATTTTTTTATTCACTCGATTCTTAATTGGTATTTAAATAAGAGTGAATGATATTAATAAATGTAGAAAAAAACGGGCAGAGATTGCTTGCTAACAGATGAACAAATCTAGTGCAACTAAAACATGTTCAGCAGGTTGGTGCCTCGGCCTGAAAAAGTTGAAATCAGTGGGGAATTCGTGAAGGAACTGAATTACACGTTATCGAATTAGCGGAGTTCTACAGTATTTACTAAGCTCAGCCTAATCTGATCGAACATCATAAGACAGTGGCTCCTAATGAGGTTCGAATTTTCGATGACTTGCATGAGTACCATCTTAATTATTGGTCTCAGGTGGTTGTCCCAAGACAAGACATCAACGCAAATAGAATCAATTATTCTGAAAATACATTTTGGATTATTAGGACTATCAAATAAAAAAATTAGATATGGATGTTGGTATTAATCAAGATTTTAATATATATGGAAATATCAATTTTCTTGTTGACTGATGAAACACGGATGATGATAAAGGAAAAAAAAAACGTATATGAAGAGTATTGAAAGATACTCAACTCAACAATGAAGAGAATTATCTTTTCTTTTAATTATTTTTTCCAAAGAGTGAAAGAAATTTGAGAAACGATGTCCCAATTGTATTGAACTGCGTGATGAATATCTGAAATAGCATGTATGTTTCATGGTTTAAATTTGTTCCTTTCTTAGTTAAGCTGAGGGTTTTTCAGCATATCTATCTATCTATCTATCTCAGTCTGTTTATATGCTATCAATCAATCTATCGATGAGTTCTCATTTCAACCAAGAAAAAAATGTTCTTTTTTATTTTCATTTAATCTAGTTAAGGTTAAAGAGGCTCGAGAAAAGTTGTTCCATGTGTATTAAACTACAGGATGAATATGTGGAATAGTATGTACTTTTCATGACTTCAGGTCATTTCCTTCTTGGTCGAGCCGAGAACTTTTCACCATAACCTTGTATTATTTTCTTCTTATGATTCATTGGTTAGGGCTTTTTATACAATTTGCCTATTGTGGATTTAAAGAACTCACAGGAGAGTCTTCGTGGTATAGTAGCTAAAGTATTGAACTGCAGCCTTGAAGTAAACGCGTTCGAACAACAGTTGCGTTCTTACGTCCTCTTTGGGATAAATACTTATTGGAAAAGTATGAACCCCATTATCCCCTTAGATATTGGTTAAAGAGAACCACTTCTGTTCTGTGTGGTTGGCTTTGGTATTAAATAACCAATGAAGGTGAACATATCATTAAACAAAGAAATCAAGCCAAACCAAATATCTCACAAATGTACTGATACTGTTGATCATAGCATATTCGATTTGTGCACAACGAATAGATAAGGGGGTAATGTCTTTCATACTGAAAGACGTTTATCCCCATGTCAATTCGCTGTACACGAATCGAATATGCTAGTTTAAAAATTTTTAAAAAGAAAGGAAGAAATACTTCAACGAGAAAAGTTATAATATGCTGCAATGCCACCAAGCGAGTTGAAATGTTTGTGAATTAACTTGTTAAACATGAGGAAAGTAATGAAGACTCGAGTTGGAAACAGTTCTTTTTTTTGCTCCTTAGTCTTCATCTAATTAGTGGATACAAAAGTGAAGAACACATGCGTGACAGAAGAGATAGTCTTAATTAGTTGGGATGGCAGACAGCTGTGGGAACGACTACAGAGAAAATGAAAGGCTGTTATAGTCTCCACCCCTCCTCAACTCTTTAAATACGCACACGCACACGCACGCACGCGCGTGTGAGCATTAACCAACTAATCAACAAATGAATCCTATTTGCGCATGTGCAGTAACAACTAGGAGTCAAAATTGCAATCTTAACAGAAGGCTATTTTTTAACTGAGAGTGTTGCTGTCCTTAGTTGACATCAGAGCTAATAGACTTTTGCTCCGACCACCTTGGTGGGTTGGTTCATTATGGGAGAATGGTTTGCGCTAGTACTTACCCAGTCATCAAATATTGTGGTATGCCAGTCACGAGACGAAAAACCATTAGTCTGAAGTGAACGTAAGCAGTATAAAAAAAAAAAAAATAGAACTAAGTTCGATTTTCCCATTCTCGATCTTAGTAGCTAAGTTAATCTTAAAGCGCTAGATATAGTTTTTTTTTTTTTTACAGAGAAGGATTGTAAAAGGGATTCATTTTAAAACAAACAGTAGTCGACCATAGTCGAGGGTGACCCGAAGGCTCCCTTTTCGATAGCTACTACACCAAGGTGTAGGGGAGGGCGCTACTCCATTCCCAGGATTGCTCCACTTTACCCTTGAACCGTACCTTATAATGCTGAGTGTTAAGCAAGGTGGTATCAAGTTCCATTTTTAAAGTCTTTGGTATGACTCGACCTGGGATTGAACCCAGGTCTCCCGGGCCATTGGCGAATCCATAATCAGTGGGTGTCGAAGATTTTACATTTATATGATCGATCAAGGAGCGAAATGTTTTTTGTCTCATTCCTTACTATTGCTGGACTTGCCAAAAAGCTAGATAGTTGTGAGGTATTTATAAAACTTGACTTATAAAACTTTGGAGCACTCAGTGAGGATTAAACTCACTGTACAGTGGTATTAGTCCACTAGAACAGCTTGCTTAACATTACCTCACCGTGAGTCATTCTCATCCCAGTTGAATAATTAATAAACACCTTAATCTTCCCTTAGACAATATCGGTGCACCCAGTGAAGATCAAACTCACTATACAGTTGTAATAGTCTGCTAGAACGGTGAACCATTCTCACCCCAGTTAAGTGATCCATAAATACCTTATTCTTCACTTGAAGCACTCAGTGAGGATCAAATTCACTATTCAGTAGTTTTAGGTTTTATGGTGCTTTGCCAAAAAGCCAAGATGGAGATATTTTTTGTTTGATATATCTAGAAGATATTGATTGCACGCAGTCTGCTCTTAATTCAGTTCGGGAAACAGATTAGATTATTCAGACAACTGCAATGGATTGCGCTTTTCACTGCTCGATAAAATTAATACATTAAACCACTGGACTCTCAACAGATACGCGTTGGGAGAAATACATTACTCTTATCCTCTGTACTCTCCTCGAAATTACTATAATAGAGACTGGAGAGTGAAAAACAACAACAAAACAACATAAAGTTAAAATACTTACAAAACTCGTTACTCAATCTCTCTCAATTTCTCTATGAATACATCTTCTTGAGATTTCAAACGCCGAATTTCAAAACATTCATTGAGTTGGCTACTTACCCATTTATTTCAATCCTATCAGGTTTGTTTTTCGCTTCTCTTCCATTTCGCTTCCGTTTCTCACACACTCTCACACACACACACACACACACACACACACACACACACACACACACACACACACACACACACGCATAAATATATCATCATCATCATCTTCTTGGCCGCATCTTGTATCTGCACAGAGCTGATGTAAGTCTTTGCTGGTTGGCCAACACTGATACGTTCTTGTATCGGAGTCCATAAAAAAACGTCACATGAGTTCGTTCTTGCTTTTCCAGCAGTGCATCACATGTCTTGTCCGTCTTACTTGAATGGTTTGTGAGATAGGAGGTAAGTGATCGTACAACTGCTTTTTTGTGGGGTTTTGCTTCCACGATTTCTTCAAGACAGTACGTAGCATTCTTGAGTGGTTCTCTTTTAGCCTTTTCTCCATGCGTTTTTGTTAGTTTCTAGGTGGTACATCCATTGTGTGGTATGAACACAGATACAGCTTATAAGAAATCCCGTTTTATATTATCGGATAGATTAGATTTCCATATGATTGATCGGATGTCAATAGATGAGATGTTGGTTCCGAGATATGTGAACTGGACAACTAATTTTAGAGGTTTGCAACTTTGAGAAGCAGGGTATTATAAACTTCAACAGCTATAGTAGTAGGAGTTATGCCTCTGTAGTTCTTAGTGTTTCCGACGTCATCTTTCTTAGAGAAGAGAATAATGTAACCTTTCGTCCATTTCTCAATTGAATTTTATTTATAGACTGTGTTGCATAAAACGGAGGAGTATGTCGTTAAATTTTCCTGTCTTCCAAACTTCAGAGGGTATTTCGTCTAGGCCTGCAGTTTTTATGTTTTTAATTCTTTTTTTCATCTGTAAACTCTCCTAGTTTGACGTCTTGATGGGCATTAATATTTTTACATAGGTTTGTCAGTGATTTCAGGAGTGTTTCCAAGGAGATTCTGGAAATGTTCTTTCCATTTGTGAAGTCTTTTTTCTTGGCTAGCAGATTTTAGTTTTGCTCTCAATGTCCTCTTCCGCTTACTTCATTTGCTGTCTGCCATGTTATTCATTATTGTCTATCTTCCACTGAGTTTCTGATTTTATTGATTTGGCCTTAAATGTATTTCAACTGTTCTTTTAGGTATGAGTTGATACGTTCTCTCAGGGCCTTCTTAAGTTTCTGTTCGTTGGCATGGTGTTGGGTTCTTTTTTTGAGTAAGGATGTTTTTTAAGTTCTCTTGTTTCTTCCTAACAACTTTTGACTTCAATAAGGCTCTGCATTTGGCACTTGGTTTTGTTGGTAAATACCCTGCTGCTTCTATGTGGGCGGTAACAAAATTTTTATATTCTTCATTTGGAGTATGTATTTCAGATATCCCCTGAAGAGTATCAAATTCGTTTCTTACAGTTGCCATATATTCATTGATTATGTCTCAACAGGTGAGTGAAGACCAGTCATAATGTGTGTTACTGACAGTTTGCTTTTTATTTCTGCGTTGACACGAGCGTATCTTTATCGAGACGATCCGGTGATTGGAAGATACTTTTTCAAGAGAGGAATATGCTTTATCGTTCAGAGCGCTATTTATCCATTTCTGGTTTATGATTATATACTAGATTATATATATATAATCTAGCTGTGCTTAAGCGTTATTTGGGTAGGCGTAGGTCCATAGTTTTCCCTTGCTTTTTTGGAATCTAGCCTTTAGGCATGAAAGACTATTCTCGAGTGAAAAATCTGTCACACATTCGCTCTTTCTATTTGGCAAGTTGTATGAGCAAAATTTATGATTTTCCTCTTTGCCCATGTGAGCATTAATATCTCCATCAATGATTAGAATGTTGTGTTTGTGAATGTGTCGGACAAAGGAAGATAGCCCATCATAGAGGGTTGTAATATTCAATTCATCATTGGCATTGGTGAGACTAAAGCCAGAGATGATCGTTGTGTAGAGGTTACCATTAAATCTAACGCACATAATTCCAGGTTGGTTTCTCTCTATGCTATTTAGAGATTTTAAGGCACGAGGACTGAGGAGCATTTCTATGGTGGCATTGACTGAGTTTTCCCATGCAGATGTCGAGACAAATGTCCATCCATTACCAATATCATGGTATTTTAATTCACGTTCACTATCGTGGTGTCCTTGCAAGCATATAATGTCTATGTTATGTTGGAGTGCAAATGCTGTAAGCTCGGGTAGCTGGTTTATTGTGTTTAAATTCTTAACGTTAAAAGTTGCCATGTTAACAATGTTTTTGCATCTAAGTGAGTTGGGTTTGGGTTCTGTAGCTGATTTTTCGAACACTGGGGCCAGTGCTTCAACTTCAGCAGAATGTGCTCTTTTAACCCACGTGAAAGGCGATGCGATTTGGATGTAAAGTTCGGATAAGAGTCATGGTATTTTTTGGTGGGCTGTTATTTTTCTCAGCAATGGGCGTCACTCTTAGAGATGAATTGCCGTCGTTACTATTTGATCCTGGTTATTGACCGATGAGATTCTTCCACACACCATCTCATGAAGCACGCTGTTGACTCAACTTTAGATTCAACCGCTTGACTTCATATCCACCATGCTACATCCTATGGTGTCCTTTGTTATGTGCTTGAATGGCATGTAAAATACTATCCTCCCTCAGCGACTTTCATACAGTGATAAGTCGGGGCAGTATATCTGAGTAGTTATGGAGGTGAGGGGAAAATTGATACATATATATATATATATATATATATTGTGTCAGTAAAGAGTTTATTCTAAGGCTAACAGCGACAAATAAATGAATTAATACTTCGTTGAATTCTAACAATTTGTTAATCAACACGTGAAACAATTAATAACAATATACAGTCCTCCCTGTGTATAAAGTTGAGTTTGATGGACTTACCAGCGGCCTGAAGAATATATCTGATATATTAGGGCTGTCTTTCTGAGAACTTTTAACGTCCCCGCCTCACAGAACATCTGGTGGAATCTGTCTGACCGGATTTGGGATTTTTGCGCAAAGACTTCTGGGCTCATCACGTGATTAGTATATCCAATCACAGAGAGCCTCTCCCTCATTCACTCCACCGGAATTACCATTTACTAACACAACAGATATATATATATATATATATAGACATAGAATCAATCATCACTTGGTTTGGTCGCATATATATATATATATATTAAGCATGTATAGGAAACACCTACTATTTATTGCGGTAAAATCTAATTCGTAGTAAAACAGAAAAAGTTGGAAAATGTCATTTTCAAGTTTGTTTTCATTTTTATGCATAGAATAAATCCCAAATTTTTTGTTATAAAAACGATAAAAAAAGCAAAAAAATAGAAACAAAAGCAACAACACAAAAACAAAACAAAACACAAAGGCAAAAAAGGAAAACGGGTTTCAGTATACAGAACTTTAATTTGAGCTTTGTAAAGTCGTTTTGTTTGCGGTTGTCACGTGGTCTGTCACTGAGAGGAGAGAAATAAGGAATTTCTACTACCCCACCGTGTTTGAATTAGCAGGCCGCCAAAGATTGACCGTTGAAAGAGAAATAAGGAATGTGGGTCAACTTCGGCCGTTGAAGGAAGAAAAGAATGTAGGTCAATTCCTCGCGGCCGAAGTAACAAATCTAGGTCAGAATGAAAGCCAACAGATGTTTGCATTCTGTGACCGGAGAGAAGAAGAAAGAGGCTAAATGATTGGCCAGAACCCTAAAGCGGAAGTAAGGACCTTCTTCCGTCAGCTGAAATAGGGAAAAAGAATATCAGTTTTGAAGAGTGATGTCGTCGTGAACAGATGGGGCGAATCTCGTGCCAAACTCCGGGCGAAGAACCAGAACCGGGATTTTCAGGACAGTAGTTGAGATGATAAGATATATTGAAACTGCCGCCGAAATTGCCGGGGAAAAGCGGAAAGAATCTGGGACAAGAAGAACCTATGCCTTCAAGCCAAAGCTATATATATAAAACCACGCTAGCCCGTAAAAGAGAAAATACTCTCCGAATGAACCTGTCAAAAGATAAGTAAACATTAAGACTGTTTCTCCCTACACCCTTCTTAAGTATTGCAATTACATATTCTCTCTCCCTCTCAATTTAAAGAAAGACGAAAAAAAAGAAAAAAAAAAGGAAGAAAGACATTTATATTTATGTATTATCCGCTGATAATATAGCCGACACGTTGAATAAGTGTGTCTGCGTGTATATAAAAAAACCTTGTCACATTTTAATGTCTCCACGTGTTGAAATTTATTCATTGTGTTGTCTGCCTGTCAAGTTGTCTATTTCATGTTTGCTTTCAGCTTCGTTCGCCTCATGTTATTCTCGCCTAAATTGTCCTATTCTTTCCTTTAAAAATATTATACGGGAAACCGAAATTGTTGACTACTATAGTTAATATTATTATATCAAAACTTAGAGGCTCATATCTTCCATTATCCTAGGGATAGGAAAAGCTAGTGGCCTGGTGGGTGGGTGTGTTAACGTGAAGTTTGGAAACCCCTTGCCAGCAGCGGTCAATCTAGCCCCAAATTAACCCCAACATAATCTGCCGGTTCCTATATGCCCGAGAAAGGACTCTGAACTAGGACTTATTCTACGAGGGGTCAAGAGCCAGGCCGCCCCGTCTTCACACGTGCTAAAAACAAATTCCTGTCTTGGAATTTTTATAATTTTGCCGTCACAGCAGTTTTGTTCACTTCATCAGCAATGTCAGGATTTATTACTGACAAGCTACGACCCTTTATTTCTAAAGTATGGTGAAGAAAAGCTTTTTATGTGAATAAATTCTCAGACATTTTTTTATCTCCATTAAGTGACGTTTTTATATTAGTTCTCTTACGAGGCTCCGTAGAAAAAATATCGTCCAATGAAAAACCACATTACAAAACAAAACAAAACAAAACAAAACAAAAAGACTAAAAAAGTATTATTCAGATAAAATACATTTTTTTTATCTAATCAGTCATATTTATTTATTCAGTATTTTTACATTTATTAACAAAATCCCAGTCACCTGCAGTGAGCGGAAGTGTTTAATCTTCAGACGTCTATTTTAGATCTCTAAAAAATGCTTGTTTAATCTGAATTTTTCCTCTTTTATCAGCCATGTCCTTAGAAGATAATGCTACGAAAACGAATGAAGTAAAAAAAGTCCTTGAAGAACAATATTGTACCAAATAGACGAACAATTAAAAAATGTAAACAAAATTTAATTCTCCATGGAATTATTTTTAAAGAAATGTAAAAATTATTCAGTTGCACCTTTATTTGGTAAGTCAAATTAACAAAATGATTGGTTTAGGGTGGATGTGCATAAAAACAAAATGATTAAAAAAGTTCTTGAGAAATTTGAGAAAAATGTCTTTTGATAGAAACCTCATCTTTGTTATATCAGCGTACGGTTGCAAGGAAAGAACGAAAACACAGTTGCAAAAACAAAGAACACGAAGGCACGTAAAAATTGTATTGAAAACAAATAATTAAAAAGTTCAAATTAACAGGGTTTGTATAAACGTGTTGATATAGAATTAAAAGGTAGAAAAATGTCCTATGCTTAATAGTGGTAGTATTGTTAGACTTACACGCACGCGGTCAATCAATGTTACGTGTGTGGAGAGGAGAGGGTGTTTGGTGATTTACGGCTTAGTCACTTCCTTCAAAGCGGCGAAGAGGAAAGTCAAAGTGGTGAGGCGTGGTTTCAAGTTTCCCCCTCTCTCTCTCTCTCTCTCTCTCTCTCTCTCTCTGAGTTAAGGTTCTAGTCTGCGGGGTCGTCTGCCTTCTTTTGATCTGCTTTTATAGCATTTTTCTCTTTTGATCGGATCAATTGGGGTTTCTTCGTTTTCTGCCGCGAAGGTCACGGATTGGCCAAAAAATTAATTTTAATTATTTTCATTTTTTGACTAATTTCATCGACATTTCGCTATGCGCTGATCCTATGCGCAGAAGCCGCTTTTTTCATTTTGAAGAAGGTCTCAGCACCGATAACATCCGGTGAATGCTCTCGTGGGTGCTTGTTGCAATCATTATTTTGTGTGATGAATTAAAAGAGATCTCTTTCGGTCATATAACATCTTTTAGTTTTTTATATACGGAAAATTTTATCCAAATCTGATAATTTGCCGATTTGGGGGAATTTTGCTGGTGCGTATTTTTGCACACACTCGTATATCTATATATAATGTTTGTCCCGCGATTCGATGGCCACCATTGACTAAATATAAGCTTTGCAAATGAGTTACGCTAATGCCTTG
The DNA here is from genome assembly GCA_963585895.1 of Sepioteuthis lessoniana. Classification (NCBI taxonomy): domain Eukaryota; kingdom Metazoa; phylum Mollusca; class Cephalopoda; order Myopsida; family Loliginidae; genus Sepioteuthis; species Sepioteuthis lessoniana. The sequence goes on from OY757907.1 coordinate 90,554,191, forward strand.
TATAAGCTGTTTTCTTTTTTTTTATAGGGTGGTGGTGGTTATTTTTTGAATAAGCTAATAACATAAGAATGGTGTACCAATGTGCCACAGATTCTCCCGAACTACTCTCCTCAAGTTTTGAATCTAGGGATTTTCCTTCTCCGTTGCCGGGTTCCGGACCAAAACTAGAAAGCTTGGTCTTTTCGACTATTTCATCCATACCTGATACACACACATATATATATATATATGTGTGTGTGTGTGTGTGTGTGTGATCAAATAGTAAATACATATTTTATCTATATAGTTTTATTAAGATCCTTTCGAGTGTCCTGATAATTGTCTTGGTTTCAGGTTGGAATTGGTGGATGAATTTACTAAAATTGTCCCGAGCGCTTTCGGACCCTTCATAAGTAACCCCTGATGATGGCCTATGAAGGTTGCTAACCCTTATACGTTGACGTCTTACTCTTATTTTTACTAGATTGGTTTGGTTTCTTTGTTTTATGGCATATCAATCTTCGTAGATGCCAAAGCCATCCTTGTAGAACAACAGCTGTGATACTATTTAACCCATTGCTGATGGGATAAGTGGTTCATAACTTCCCCAAGGGTATTTTTTCCGAAAGTGAACAGAACAGCGCAAGTGGAGTTTTAACTCGTTTACTTTGAGGTCGGAGTCCAGCACTTTAGACATTACACTTCGGCGACTCTATCTGTTTCACGTAGAGATGACAAATAGCAAGCAATGCAACAGAAAGTTTAGCCTTGCCAACATACCTGTTCAGTGGCTTTACGATTGTAGGACGAAAGAAATTTCCAATATAATTCACACGCTTCAGCGTAGAGTTAATCATTGTGACAAACTTAATTGAGAGAAGCAATTGTATCTTAGAATGTTATTGGAATTATAAGGTCAACACCACCTAACCGTGAAACAAACTGAAGCAGTAACTCAAATAGCAATAACGAAGTGACAATACTCAACTGAATATATTAACAGAGTTAACGTCAAAATGATTATTAGCATATAAATCAGTACCCCAGTCTGCGAGCGGTGTGTAGTACCTATTTCTTCTCCTAAGGATGTGGACGAGGGCTGTCTACATTTCACATAGCGCTTATACCCTTAGGAAAGGCATGAATTCAACAATCCTCCTTCCAGCTGTTGGTAAATATCTAGACAGACTGGGCTCTTTAACCTTGGTATGGCAACTGGTCTAAGAGAGGGAAAATCTTGAATTCGAACCAGTAAAACTCTGCTTAAAATTGATCTAGTGTCACGTCCAACTCGTGCGGGAGGATTGATAAAATACGTGCATATATATATTTATTAAATATATATATAATACATTATATAATATAATGATAAATAAATATGTATTAGTTTTTATATATATTTGATAGCATGGATGCTTTCTCTCTAAATTATACCGCAGTTGGTCTGCCACAAACCCACCAAGGGAGATAAGGACAACCATATACAGTTGTAATTTTATGCCTTATATATATTGTTACGCACGCGTGCTCGTTGGGACGACGAAAACGGTTACGTAACAAGAATAATGAAAAAAAAGTTTGGTCCCAGATTTAACTAAAAAAAACTAAAACAAAAACAAAAAAACAACAAAACAAAATAAAGCAAGGTAAGGGAACTTCTTCTCAAGGCGCCCGTGAAAATGAGAGAAGACAATCAATAAACACACTTGCGAAAACAGAAGGCAACACAAGTAAAGAGTTTAAAATATAACATGGTTTATTTACATAAATACAGGAAGGAAAATCTAAAACAAAAGAACAGAACTTAATGAGGGAAGGGAATACCAGTATATATGCATATCTAATCAATGAGCAAAGAATACATTTATACAGACAACATCAGTTTATGAGAAAACCAAAAAAGGAGTTAACTTACAATACTCTGAAGGAATGAATTTGAAGTGTAATTCTAAATTTGGTCGAACAGAGTTCAATATTTAAGAAAGTTATTTTCATAGATGAACGTTGACGGAATGAATTCAAGTCATTTGGGAAAGCATACAAAGTTTAAATAGGTTCACGACGAAAATGTTCCAAGCTTTCATTCAGGGTGGATGCTACAAGACCTTCCTCCGGGATAAATGGAACTTGGGTATCCTTCTCGGGCGCAGACATCAGGTGAGGGTTCTTGATGTGGGGCCATAACAGTTAAAGAATTCAGCGGAATACTAGAATTTGTTATTTTTTGTGTGCCGGTTATTCGACAAGTTGGCAGGATTCTTTTTATCTGTGGTTTCTTTCTTAATTTTTTTCTTCTAACACGAGAAAAGCATTCTTCTTCTTTTTATCTTCCTTCTTCTTGGAGACAAAATCGACCTGACTTAACCAGTTGGCCGTTGCTGGTATTCTGTGTCATGGACTTAAAATTCGCGGGAATCTTTCGTTGGTCACGTGTTTGATTTTAATAAGCGTATACATTTGATTTACGCGGCTGTATCCTGCTGATGTCATAGGCCGTATGTACTTTGAATAATGGCGTGATGTTTGTTGACCTTGAGTAAAAGCAAAACGGACTTACTTCAGACACTATTTGCGACACAACTAAATTTTGGCGGGAGTTTGAAATCGAGGAAAAGAAAGTTATATATTTTAGGTTGCTGATAGATATTACTAAAGACTCTTTCTTTTTCTCATAAACGGAAAAACGTAAAATAAATAAAAAATGCATTTTCGCTCTCTGGTACTTTTTTCTTTTTTTTTACAAGCTTGTAAAATCTGAACCCGGAGTTTACTAATACTGATATTAAGTCACAATATATATATATATATATATATATATATATATATATATATATATATATATATACGATATTTCTGCTATAAAGTAAAATACAATGTATATTATCGGTTACCCAACCAGCTCACACTAAAAAGTAATGAGGAATTACATTATTATGGTAACACAAGACAATACTACTCGAACCGAATATTCGTCGTGTAACCATAACAACGGCGTTTCTGTGGACATAAGTAAGATAGAAACGAATAATCAACGCTGGTTCAACATAAAGCATGATGGGTGATTGCTGCGAGTTCCTATAATAAGATACCAGTTCAACACGCACGTGCAAGAGCAAATGTGTCGTACGTTTATGAGGATATCGGAAAGTTGCTATTTTATATTTATTCGGTTATTTCCCCTCATCACGAATATATGAGGGGAATTCAAAAAGTTTTAATCTTCTCCCAGAAAGAAGAGTCATATCTGAATATTTTTGTGGTAGCAAAACTAGAAAAACTAATTTAGATTACTGTCTTAATTTCTGTCCTAGTGAGGCCCATACAAAGGCGGATCCCCATCCAGGGTGTGTAGGTGTTTTTTTCTTATGCTTGTGTCATGGCCTCGTCATCTAGCTGTTGCAGTTCAGTATTACCTCGTCCACAGTTTTTCATATCCCTTCTTAAAATCATTATTATCTATTTCTATCCTAGATTAAGGTTCTCCGCTGAAAACTTCATATTTTCTTTTTCCCTTCCCCCTTATTTCTCTCGTTTTTTTTCTTTCTCTTATATTAGTTCCATACCCCAGCTGGGATCGCCCGGCTTTGTTTTTGGCTTTGGTCAGAAAACAGTCGGTGGTCCAGATAAATTTTATTATGTGTGGTACGGTGGAGGCAAATAAACCCCCATAACATTTTGTGTTGTTACCACTTGATTTTCTTTTTGGGTTTTCAGATTTCCCAATCCCATTGCATTATTTCATTGACATCGTGAACTATTGAACTTTTTTTTATCACCAATACAATTTCATCCTTTTAATCGGGGTAATATCTTAAAGTAGGTTTTCTTGCATAGATTAACAGGTATTTTGGTGATTATGGCATGACGGATGATTGTCAATATCCTTAGAATGAATTGGCCAGTGAGTGTAGTTAGCTAAGATTAGCAAAGAACAACACCAGTTGCACGGATGATCACTCTCTTTTTGACTCCCTCATAAAAAATGTGGGCTTTGTGTCCAAGTGAGTAGAGTGTTTGCCAATGGTCCAGGAGACCTGGGTTCAATTCCAGGTCGCGTCATATCAAAGATTTTAAAAATGATACTTGATACCTCCATGTTTAACACACAGCAATATAAGGAACGTTTTGAGGGTAAAGTGGAGCAATCCCGGGAAAGGCGTAGCGCCCTCCCCAACACCTCGGTGTAGTAGCTATTGAAGAGGAAGCCTTCTGGTCGCCCTCGACTACGGTCGCCAACTTTACTTTACTTATATATCGCCCAGTAGCGAAGTGTTCAATGTATTTCGTGATCGAACGCTCGGTTCGGCAAGTGTACCCACCCCTTGACCCCTCTTCTCTATATCATCGCTTTGGACCTCTTGCTTCATAGGCTTAGGGCTGATTTGACAAATCCTCTCCTGCATAGAATTGTGCTCCATCGTTGGCTTCGAGCGAGGGTTTCCGCGTACGCCAATGACATCGCCGTGTCCGTGTCGTGCTCTCACGATATGGAAGCAGTGAGGAGAGCGCTTGCTGGTTGCGAGAGGGTCTCAGGGGCCAAAATAAACATAGAAAAGAGCGAGAGGGTGCGGCTAGGAGCCTGGTGGAGTGGCATTCCTTTTCCTTGTACTTTCTGCTTGAGTGACGGTCCGATTCGCATCCTTTCGTTATGATTCGGTCCTGATCTCCAAATAGATCACAGTTGGTCGGAGGTAGAGGCAAAGGTAGAGGCACAGGTGCCGACCTAGACTCGAAGGTGATTTCTCTTAAAGGCTGGGCGAAGGTGTGTGCTATGTACATCTTCCCTCGGATCTTTTACTGGCTGCCTTTACTTCCCCTACCTGTAGCTCGGTTATTGGCTTTGTAGCGACTCCTGTTTTTACTTTGGAAGAGGGACAAGCCAATGATTCACGGGCAGATCAGTTTCCAACGGTCTTGCAATGGGTGCTTTGGGGTGCTGGATTTGCAAAGTCATTGGCTTGCCGAGAGGTGGGTGTTCCCGAGTCGATCACTGACAAGCGATTCAGTGTGGAGAAGGAAGATTCAGGATGTTTTCCTTAAACTGAATTCGCAGCCGGAAGCTGAAGGCCGACCTAACCGAAGTCTGAATCGCTATTTCTCAAGGAGTGACTTTCTTCCACTGCAAACGTGTCTGCGGCGCTTTAGGACAACGTCGGAGAGGTGACAGTTCACATCAGTCCCAAATAGTTCGTGCAGCTCGACGTACCATACGTCGTCGACAACATTGATCCTCCGTGGATAAGTGTGAAACGAAGGGTGTTTCTGGTGATCGTATCCGAGGCTTGAATGGAGATTTGGACGACGCATCTGAAGGGATTGTATGACGGTCTAAACTTTTCTGATAACGATTTGATTTATTTTTTAAGCATCAGCTTAAAGTAAAAATTAGATGATATAGAAAGTGCTTGGATTGTATAACATTCAACGAAAGGTGGGTGAAACCTGCTAGTCTGGTCGTACGAAAAGGGGCTCAGTTGGAGCCCCCTTGTTCATGGCCACTGCAATACGGGTTCCTCCTCAGATCTCCATTCTGGGTAAATGCTTTTCTCTTGTTTTTAGTAAATAATATACTTATATCATGGCCCTGTCATCTAGCTTCAGCAGTCCTGGTTACTCTCGTCCACAGTTTTTTCACACCCCTTTTCTTTTATTACCCCTTAAAATCCTTATTCCTCATTTTTATCCTGGATTAAGATTCTCAACTGACAAATTCATAATTTCTTCCTCCCATCCCCTTATTTTCCCGTGTTTTTTTCTGCCTTTAGATTAGCTCCATCTCCCTGCTGGGATCACCCTGTTTGTTTTCGGTTTTGGTCGGAAAACTGTCGGCGGTCCAGATAAATGTTAGTATCGGTGGTACGGGGTGGGAGGAATCAAATTCCCTCCACATTCTATTTTGTTACTACTTGATTTTTTCTTTGGATTTTTAGACATCCGAGTCCCATTTAGTGTTTTAAACTTAATCTTAAAAAATCATTGGTAGAATGTGTTTTTCATTGTATATAGGACATTTATAATGAACTTTTAAACATTCTTTTCTTTTTTCTTCATCTGTACTATTTCATTATTTTAATGGGGGTAATATTTTAAAGTAGGTTTTCTTTCATGGAGTAACTGAGACATTTTGGTGGTTGTGATATGAACGGGACTGATTGTTTTCAGTATTGTCAGAATGAATGGGTCAATGAGTGTGGTTAGCTAAGATTAGCATAGAAGTTGCAGAGAAGACATCTCCGCTTCCCACTCTTCCACACAAATTCAGGGCCTTGTGCTCTATTGTAAAAGGAAGTACTCATTTGTGGCAAATAAAATTCGGTCAAGAGGAATGGATTCATTTGTGGCAGATGGGTGCAACTGTTTGCAATAAATATTTATCGCTCATTATCATAAATAGCAAAAGTTTAGGATATGTTGGAGAAACAAAAAGCCATCATTCATAAGTTGTGGCAAGCAGGCAAGACCCAAAACGAGAGTTGTCAAGGTGATATACTTTCAGCCTGAAACATCACGAAGATAACGAGACGAACTTGTTCAAAATGGTACAACTGCGGTTTCAAACCTCAGACAAAAGTTACAGATGAACGTCAGATAAATTTATTTCTAACTGTTTTACTACTTGTGGTGAAATTTTCAAAGCCTGCTGGTGTAGCTGTTTCTGGATCCACAACAGTCTGAAGACTCCATCATTTCAGATATGACAGCAGGGTGCCAATTTTGAAGCCACTGCTAACATTTAAACAGAAACTGAAGCTTTCAATATGGGCTCGAGATCATTCAAATTGGTCTGTTAATCAATGGAACCAGGTCATCTTTAGCAATGAATCAAGATTCTATATTTCCTACGGTGAGCGTGGCCCTGGCGTCTGGAGAAAGTCAAGTGAGAGATATGATGAAAAATGCTCGAAAAAAGCGTAAAATTGCGTCATCGGTGTCAGAAAATATGCTTCCTGAAAAGATTGATTAATACTGTTGTCTATCAGGATATTCTAGATAATTTTCTTATTTCATGCACTGAGGACAATTTCGGGGACAATGAATTTATCTTCCAGCATGACCTTACTTCATTCCACACAGCGAAATCTACAAAAAATGGTTCGGGATGAAAAGGATACCTGTTCTTGATTGCGTGCAAATAGCTGAAATGCAAATCCAATAGAAAATTTATGCGGAATCCTCCAGAGGAGAGTAAAAAATACTATCCATCAAATCTTGAAGAACTGAAACGAGTCATTACTGAAGTGTGGGCATCGGTGTCATCTGAGGCTTGTCGCGATTTAATCTGTTCATTACCCGAACGAATGAAAGAAATAGTTAATGCAGAAGATGCTACAACAAAGTATCGTGTGTACTAATACAGTTCTTCGAAAGAGTGTTCATTTATACATACATCATTTTTCTCTTTTTTTGTCTTTTTGTTACTAGATATAACAATGTTCAAATTACAAAAATGTGTCATTTCAAAGAAAACCTGGTTAGCCAGTAAAATTCCGTCAGATTATTTCATATGTCGAATTGATATATTGTTAAGAATAAACTGTTAAAATTTAAAGAAATTCGAACTAGAAATACGAAAGTTATTCGCAAAAAACTAAATATTCCATTTTACTGAATTGGTGTAGTATATCCTGCTAACTTGTCTTGAACATAAAATATTATATACAGTATTATTAAACAATGATTATGATATTTACCTTGAACATAAATATGCAGTATGCCAATTATTAATATATAGCAAAAAGTAAGGTTGGCGACCTTATTCGAGGGTGACCCGAAGGCTCCCTTTTCAATAGCTACTGCACCAAGAGTAGGAGAGTTCGCTACTCCTTCCCTGGATTGCTCCACTTCGCCCTTACCTGATAATATTAAGTGTTAAGCACAGCAGCATCAAGTACTCTTTTTTGAGTCTTTGATATGAATCGTCCGAAGAATGAACCCCAGTTTCCTGGACCATTGGCGAACACTCTACTCATTAGGCCAATTGCCCAGTAATTAATATATAACCGTCCATAAATCTCAAAAATCTAACGTGTTAGGACAATTATGAGTACAACTTTAGATTCAGTGTATCCGATGCAATCTGGTATGGTATCAATAGAGATTCATCACTTACGACAAACACTTTTTCTTCATTATAATTTCGACTAGTTTTATCTGTTATCTTCACAAATCTAGTTGCTTTTTTTATCGTATCTGAATGGGGTCGTCTTTTTTTACAACAGCAAGGAACTGTGCATATAAAATCAAAGTGATGACTCGAGTGATTTGCGATAAAAAGCAACTGGAGTTGGAAAGATTAAGGATGATAATAGTTGTAATTATTAATTACAAGGTTGACTGAGCTTCATCGGAAAAAAAATTTTTTTTTCTTATCCAGTGTAATCTAAATTGTTTATAAAGATAAAAAAATACAAACCTCAACCTCCATAAAACACTGCCCCCCCCCCGCAAAAAAAAAAGAAGAAGAAAATCATAACAGATACTACATTTCAATCTAAATTAAATGGCAAAGAAAAATAAATTTGGTACGGTTAGAATAACATCTTGATACCAGCCGGTCACCTCCCGCTATTTCAAGTGGGTCCCATCAGTAGTCGAGTGATACACTTGTGTGTAGGAAACAGTTCAGGGTGTTTCACAAAATGAGTGTAGTAGCCATTATTTTTCGCTAAACAATCGCATAAATATATTTTATAAATAGCATTGAAAAAAGTCAACTACAAAACATATTTTACAAGTATGGTTTGGTTTGGTTCGGTTTGGTTTTATGGCATATCAATCATTGTGGGTTATTTAATCCCAAAGCCTATTTATATACATGTATCAAATATATAACTTCTAAACGAGCCTGAGCTCATTTTTTTTTGCACATAGTTAAATGGTTTCAAGCATTTCTATGTAACGGTAACAATTTAACATCAATCCTTTATTTGCACAAATATGAATAGTTATACATGATATGTAAGAGATGAGTTTTATTTTTAAATATTTTAGAACTAATTTGTTTGCACACGAATGTTGCTATTGTTTCTACACTGTTAAATGGTTTCAGTTATAGCAATCTAACTCTTATAAATCTATTCAATACTAATCATTTGTTTTCACACAGTGAAATGGTCACAAATATTTCTATTTAACACAATTCTATTCAACATTACTCATTCGTTTTCAGTCAAACAATTCAATTAAACTGCCGTCATTTGTTTACACACAGTTTACATGTCAAACAGTTCTATTTGACTCATAGATAGGACTCTATCTGGTGCAACCACTCCTGGTCAGAGTGGACCTGGGAGCAATGACAATGAAGGGGTACTCTGCATCCCCTTAAAGCTCCAGCATTACTGGAGCCTCACCTTCAGATTGTTCAGTGTCCAATCAGGACACTCGTTCGGGTGGGGTCTTACCCCTTTGAAGAGATACAGTCGGCGTATTCTACAGCCTCATCCGTCTGGTCTCTTTACAAGTATGTCGTGATATGAAAAAGTTTGGGAATGGTTAATTTTATTATATCAACGTATTTTTTTGAATTTAAAAGTTGATCAGACGAAACAGATTTCGCTGCTGATAATGACTTTAAAAATGTCTGCTAGTCTTGATACGTCTAGTAATAATTCTGGCTTTATATACGCTCCAGTTGTACCTCACAAAACACTCCACAAAAATAAATCTTTCATCTTCTGACGGTGTTGTAAAAATAACACTATTCAGGCATTATCACCTTACCCTATTTTCTTCTCTGACAAAGAATATTTGATGAATTTTTATTTTCTATTTTTTTTTATCGGCGAAATTGCAGAAGACGTTTGTCTTCCATTGGATTATGAACACATAAAACACGTCTGGTTATGAACACATAAAACACGTCTGATTATGAACACATAAAACACGTCTGGTTATAGTAATAAGCTGTAACATGTGTTAGTCACACTCAACTGATGGAAATCAACCCAAATTTTGTACAGAAGCCGTTTTTTCCCCTTTCCTTTCTGTCTTTGCCGGGAAAATCAACTACTCTCCTACAAAGAAAAAAGTCCTTGAACAGTGATATCATAAAATCTAACATAAATGACTTTTCAGCGAATAGTTAACAGCATGAAACTTTTATTCGTCTACAAGTAGAACATTAAAATATAAACATTCCGATATAAGACAACCTGTCCGACTCCGACTCCTTTCTTTTTTTTGGCCCACAAAAAAGATGCTAAGAGAGAATAGAGGTCCAAGAATTATGAGAATAAGATTACTTATTCAAAGTATAATGCTGATACTTTGAATCAGTAATCTTTGCCATTCTTGCCTTATATAAAAACCAACGATCAAATTAATCTTGAACTTGAAAGCATCACACACACACACACACACACACACACACACACACACACACACACACACACACACACACACACACACACACACACACACACACATATATATATATATGTATAGTTTGGCTTTGGTCTGCTTTGGTTTAGTTTTATGGCATGTCATCCATTGTTGGTTATTTAATGCCAAATCCTGTTTTTACATACTCATTAAATATGATTTGTAAACACATTTTGTAGATACACACAGTTAAATGGTCAAACAGTTATATTTCTAACCATTCAATTTAGCATAAGTCAACGAAGTTTAATGCTTCCAAGTATCACTATGTATCACTAACAATTCCATTAAATGTCAGTCATTTGTTTACTCACATTTAAATGATCAAAAAGTTCTATTTCAAACAATTACGTTTTCTATAAGTACACAGTTTAAATGTCAAACAGTTCAATTTGACCCATAGATAGGACCCTATCAGGTGCTACCACTCCGGGTCAGAGTAGACCTGGGAGTTATGGCAATAAAGGAATGTTCCGCATTCTCCAAAGACCCAACATTACTGGAGCCTCACCATCATATCCATGACACTCGTTGGGCATTTTACTCCTCTGCAGAAATGCAATCGGTGTATTCTACAGTCCCAGCCAACTGGGCTAAAATATATTTTGGGGTATTTTTAAATAAAGCCTACTCAATATCAGTGATTGGGTATATATATCTTAGGCTAGCATAGACAGAACCAATGGTGTTTAGTGATTCTCAGTTTCTTGCCAATGCGATCATCACCCATAGGAACAAGAGTGCATAAGCGAGAAACTGACAGTCATCAAGCACTATATATATATATATATATATATATATATATATATATATATGTGTGTGTGTGTGTGTGTGTGTGTGTGTGTGTGTAATTAACATTTCGCAGCCAGGCTCATTTATATTGCCTGGAAAGTTGTGAATGCAGCAAAGAATTACCTAACGAACCTGCATTTTGATATAACATACCAAAGATGTGATAAAAAATCGACGAATTCTGGTGATATCGTTAGATACAACTGTGGCGCATAGAGTTAATGGTAATGTTGATTTGATTTTGAAATGTCTGACCCTAGATTTCTTATCAGATGAAGGCTTTGCAGGGGGTGCAGTTGTTTTCTTGCTGCATGTGTATAATATATATATATATATATATATATATATATATATATATATATATATATACGAGCTTTAAAAAGGAGAAGACAGAAAAGCTGAATGTGTTTATTTTCTATCAATAAAAGTTGGCATTTTGGTTTTAAAGAAAAGCATTCGCGATTTTCTTCATTTGCACTTGACATGTATAATTTTGATTAAAAAATAAAACAAAACCAACTAAACAAAAGGTAACGTAGCAAGTATCACATTAATAAATTACCGTATCTTTTCATTCGCCTACCCAATTACGTAAAATGACCGTGAAAAAACCGCGAATGCAGAACAAATCTGATATACTCAAGTGTACATATAAGCGAAGGAAATATGTGTAAAAGAACACACCCACACACCCACGCATCTCCAAGCACATGTGCTTACACCCCCCCCACACATACACACACAAACATAAACATACAAATAAACATATTATTTCCTCAGCTTTGCCACAGATATGGAACAAAGAGAGAGAAACAATTCTGGTGAACATCAAATGAACCGTGAGACAAGCTTGTTAACCATTACAAAACGAGTTTTGATATTTATTATTCTTATCTAGTGTTGGGGCATTCAGGATCGGTATATGCTACAGAAATATATTGGTTTGTCACACGGCCAGACTAATTCCTACGCTAAAGTAGGGACCTCTTACGTAGTTGCAAAGTGTATCCAAAAATAAACGTAATTTTGAAAACCTGAGCTCATTGGTTTGCATATAGTTAAATGGTTTCAAGTATTGCTATCCATCATAAATAGTTATATTTGCACTCAGATAAATGGTTTGAAGCATTGCTATGTGATACTAATAATTCCATTTGATATTCATCATTTGTTTGCATACAGCCAAATGGTTTTAAGTATTGTAAATGATTACAAAGTTCTATTTGACCTATAGATAGCACCCAAGAAGTTACTACTACTCCGTGTCAGAGTGGACATGGGAATAATGAGAATGAAGAAATGACTCCACAGAACTAGAGTCTCGTCATCAAATGCAATGTAGTGTCATATTCAAGACACTCGTATTTTTTTGAGTGGGGGTGGTCTTATCTCTCCGTAGAGATGCAGTTGGTGTATTTTATAACCTCAGCCGACTTGGCTGATTCATATCTTTCCGAAGGGTATTAGCTCTATGTGAAATGGAAATAACCACGTTCAAGATTTGAACTCGAGTCGCCAAGCCCATTTCCTACGGTGATAACCGTTATGCCGCGAGCGTACATTATATATTCTTATTTACAATTTTTCATGTAGTTGTTTCTTAAAAGTTTTTTTGTATACAGTTATATGATATCAATCCGGATCAAAGTGGACCTAGAGGTAATGGCAATGAAGGGATACCCTACACTCTCTAGATCTTCACAACAGGTGCCTCACCACTAGATCCAGTCTATTGTCATACCCAGGACACCCCTGGGATGGTCTTACCCCACTGAAGAGGATATAATCAGGGTATTCTAAGCGATGCCGACAAGGCAATGAGATTTAATGTGTTCGTGATTGAAATGTTGTGGAGCAGTGACCCGGATTTTGGTCCTGTTGGTTACTACTTAAGCTACACCGGTTGAATATGTGTTGTTTTCGCGTCATTTTTCCTTAAGTGGAACAACGAAGGATCTGAATGTGAAATTCGGTTTCAAATTAGGACAGGAAAAAATGTATTTTACGTAAATTGAGCCACCTACGACCTTAAAAATGTGCAGAAAATAATAGAATTACATGGTGCCTTCAATAAGTTTCCAGACTTTTTTGTACAGGCATTTAAAATTGTCGTAGATTCTTGAAAATTCAGTACGTTATTGCTATATGTCTTATGAGATGACTGACCAATTTTTATGATTTCAGGTTCAAATGAACAGCTACAGCAGCAATTGGAATACACCCTACTAAAGCCTGATTGTCTCAGCTGGTGAATTTCAAAAATGCAATCTGGACGTGAGGACACTTTAGAAGAACGATATGCAATAAAATTCTGTTTTAAACTTGGAAAAAATTCCACAGAAACGTATGGAATGCTTCAGAGTGCTTTTCGACCATCTTGCATGAATTGAGTATCAGTTTTTGAGTGGAATAAGAGATTCAAGGAAGGCAGGGAGTGTGTGAGGGATGATGAGAGGTGTGGGAGGAGTAAGGAAGTCAATACACCAGAGTTGATTGGCCAAAGGGTTAGGGTTAGGGTTTTTATGTTGAGGTTTTAAGGGAGTTCAGCAAGAGATTCCGTCAGAAGAGGCCAGCACTCTTCAAATCGGGTCAGTGGCATTTCCACCAGGACAATGCACCAGTCCACAAGTCCATCCTTGTCACAGACTATTTGACCAAAATGGGCATCAAGACAGTTCCTCAGCCTCCCTATAGTTCAGACCTTGCTCCCTATGACTTTTGGCTTTTCCCTAAGCTCAGAGGCTGTCGTTATGAGACAATTGAAGAGATGAAAGAGGCTGTGACGAAGGTCATTGACACGCTCACACAAGAGGACTTCCATGGGGCCTTCCAGAAGTCGTTGGAACGGTACAACAAGTGCATTGCAACCGGAGGAGTTTCCTCCGAAGGGGACTAGAGTTTCATGTGTGTACTATCAATAAAAGTGCCCATACGAAAAAAGTCTGGAAACTTATTTAATGATCCTCGTATACATAAAATATAAAATCGCAACATTTTTTATGGGCAATAGCGATGTAGAAAAAGGGGAATCAATGGCCTAAGGTCTGGTCACTCGGGGTCATGCACTTCTATTTAGCGCTACAAATACCGGCCGCTTGGGTTCAAAGGGTTAAAACAGGTCTATAGGGAGGATTGTTTGAGACGTACGCAATGACTCGCGAGGCACCTGCATTTTCAATCGGAAACAACATTTTTCAAAGATAGACGAGAAACATAGGAGAACTTTTGGTAAAGCATGTGACAACTAACGACCTCCTCCTGTTCCCTCTAGTCCAGTCACTGAACTCTCCATATTTGGCAGGGAGGAATATATTTCTATCTATTTATTCATTGAAGCTTAAATTCACACGGTAAAGTCACCGATTTCAGAAGAGAGAGAGAGAGAGAGAGAGAGAGAGAGAGAGAGAGAGAGAGAGAGAGAGAGAGAGAGAGAGAGAGCAAGACATTTATGTTATTTTTCAAAACAACTTCCAGAATGTTTTCCAGAGCTGGAAAAATGCTGGCAACAGTGTATCAATAGAAGTGATAACTATTTTGAAAGCGACATGAAATTATCGCCAGTGCAATAAATCTATTAGGATAGCGTAGATACAGGTACGCATGGTGACTGTCAGTTTCTTGACTATGCGATCATACTCACCAAGCACTGTTGACTCAGAGTCAATGCTATCCTAACTTCGATATAATATGCTCTTTCATCGATACTGAGCACTCTTTATTTATAAATATAACAAACTACATTATATATATATATATAAAAGTAATTTTTTAAGTAGTCAAGGGCAACCCGAAGGCTCCCTTTTCAATAGCTACGACATCGTGGTGTAGAGGAAAGTGCGACTCTTTTTCCCTGGGTTGCTCCACTTATCCTTGATACCTTATAATGCTGAGTGTTAAGCAAGGAGGCATTAAGTACCATTTGAGTCTTTAGTATGACTCGACCTGGGACTGAACCACAATCTCCCTGATCGTTGGCAAACACTAACCATTGAGCAAAAATTAATTCAGATCTCGCTTTATGTATAAAGTTTCACCTGAAGATTGTGTGTTCTATTCTAGAAAAGTTATATGAAACTTAAGTTTATATTAGCAAGAAGGCCACATCTTATTTATTTTTAGTTTTTATATTGCTCTGCAGATCAGCATTCGAGCACTTTTTGATTGATCGAACGTTTTAATGTATTGTTTATTCTTATCTATCTATCTGTCGTTTTGTTTTGTATTTTTTACCCGTTTCTGACGCCATCCCACTATCAAGGCAAGTAGGCTTTTGTTACCACTCCAGTTGCGCGAGGTTCAACCTCTGGCGAATAAAACCCCGTGCTTATGTTTGCGAATCAGTTCTCCTGTTGGTTTGATAGTTTGGACCAGCCAGGAGATTCGGTGACTATCATTAGCTAAACGGAGACTTAGCTATTAAACTACGCAGGTGATTTGTTTATTGTAGTGAAGACTTTTGTAGGACCAGTCACCCGATTTGGATGAGCTCATAAAAGAAGAATGGGACCCCTGTAAGCCACAGAATCCTTGAGCAACACTCTACAGGTTGTGAATTAAAACTTTTTCATTCTCCCTGATCGATTTCTATGCTAAGGTTATTGAGTCTAGTCTATCTTACTCTTTATCTATAGCTGGTGATGGGTTAGAAGAAGAAACAGATTCTTGTTTTTCAAATTAGTGCGAAGTGAAACACAAACAGCCTCGTTCAGGTTTAAACTCAGCTTGTCGAGTCTATCTCCCACGATGATAACTGTTACACCACACACGCCTTTTATATGCACAAAGTATCGCCTAGGATACAACATTCTTTAGAAAATTTCAAGCATAATAAAATTATATATTTGAATATAAAATTGTAACATAGCAATGTTGGAGTAGGGAATCTGCGGCCGAAATTTTGACCGTCCGAGTTCATGTGCTTCTAGAAACCCCCTTTTTTAAAGTTAATTTTCTTCAAAAGCAAAGATTTCAGGATATCATTGTTTATGGCGGAACATTATGTAACCAAAACTGATTGTGTTAGGTATTATTTATAACCAAACTCAACAGCATTGAAACCCACCAAAAACTCTTTGCTTACGCTTCTCTCTTTACAACAGCGAAAGATGTGAGCCTGATCTACTTTTTTCCTATTATTTCCTTTTTTTCATTTACACCTTTTTATTCTTCTTTCTTTGAATACTTGTTGGCTTACAAAGGGGTATAAAATACTCATCGACTTATTAAGGAATATACAAAATACACATCGACTGATTAAGAAGTGTACAAAAATACTCGTCAGCTGATTAAGGAGTTTACAAATACTCATTGGCAATTTAAGGAGTATACAAAAGCAGTCACCAACTAATTAAGGAGTATACAAAATACTGTCGGTTGATTAAGGAATGTACAAAAATATTCATGGGTTGATTAGGGAGTGTACAAAAATTCTCATCAGCTGATTAAAGAGTATACAAAAATACTCATCGGCTGATTAAAAAGCATACAAAAGTACGCATCGGCTGATTAAAAAGTATACAAAAATACTCATCGGCTGAATAAGGAGTATACAAAAATACTCGTCGGCTGATTAAAAAGTGCATAAAATACTCATCGGCTGATTAAAAAGTGCACAAAAATACTCATTGGCTGATTAAAAAGTATACAAAAATACTCATCGGCAAATAAAGGGGTGTACAAAAAGACTTCAAGAATAAAGAACAGTGACTACTGAAGTAGTCATTGCCTCAAGAGCCAAGCGTTCCCACCTACCTTGTTATTTTAGAGGTGAAAGTCCCCCACCTACAAACGACACAATTGTTATCCCATACACCCAGACTTTTGTTACTATATACAAAACATCGCTGATGGTCGACCTATTCAACCCGACCCTACAATTTTCTCACGAACTGAATATCTCTGAAACGACTTGAGGGGCACACCCACTTCTCCATGTAACGCGTGGGTTCGATTTTTAGCCTAATTTCCGATGCTCAATAAAGTCTCTGTGTATGAGGAACTAGTCACAATTAATGTTTGTTTTCTGTTATTGCTACACCAGCTCTAAATGTCCATTTACTGTTTTCTTTTCCTCCGCTTACATTTTTTTTATCAAATACACATATAGTTTTAGTTTTTGTTAGTACTAGATATGTTTAGATAATATTGCATTGCGCTTATAATAGGAACATTATTTGCAACTGTTTTTCCAAAGATCCGCGCGCTAGCTTTAATATCAATGGTTAGTACACTAGCCCATTAAGACAATTATCTGACGTTTATTTTTTACAAAAGAAACCCCACAATGCAACAGGCTTGTGCCACGCT
This sequence comes from Sepioteuthis lessoniana, assembly GCA_963585895.1. NCBI lineage: Eukaryota > Metazoa > Mollusca > Cephalopoda > Myopsida > Loliginidae > Sepioteuthis > Sepioteuthis lessoniana. The sequence goes on from OY757907.1 coordinate 90,571,651, forward strand.
TGTTATCAAATTTGGAAAATCAATCACACACAAACATATTTAGATATTTGGCTGATTGCTTAAAAACATCAGCAGCTGCCAGACTTTATTGGTTGATATTTAATGCATTTCAAACCGCTTAGAATAATTTTATGCTCAGAGGTTTAGGAATTGCTTTCTTTGTACGTTTATACTTATATTTTTATGCTGTTGTTTCTAAAGTGTTTTTTGTACAGTCATGGTATCAAGTATTCCCATTTAATAAAAAATAGTTTGCACACAGTTGTATGGTTTCATGTATTTCTATCTACCATCAATAATTTGCAAGCAATTACATGGTTTCAAGTAACCAATAATAAAAATCCTTTAATCAAATTCCATATATCAAATTTTTATCCACTCAGCTATGGGTTAAATAGTACCACTGCTATTTTTCCACAAGAGTAGTTTTGGCATTAAATAACCCACGAAGATTGATGTGCCAGTAAAAAAAGAAACATAGCCTAATATTAATGTTTCCATTTAATAATTATTTCTTGCTCACAGTTATATGGTCTCACGTATTCTTGTCCAATATTAATGATTTTCAAACGGATCTGATTTGACCCTAACGAGTAATACCACTCCAGGTCAGAGTGGACATGGGAGTAATGATAATGAAGGAGTACTCCATACTCTCCAGATCTCCAGATGTAGTGTCACGCCTAACCACCAGATGTAGTGTCATGCCTTGGATACCTTTTTTGGGGAATGGTCTTACCCTTCAGCATGAAATACCGTCAGCATATTCTTAGCCCTGCCACTGCCAGACTTATGATGGAGTATAGGCATAAGGAATAAAACTCCTTATGAGCAATCAAGTATTTAGAATCGTGAGTTATACTTTACAGGAATTAGTAGAACCTACAGAAATATGATAGTTAAATTATATCACAATAAAAACTTGCGTTTCACTTTGCGCTAATGCCCTGAGGAATGACCTAACTCAATCTCTTCTTCCCCTCCCCATTTATGTGTAAAATGTTGAGGCAGACTGGAGCCTCATTCAGGTACCAGTCTAGGAGAAGGAAAACTGTACTCCTCTTAAAAATTGATCTTGTGTCGCATTCTGCTTGAAGCGGAGGGGTTGGGTAAACACATACTCTAATAAGATTGACATAAGCGTCCATAGGATTTCATTTCTTTGTCATATATTTTTTTTTTTTATCATACAACGTGTGGAAGCACGTGCGATACCCTAGCCTCATCAGCCGCCATCCAGGGTGATAACACAGTTTCGGTAGCTCAAGGCGGTAAACCTGACTCATAGGTTTACCGCCTTGAGCTACCGAAACTGTGTCGCATTCTGCTTGAAGCGGAGGGGTTGGGTAAACACATACTCTAATAAGATTGACATAAGCGTCCATAGGATTTCATTTCTTTGTCATATAAAAGATACTATATATTATACTCCAATCTATAAGTAACTTATTCATAATCAATGGAATTTTATTGAAAAGAAAAGACATGAATATTTATTCAAAACGTAATTATTCTTGGAGGTGCTCGTGGTGTAACTGTAATCGTCATTAGAAGTGGACCGGCTACCCGTGTTCAAATCATGGACGATTCTGTTTACATTTTACATTGCACAAATACCCTTGGAAAAGGTAGGAATTCAACTATTCTCCCTCCAGCTATAGGTAAATAGTAGAGCAGATTCGGTTCTTTAACCTTGATATGGAAACCGGTTTAGAAGGAAAACGGCGAATTCAAACTAGACCTTGAAAGTGATGAGCTCCGTCAGGTTTTTCTTGCTTAAGACAGGCAATATGAGTAGCCCCCTCCGGACGATCAACCCAAGTTAGGAGATAAGTCTTTTTATTTAAATACTTTTATTCAATGCTTAAGTATTTTTTTCAAAGTTTATAAGTATCTAGGGATAAATTCTCTATTAGCATTAAAGAAATATAAGAAAAGCAGGTGGGTTAATATATTCTTACAACTTTCGGAAATCATTTTGTTTAATTTACTTTTCTCTTTCAATTTATTAGACATAATGGTTGTCTTGCGAATCCTAATGTCAAGTGAGCTAGGCAAGCAGATCATAACGAGAGAGTCCAATTCTCGCCTATTTCTGGCCTTGTCTCAAGTTAAGCTAAACTTAGTAAATAGCATCTGAACAGATATGATCCCATCATCATGATGTAAGCAGAGAAAATCTATCATTTGAGAAAAGGTACAAATAGCACAGCAAAATGTTCATTAAGAAAAATAGCTCAAAGGGGCTCTTCATCCGGCTACTCTGGCAAATGAATAACTATTCAATCATATGGTTTCAAGTATTTCAAGCAATTACATAGTTTCAAGTAGCTAATGATAATCCTTTATTGTAGCTTCAAGTAACTAATCTTAATACAAATAATTTGCACATGGTCTTAAATGTAGAGATACAAAAAAATAATTATCTTAATGAATTGGCATGTCCGTAGGGTTTCACGTGGCAGTCCCAGAAATCCATTTCGACCTCTTTTCACTTTTAACCAGTAGAGATGTTGTCTCTGATCCTATCAGGGAACGGTAAAGTCATATGGCAATCTTATCTGCACTTAACAAATTAGCTTTCCGCTATTTTGTACTCCTTCCACATACTTCTTGTTCATGGAACATACACGTTTGTGTATTCTTTCTTTGAAATGCTACCTGCATGTATATTGTGCGTATAAAATATTAAATGTTCTTGTATGTGTACATGAGCTTATCTTGTTTTCCCTTTGTTAGGTTCACTGTTTATACATCACGGATATTCTAATACTGATTTTGGCCATTGATGAGATGAGGCTCGACTAAATGTCTTCCTTACCACCAACATTCCTAATATTGTTTCAAGTATTCCTATTAGATAATCATAATTACTACTGATTAGTGAGTTTGATTCAGATTAGGTTTGTGCCAAATACAAGCAATGCCTAATTTTTCGAGGATCAGCAGGTACTGTAAGAAACCTGAGTCTTATATGTAAGATTAAGCAAAGTTTAGTATATAAGAAGAAAAATGAATAAAAGAAACACAGTCAATTCGCAATTCTACAATCAAGCATACCAAGAAAATTGCAGAAAGGATGTATGAGAATTTTAATCCAGTTTTGAGTAATTTATTTTCGTGAAAGAAAGCAGGTATTTGTAAAAAACAAAAAAAAACAAAAAAAAAACAAACAAAAAAAACAACAAAAAAAAACAAAAAACAAAACAAAAAAAAACAAAAAACAAAGAAAGAATGTTTCATATGATAAATTGTTTAAATTTCCAAAATTATACCTGGATTGTTTTTGTATGCCTCGTTTAATTTGTATTAATATTTTTCTCGGCTTATTCACTATTTTTACA